>JAZDUH010000354.1:4415000-4855000 GCA_036419115.1 Scarus forsteni | reverse complement strand
TTCATTGATGATCTTATGTTCCACCATCAGCGCCGCCATCAGTGACGTGCCATTTACTTAGAAGAGCTCCTCTCCCTGAAAGTAAACCAACTTACTCACTTGTCCTGATATAAACACAGAGTTAATGGTAGTTTGTACAACACGATTCAGCAAACAGGCATTTTTTTGTTTTTCCCACTGTGTGTCAAAGGCTTTGCCCCCTGCTAGTAGAACAGCTGCTGGAATATAAAACAGCCCTGGTATATTTCTTACTCCCTTCATATGCTACAATCAGAAAAAAACAACTTCTGCTTTATTTTTCCAGACATACCAGATGACTCTGTAATTCCAACACCATTTTAAGCCATTTTATTTTGACTATAAAATAAGGCACCAGCTCATAAGAGGACGTCTCCCTTGTTTTTTCTGAGAACAGAAAACTTCCCTGACCTTTTATTTAGAAACCACTCAGGAAGCCATTTAAGCAAAAAGACAGAGGGAAATAGCCTACTGCCTCATTTTCGTGATATAAAAGTGTTCACTGCTTAACCAAGTCTGAAGCAAGAGGAAGTAATAATATTAGAGGAATATTTAGGGCTATCAGTCTTACCCTGATGTTCAACTAACTTAAAATGACAAAATCTTCCTACACAGAATCCATCCATCAAAGTCACAGACCATTTCAAGAATACGCGAGTTCAGCCTGCTGCAGCAAAACATACAATTATTACGAAGAAAAATCAGCCCTTAATATCCTCTTCTGTCTCTCAGTAAACTGTCCTGCTCTGTCCCAGTCTCTTGTTGTCTCCGTCTATAAGCTGAGTGCTCCCCTGTGAACGCCGAAATGGCTAAAGCAGCTGCTTCACCCCGGCTCTATAAATAGACACGACGAGTGAAGGAGCTGAGCCGTGGCCTCCAATCTTCTCCCTCGCTGACAGAACAAAGACAAGAGGAAGGATGAGACGACTTTTACAAACTGCAACCAGCCTTTCATTGTCTACAAAGACACCATGTGATAATGTCACTTTTACAATAATTAAGTGATTCTAAACAACCAACTGAAACTATGATGCAGATTAGAGTAAGCATTTCAGTAGAACAGGAAGAATACACCAGACAAGTTATTGCTATGAGCAGATATGAAGTACACAGCACCTCATGTGGTCTAGTTTGCTCTATTCAAAACCTTTTTTATATTGAAGTCGTGGTTTGAAGTTGTCAGGGGAACACTTCCTTTGGTTTAATGTTGCAAAATACAAAAAAGATGATCACCACAGACATATCTTTGTTTTTGTATCTCAGCATGATGAATGGAAACTGGTTAAAAAATAACCTGAAATGCCCTTTTACAGTTGACAACAGATCATAGCAGTAGCTGGTTTACTCTGAACGTGTCACACACCTAAATGACGCACACGGTCCACGTGGACTTACGGGATACTGGTAATAAAAGTAGATAATGAGCAGTAATGAAGAACAACTACATCACAGTGTGTGTCAAATAATAGCAAAGAAAACATTAACTCAAGGTTGTTCCGTAACAATTAGCCTTAAAACCCTTAGCTCTGTGCTTACTTAACAATTATAGTTCATAAGTCAAACATAAAATGTCCTCCTGAGCTGCTGAAAGGCATTAAGGACACACTGAGCCAGCTGCAACACTGCATGAAAATAGGCACTGACGTTTATCTTCATCAAACATGAAAACAAGTTTGAATAATCTTTGGATATTTAACACATAAGTTGATACCTTCAAGTGTGATAAAAAGGGACAATAGCACACAAAGCTCTTCAAACTCAACTTTTCAACACAGCATCTCAATGTCATCTTCCAAGCACCTTTGGTTCTCATGGGACATACTGTGGTGAAGTCACTGTTAGAAAGAGGCGTGTTGGGGTTTGATGAGGTGCCTGTCTATTTCTGAGTTGTTGCATCGCAATGAGACTACCTGCTGCGTGGCAACCTCAAGCTGATGATGGTATAACATCACAGCTGCAATAATCACGTCTGATTACTCAGTGAAACAGAACAAATACACGCCCTTGAATGCTGAACTTTACTTTTCAACTTTTACCCTTCGCTGTCACTTTAGCTGGGTAGTTATACATTATATACTATAAATGGAAATCAGTTCTAAAGCTAAACTACAGGCAAATGCCAACTGCTACACACTTTAAATAACAAGCCGTTGTGAAAAAAAAAAAAAAATTCTGAATGATGAAATGAATACAACTGACTGTTTTAGAAAAGACATTTCAGATAAAAAAAAAATCTCCTTGAATGAAATAACCAATTTCCATTTAAACTGTGAAAACTAGTTACCTCTGCCAAGGAGGTAATGTTTTCGGGAGAGTTTGTTTGTCTGTCTGTCTGTCTGTGAACAAAATAACTCAAAAAGTTATGGATGGATTTTGATGATATTTTCAGGAAATGTTCAGCATGGGAAAAGGAAGAACTGATTCGATTTTGATGTTGATCCAGATCAGCGTCTGGCCGCCATGGCGAAAAATGTGATTTCTGTGAATAACTACTGAACTAAAATAGATATCACTAGAAAAGCACTCGGAGAGCGCAGACCTCCGCCAGTGCCACAGTCCTCACCCATATTGTGATTTTCTCCATAAATATTAGTCCTACCTTTATTTCATCTAATATTTAGATTCCTTGACCATGAAAACATACCATGAGCAATTGGATTCATAATGATATCTATTTTAGTTTAGTAGTTATTCACCAAAATCACATTTTTAGTCATGGCGGCCAGACGCTGCTCCGGATCAACACCAAAATCGAATCAGTTCTTCCTTTTCCCATGCTGAACATTTCCTGAAAATTTCATCAAAATCCATCCATTACTTTTTGAGTTATTTTGTTCACAGACGGACAGACAGATGGACAAACAAACTCTCCCGAAAACATAACCTCCTTGGCGGAGGTAATTATGAATCCAATTGCTAATGGTATGTTTTCATGGTCAAGGAATCTAGATATTTTGATGAAATAAAAGGTAGGACTAGTATTTATGGTCAAAATCACAATATGTGTGAGGACAGTGGCGCTGGCGGAGGTCTGCGCTCTCCGAGTGCTTTTCTGGTCTTTTTTTGAAAAAGAAGGACTCACAACTAGTTTTAACAATAAACATTGACATACAGAACATCAAGGTCATGATAGACTTTTTCAGAGTACTCCTAAACACAAGGCAAGAAGTATGTGGTATCCAGTCTCCCCTCTCTATTCTTGTAAACAGCGCCAGTAGCTGCCTGAATGGCTTGTTCCATTTTGGGTGTGTGTATGTGTCTGTGAGCAAATGTTTAGGTTGATTTCTGTTTTTTGACAGCTTGCTTTTAAACTGGCTTTGATTTTTTTAAAGTTTATAAGCGAAAATCCAAAAAAAACTTGTTCTGCTGCCCTATGAGATTCCACTCACAGAAGGAATCTGAATGATACATGTTCAATTTGTTTATTATTTATGATCTGAAGATCGGTGCTGCACTAAACTTCTTCTGAGCAGTTAATATAACTCCCAACACAATTTACATCTCAGGAAAATCTGTCAAAATGATGCTTTGTCAAGGCCAAAATTAAAAAGAAAAAAAAAAGTACTTAGCACAAGATTGTCAGGTGGGAATCAGGCCTGAAAATCTCTTAGAGGCTGATCAAACAGCTTATGGCAAAAAAGGCCTCAGGGAAAAAAAAAAAAACTGAACCCAGGGAGGGCCTGTGTCCACGCATATGCAGCTAAGAAAAATTAGAATAATAAAAGAAGTTTGAACCAAAGTAATGCTCTCAGCTATGCTTACATACACACTGTGCTTGAAAAGGAATAGCACTCAGAGATTTAAGTAAAGGACTCTTTGTAAAACAGTTCATAATACTGTCCAAAAATGGTCGTCACTGTGTTATGTGATAAAGGAGAATGTTTTTTAACTTTCATGTAGGAACATAAAATGCTGGAAAACCATATTGCCCAGGGGGAGCGCAGGAATATGCCTAGCAGGCGTAGAAAAACAATGGTTGCACAGGCTCCGCTTTCCTAGCAACATGTTCCTGTATGATTGGTCTCTTACTATGTTTCCTTCTTGGCGGGCTGATTTTACAGGGAGAGATCTGGTATAACAAAATCATGATAACAGACAGACAAAAAATATGCAGACATGGCATAAACAAAAAGGTCTGAGGAGTGCATAGTGCTGAAAAGAGACAAGAGCTTGCTAAACCTTGTACCAACATGTCTGTGAGGAGTGAGACTATGAACAGAGATTAGAAAATTCTTCTGGAATAATTTCTCTGAACTACTTACATGAGTGTTAAAGTTCAGGTCTGACTCTGTGGTGGGATCCTCTTTGCTGTCTTGGTCTGGAAACATCTTCTCCAGGATAAGGAAAGCCAGCAGGCCTACAATCACCCAGAGGCCCTGTTTTGTATAGTGGTTATGTTTACCTGCCAGAATGGAAGAAGAGTGAGAGAATAAATGCAGTGACTGACAACTGAGCTACAACATGGTGAAGTTTGAGCAACACATAGCTCTGTCTATATCAACTGAAACCACATACTACATTAAATAATCAAGTGCTGGATTCATTTTTCAGATTTTGAAAGCAGTGGTACACATCATTCATTATTTTAATCTGATATAATATATGACATACTATAAATCCCAAAGCTTCCAACTCCACTTTGGTCTGTAACAGAGGCAACAAATAATAATGATGTTTATTATTTTAAAAAACCCTAGCAGTATTTACAGCCTAAATATGGAGCTTACATATAAAACATTTATATCCAGCGCTGGCAGAATGTGTGAATGTACCATTAGACCTAACCTAATTACCTCTGAATGTCTACATCTCAAAATCAACAGCATATTTTACTGGGTCATTAAATACTGTGTTTTTGTTTCACTTTTAGTAAAGTGGAGGCTTCATAATTCAGATAACAAAAATATTCCAAAGGTAGATACCTTATGTTTGGAAGATTGTCCAAACATAAGGTATGTTTGGAAAGTCTTTTTGGTTTATATACAACTCATTTGTCAGTACGTAATTTCTTTTCAAAGAGTTTGTTATCTCAGAAAATGTTAACCATTTATGAATTGTGAACTGGGAGGGTGGGGTCTTAAAGGTGCTATGAGGAAAATCTATTACTGGCGACATTAAGACTCTGCTACCCATGAGCACGTGCGGCGACTGTCATAATGCTCATTCCAGTAACCTCGGAACTGGGAGTGACATCATCTCCAACTTATCAGCGTTCCAGTTGAAGTCTGAAAAAAACATGCAGATCTACCAGGCTATTGTTAGCTGTTGTTGGCACGCCCTGCGTTGTTGTTCACAAATATCACATGAAGAATGTGATTATCACTATGGCAGCATTTTTGGAAATATAAGTCTAACAATACTATGTATACAGCTGATCTAGAGCGACACACCCCAGTCAGAAGTGCAAATAAATGGATTATTACAGGAGCTAAATAACTATTCACACTGGGGGCATCCATCTTCAATTGTCAACTTGGGGGTGGCGAGGTTTCAACGAGTTCCCAGTAGGAAATTCTGACTTCGGGGGACGTTCCAGTTGCAGTTTCCTACTTGGAACCCGGAAATTCCTACTTCTGACTACAACTGGAACGCACCAAAAGACGTGTCCCAAGCCAAAGCGTGTGTTTGTTGTGATGCTAAATGAATGAAAATCGGACCTTCCTCAGAACTCTGCATTGCTTTACAACTTCTTTTTTCAACAACTTACAGGATGCGAAGCGACGAGGTAATGTATCTCTTTCTAGTTACATAGTGGTAGTTTTTGATGTGTGACAACGAGCAATTTTTGGAAAACAGTATCGTAGTTTTGTAGCTGGCTATATATCTCTACTTACAGCCTGGTGCCCTATGATGTGTCCGAATAATATAAATTTGCTCTAGTTTTAATTGTCTTGTTCTCGAAGTTGAGTATCCAGGCCAGTCCAGCTCTGTCCGACCCGACCGCAAAGCTAAGGAATAGCATTTATAGATAACCTATTTTGATGCTATAAAACTCATCTTACAGTGCGTATTTCAATCAGGCAAATATCTAGAAGTGAGACTTTTTTGTAATTACTTAGAAACTCCTCACAGTTGGTTGGTTTACATGTAAGCCCTTCATGCCACATAAACTTTAATGAGAAATACAGAGTAAATAAAGTCTGATTGATTGACAGATTAAGAACTGAGGGCTGTTGATCAGTCAAGCATACTCAATCAGCATCTATAACAAAATGACACCACTCACCAACTTAACAGAATTATTTTATTCACATGGTTGTTTTTGAAGGAACAACTGGTTAAAAAAAAAAAAAACATGAAGCAATGAGGTATTGGTGGATAATTGAAAACCCACCTGCAGAGACTGAAGACACTGCCCACGCCTCAGGAAGGAGATGAAGGAACACATCACCAAGAAGACCACCGATTGCAAAGCTTAGTAGCTGCTTTAGCTTCTGGCACCCAGCTGAGAAAAAAATTGAAGGAAAAACTTCCTTAATATGGTGTGACTAATTTGATCAGCTCTTTTGTTCCCCAACATCTGTGTTTTGCTCATACTTGTTCTGTTATACCAGTGGTCTTCAACCTTTTTGAGTTACAGCTCCTAATACTTGGAGATTGATGTTGGCTTTAGTTGGCAATATTATTTTAATGACCAGTAACTGGTTATGAGACATATGCCCTCCACTGAGATTGCTCGCTGTCTCATTCATTCACTTCTTTTATTTTTCACTGCTGAACATAGAATAAGAACCCTATTTTATTGTAAAGAAGTTCCCTTAAAAAGAAAAACCCTTGAAACCTTCCCTGGAACATTATGACAAATGCCAGTAATGCAGATAAAGCAATAATATATATTTTACTTACACCAAAGTACTTCACGTCTGTTCACAGTTTCCACGAATAATTTCTGTGACACTTTTAATCCAGGCAATGATAACAACAATTTGTTTTAGGCCTATTTTTTTAATAGGCACTCATTAGTTGTGCCATGGGCCTCTAGAGACCCCACTTAAAGACCCCAAAACTAATCCTTTCAGGCTCCCAACTTCAATAAAGGTTTAGGATGAAAACTTGCTTAGTGTTGTTTTTGACGGTCAAGTTAAAGTCACAAACTACAATTTCTGACTGCAACACTGACATACATACTCACTGAAGTGACTCTGGCACATGCTGCTTCTAAACACTGCCAACAACTGCTTATGTGTTCCCCTGATGTTGTTTTTCATGCTTTAGGAGTTCCCATAGTAATGACTAACCTTTGGTGGAGACTTCCCTCGCAAACCCACAGCCTAAAATAAACCTGGAATGCCACGTTCCTGTGGGTGTGGCCACTGGAGGCCCCAGGCTTCCCTTCAATAACCTGAGCGCAAAAATGAATCATACCAGCTCTCTTTTATTAATGAAAAATATAAATAATAATACTTAAAGACGAAAAACATAGTTTTACATAGTTTTAGCATAAGAAGAGTAAACAGAGAAATACTGCATGACAGTTAATGAAAAAAACTCCTTAAAAAGAAGCCATGGGGCCTGACAGTGTAAAGATTATGACCTTGCAGGAGTTGTAGCTGGTGGCCCAGTTTCAAATCCAACCCGTGGTCTCTTTCACTCTGGTAATTACCCACTCCCTCTCTTCCATGTCTCCAGCTTCATCCACTCTCATATCTATAAACGTGTATTGGTCCAAAAAAGTCCTAATAAAAGAAAACCTGTTCAAACAGTATTGAACCTGTGCTGAAACAACCAGTTTGCACGAGACTAGACTACAGTACCTGTGGCAGTAAATCCAACTTTGTGGCTCTGTGTACTGAAATATTTTTACTTTAATCCCTATGGGACTGACACCAAAACTATGAAATAGGCTTAAAATGACATTGTAGCATGAATGATCATAGAATAGTTCAGGTATTGAAGCATATCTGAGAACATGTCATCTATGAACTAGCTGTTCCCCAGGCAGATTCAACGGCGTGTAATGTGATCTGCAAACGTGCACAGTTCCCAGTTTCAAACCAAGAAGGTGGAGCAGCTTGATCAACACCCATATGATTAATGCAAAGATATCTGCAGAGACAGAGGAGAGCTGACATTTACTCTATAATCACAAAGCACATGATGCATGCACTGAATCTGCAAACTGTGACAGTGGTAAATGTCAGGGAGGACAGATGACATGTATTTATTCATTGTAACAAAAAAAAAACAAGACGCATGTTGTTTGGTTATTGAAATATTCTCTTTGATTTCTAGTGTTCACAGGTGAAAATCTGCCTGGCTGGTAATTTTTTGTTCACCTGGTTGCTTGTATGCTGAGTTAAAAAGGTTATTTTAGGCCTTGCTTGTTATTATTCAGATTTGTGCTATTAAGTAACTGTTTTAGGGCTTAATTTAATATTGATTGCTTTGAAATGCCATGCACCAATGTAATTTGCCTTTAACCATCCCCATTCGTTATTACAATTTTGTTTTCTCAAGTAATATTTCCGTATTGTGATGTACCATGTTTGTCCAAGCCACAACTTTGGCATGTATATGTCTTACCTTCAGTTTTGAGGGCTGCTCCTGCCTCTATAGGAATGACAAGAAGGGGGAAAATCCCACTGAGACCGACAGCTACAGAACCCGCCAGGGACAAAAGCCACACATGAGCATGCTCGCTGGATAAGAAGTCTGCTACTGCTTGGAGGTCCAGAAGGTCAGCAGTCAGGCTGGGGCCTAGTCCTGCAGCCGTGGCTGTAGCATGACCCATTGCTGCTTGTGTTGTCTTCTGGCTGCTTAATACCCCCCGAAAGGTCAGCATCAGCAGGGTAATGGGGATAAACAGAGCAGCAAAAGCCCAGCTGGGCTTCCCACAGCTTCCACCTTTCATCCGTCCCACGGTCCAAAAAGCTCTGGCAACCAGTGAGGCTGTAAGAGGAGCAAACTTTCAGACGATCAATTTCCTACGCACTTTCTCCACATTAAACATTCAATATTGATCTAAGTTTCAAAAACTTGAGGCTGTAATCCAACAAAAGTGTTTGTGAATGTTAAAGAAACGTTTTTTTCTAAGGCAGACCAAAAGGCAGCGTTCGTTTATTCCGACTTTCACACTAAAAGGCAAACATATTCAATTTTATCAGTTTTATCATAGACAGCATAGCATGCAAATCTCTATAACTTCTTTAAAAATACAGGGTAAAATAAATCAACTGTTAATAACCCTTTAAATCAAGACGCTTTGTCTAGCTCAGGGAACATTTTACAGTTATACAGCTATACAAAAAAGGATGATCTCTGTCAATAAGACAAAAATTACTTAGCTAGATCTGAAATAAGTAAGGAAGAATTTCTGACTCTGGTAAGCGCTGTAAAATAAATTGTTCTATTGATTCTAAATTTTAACAAAGAATGGATGGTATAAAATATGCCTTTTTCAAAGCATTTATGCAAAAGCACAGCAAACAAAGCGCTGTTGTTATAGACAGTATTTTAAACATAATTGTCACACAAACTCTGGTGAACGCCTTTGGCTGAAACATGTTCATTTTGTCACTGCTGCGTAATATTTGTTGAAACTCAAAAGACTTCATTGCGAGTGCTTAATCCCAAAACTTGAGCCACTTCACATAATAACCTCTTGCCAAAACATAACGGCAGAAGAGCAAAAATAACTTTTCTATTGAGAAATGCTTTAACTGTTACTTGTTAAGAATTGCGGATCAGATCTGCTAAAACTGAAACGCAAAGGTTTTTGAAAAAGCAATCCACATTCACATGGAGATGCAAGAACTGAAAACGCTGTAATATGCATGCCCGTCCAGTAGATGGCGGATGGAGGTTTGCGCTGCTACAATACACGTACAAAGAAGAAATATTTTTCACAAACAACAATGGTGAGTGGATGCACAAAGACCCAGGAGTTTCTTGTCTGGACAACAAATCTGTTTGGACATCAAATCTGTCACAACAGTTTTGTCTGGATAACAAACCGAGCACGGTAAGCAGTACACATGTTACTCAGTAGACAGCCGAAGCTGTTGTTGTTCCTGGTATGCACGCACAGCCTTCAATGTGAAAGAGTACTGTGCATGGGGTGACGACAGCGTTGCACCCTGAAATGCTGAATCCAATTTACACGAAGCTGGACACCTATACGTTTACAAAATGCTCCACTCTGGACCCTGGTTTAAAAAGCAGGTTCAGGCACTCTAGGTATCATTCCTATATAAACAGGAGGCATAAACGCAATGAAAGGCTTCAGATTCAGATTCAGCTGTGTAAACAGCCCCAGAAACAAAGGTGTGACTTATTTTTTTGACATTTGATAGAGAAAAAGTTCTAAAAATGTACTGAAACAACACGAAACCATGACCCAAACCCAGAAAAACCCTCACTTACTGTGCACGCAACATCCCTAATTTTTATACATTTTGACACTGCAAGTGGTTCTAAGAAAAAGTTCCTGTTTACCATTTGACCCAATTGGTTCCTTTTTTAATTATGATACTTCTTAACATACAATACAAAAGCTGTTGTATATTGCCATACAGCTACACAATTCACAATGTAATCTTAGTCCATATTTTCCAGCCCTATTTTGACCACGTTATCATCCAAGGTAAAAACGACATGATTAGCTGTTTTTTTAAATGAAATTAACACCACAGAACTGAACTATTTACATTAGAATTAATTTTGTAAACCTGAAGAAAGCTTAAGCAGTCTTGACAAGGACAACTACTACAAATGAAGAGGAAAAGTTCCTGAATACCAGACACCAGAGTTTGCCCTCATATGGCAGCTGCTACTGAAGTCTGTGCATGCCTTGTTCGAGACAGCCGACTGTGAAAAGTTTCAGAAGCTCGTCCTTTCCGGATATCGTTTTATCTTTATTTAAATTTGACATGGCAACAATGGGGGACAACATGTATCTACTTTCGCTTTAAATGGCATGGACACAGCTTCAGTGTAGTTAGCAGCAGAGATGTAGTGGAGTTTACTCCAACCAGATGCGCTGCTGATGGTGATAACGCTAACTATTGTTAATAAATAGGAAGTATGAGTCTAGAAACGACAGGACAAAACAGCTCGTTGTCTGCTGTGTGTGTAAAAGTTAGCAGGCTAACATTAGCTGACATACATTTCCAGAGTCCAGAGCGTACAGCGTGCTAACAAAATTAGCTCCGACGTACGCAATCACAGAAATCTACACTGACCCGTACGGCCGAAAAGTGTCCGCAAAACGGTGAAAGACACCACTGCCCCATGACAAACAAGAAACCGGGCTGAACACTACGATGCTGCGACCTCAGAGTGACATGTAATGCTGTAATACCTTATGGTTTCGACAGTCCTTGCACCAGTGTGTCCCTGCCATCCAGGCCGACTTGGTGGAGGCAGGCTTCCGCCGCTGAGTTTCAGACTCCAGCTGCTGCTGCGGGCCGGAGATCCGCTAGCTGCAGACAGGAGCGACTGTGGGACACAGCAGCAGCTCGGCTCTCCCAAACAGCCACGTATCATCGATCCTGAGGGAGGGAGGGAGGGAGAGAGGAGAGAGGAGACGGGACATGGATCCCCGCCCCGCCAAAAAATATAGGAACTTCCTATATTCATATTTTGCCCCAATGGCCCAAAGTCTCCTCATTAACACCTGGACCAGACGAAATCTGAGCAAGTTATTCTACCAAACTGTTGCTCATCATTTGGGAAACCAGTCGTTCATTGGCTTTATTATCTGACACATAAAACCTCTAGTTGAGACTGGACTAGAAACAATGATCCAACATTCTCAAAATTAGGTGAGTTTGTAGTAGGACACATCCTAAATACAGTTATATCCAGAGAGCTGTCCAAAATTGGACAAGTAGACTGTCAATAAACCTTTTTACTAGATTTCAGTCAATGACTTAATAGAAACACACTGGGCAAATGGACCCCAAATTATATAGCAGGTTGGTTTGTCAAATTCATGAATAAAAGTTTTTCTCTTCTTTTAAGAAACAAGTCTGTTTCAAGTCAAAGCTAAGTAGGCCAAATTCCCTTCTTGTGTACAACATACACTTAGGTCAGAGCAAGTGAATATTCTAAAGTGTTACTAACATTTTGAGTCTGATGGAAAACAACAGGAAATATTTGTAAGGATGAGGTTTTAAATGTTAATAATGGGTGTGTGGGGTCTCTTGAATCCTGTAAATTAAGGTCTGTGTTTTGTTTGCATAAAGCTAGCTAGCTAACACACATTTTCTAACTTTTGTTTGTGCAATACCAGGGGGACTCTCAGAATCCCTGCGATAAATATGCTATCCTGGTGGATACTCTAAAGGATGAAGAGGACGACTCTGTGAGACGACTTCACTGTACTGTAAGTTAACCCCTGCTGAATGTTGGCTACCATGTGATGTTTGCTGTTTGTTAAGCTAGCTAGAGGTAATGGGCAGCTAGCTAGCAAGGTTTGCTAGTAGCCCTGCATTTTAATAACCACTTGGACAAAGTGGCTTTTCAAGTTATTCAGCACTAGCTACACTGAGCTGCACTAGTTGTTTACTCACAACTGAAGTATTGAGGTGTGCACAGATTGAACACAAGTGAGGGTGGAGCATTACATAACGAGGCAATATAATAGCTGTATCCACTTAGGCTCATATTTTTAGCATTAATGTTGTATTTGCTGGCATATATTTTGTATTTGCTTTTAAAGCACAGAGAAATACAGAGAATTACTTTAACTGGAGGCTAATGCAAGGCAGACAAACCTAAATGAAAAAAGAAATAATAACCAGTGTTTAGAAAAATTTGCTGTTGGCTCAGTCCTCTTTCTAAGCTGGCCATACACAATACAGATAAAATATTCTTTTACTTAGCAACTTGGATTGATAACTGTTAAAGCCATTATTTCCTCTGACCATTGGAACTCAACGAAGTTGTGTTTTTACCAGCGCATATTATGTGGTTGTTTGTGAGTCAGCTTACACAAAAACTACCGGACAGGGTTCATGAGATGTTCATAATGGCCCAACTTAGAAATTATTAAATTTTGGTGGTGATCCAGATAACCACCATTAGCAAGCGATTTTTCCAACTCAATGACTGTCTAACTAATAATGACATCAACATGATTCAGAGTGCTTGGTGTGGGTTTTCAGGGTCGAAGATCATATTATGATGGTAAATTTATCATAGAACTATTGCTTATAGATTTTCAGCATTATGTGAGCTACCTTGGTGGAGGTTTGCACTTAAGTGTTTTCTAATTAAATTAGTGAGACAAACTGATTTAAGATACTCTTTCACTGCAATGAATAGAAGTCTGAGGATTACAGTCAATAAATCCTTTCTGCATTTTTTGATTTTAAGCAAACACGGACAGCAACATTATACTTACCCTTTCATATCTGAATGTATACTTCAAAAAAAACTTTATCATTCAGAGAATCAAATGTTGTTTGCCTTGGTTTATATTGTATTCTAACATATAGACTCTCTCAATGAACGCAAGGGGACATTTGGCTCTAAACATATGTAGGTGAAAAAACAATATCATGCATACCTTACATGTTTCAGTGCAAAGGAACAGGAACAAAAGCGTACTTTGTTCACATTTTAAGTACAAACTTTCAAGAAAACAAGAAAAACAAACAAACCATAACATGATCTTGTACATCTGGTCTCTATGTATGCAGTACCATCTGAGATTTTGTCTTGTTTAATGGACACAGCTGAGTCCATTGTCATAAGTTAAGAGGGGTGCTGCATGTGACGCCAGGGCCCCGAGCTATCTACCCATGACCAAGACCTTGTTTACCCCCTTGGGTTTGCAGGGTCCCGGTGGGCTGTGAGGCTTTGTCAGGTTTACATATTTTATCTAAAACAGTCACACATTTTGGTTATACTGTATGTCTATTAAGGTCTTTGCAAAAGAGAGTGTAAAAGACTAGTCCGTCTTGTTTTTCATGAAAGCATTTAAAATGCATATTTATCTTTCATTGCAATGTATCAAATTTTGTTTCATTCAAGGGCCTCTTCTGGGGAAACTCAAAGGAAAACAGGTCAGGTACCACTGACGTTGACCATTTTTTATTAATTGATCTTAAAATGTATCTTCTGCCACATTTGAAGGGTGAAATGCATAACTCTGATTCATATAGCCCTCAAGAATCACTAAAACATGAATAGCTCATTAAAATATAAAACTCTGATAAGAGACTGAACCACAGTTGTTTGCTAATGTTACAAAAAAGGACAAAGATGATGTATTAGTTTGGGGATCTTCCAAGTTTTAGACAAATGTTTATATTTTCACCGAAGAGGCATTACAGCTCATTCCTTTTCAAGTGGAAATAGGTGAGCAAAGCCATCAAAGCCAGGGGCAGATCCTCTGATTTTGAATAAGATGATATCCAAAGATGAGAGAAAAAAGACCAAACATGAAGGTGGATTAGTTTATGGAAACTATAACTGGATCATATGGTCCAAAATTCATATTCACACACTAAAACAGAAACTGTTCAAAGTCAAATCTACTTGGTCCAGTTCATAGGCACTTTCACTGACAGCGAGCTGTACAATAGCCATGTAAATGTTTATTTTATCAGAAGAACAGATTTAATCAAACATAAGCTCAATGTGCTTTACATTAAGGAAAAAGCTTATTACAGACAAGCCAGCAAATTAAAGCTATAATTATTACAACTATTTTCACAATGACTAACAAAATTTGAAAACAGAATAATGTGCACAATGTACAAAGTACATCAGGCACACAACACTGGAATATAAAAACACCATAGAAAAAAATAGTGCTAAAATGTTGCTGCACATAATGAACGCACACACAGGGATAAAATAAATATACAAAGGTAACTACTCTTAATTCTGAAAGAATATGAAGGTTTGACCTTAGTTTAAAGTGGAGGACCCCCAGGTTGGACCTTAGGTTGTTACAGTGGGAAGGACCACATTAACTTAAGCCTCCCCCCTCAGACATCAAACTAATTGCGGACACAGCCAAAAGACCTTCACCCGATGACCGTAGGGTCAACATGAAGGCTCCATGAAAAACTACATGAGAACTGACAACCTGTTTACAGTCAAAAGAATATTCTTTAAATTATATAGAATACATTCAGTATTCAGGATTCTTATTTATGCTAATATTGAACAATAATTATATTGTGGTCCTGTTTAACAGGAGGTGATTCTTACTGCAAACAATCTTTTCACTGAGTGTAAGGCCTGGCGTACATTTTCTGTTGTGATATCTTAGTCCTTTTCATGTACACACCATAATTTTACCCCATATCTTGTCTGAAAAATATTAATATATCCAAAAAGTTAGATATATTACCCAGCCTATCAATGTTCTTTGTTTGTGTTCTGTCACAGTTAATGCATCAAAACCCAGCCTTTGACTTCTAGTATCACTTAAGATGGTCATCAGTTTGTGTGTATTACTTGTATTACTACAAAAGCATATCCTGTATGTTCTGTCACTTTATCAGATAAACCTCATCATCTATACATATAGCCTCATTAAGGAATGGAGGCATGGTCAAGGTAACCTGCTGAAGTTGAAATGCAGTAAGTATCAGAAAGATTGAAAAGGGGGATTTAAGTGACTTTTAGAGAACTATGGTTGTTTGTGCTACACTGGCTGGTCTGAGTATTTCAGAAAACGCTGGTCTGCTAGGATTTTTACACCCAACCATCTCTCGGCTTTATTAAAATATCCAGTGAGCAGCAGTTCCCAGGTCAAAAATGCCTTGTTGATACTGAAGGCCAGAGGAGCCTGAAGTGGACAGGCTGGATCAAGATGATAGAAATGCTATAGTAACTAAAATGACCATGTTACACACAGTGTATGCAAAAGGCCAATTATAAACATACAAATTAAATCATGAGGCAGATGGGCTAGAGCATCAGAAGACCACAGCAGGTGCCACTCCTGTCAGCAAAGAGCAGAATAGTGAGACTACAATCTGCAAGGGTTCACTACAATTAGGAAATAGAAGATTGGAAATGTCACCTGGTCTGATGGGCCGCAATTTCTGCTCTGATAGTCAGATGACCTAGTCAGAATTTGATGTAAACAATATCAAATATTTAAACCATCCACTCTCTTATCTACAGGTAAGGCTGCTTATGGTGGTGTCGTGGTGTGGGGGATATTTTCTTGGCTTTCTTAGTGCAGAGTGAGCATTAATTAAATGCCAGAGCCTACCTGAGTATTACTACTGACCATATCCATCTCCTTATGACGACAATACCATCTTTTTTAGGCTACTCCCAGAGAAATAACATGCCATGTCGCAAAGCTCAAATAACCTCAAACCAGTTTCTTGAACATGACAACAAGGTCACAGTACTCCAGTGGCCTCCACCTACACCAGATCTCAATCCAATAGAGCACCTTTAGGATACGGTGGAACAAGGGGTTTTGAAGCTGAGAAATCTGCAGCAATAGATTGATGCTGTTAAGTCAGTATGGAGCAAAACACAGAGGAATGCCTGCATCACCCTGTTGTTTAAACACAGAGGTCTAAAGACAAAGTGTCAAATCCGGTGCTGACCACATTTATCTGATAAGATGGGTGAGTGTATATCTCTTGTCTTTTTGTAATGAAGTGAACACTTAAAAATAATATCTTGGAAATGTTTCTATGTTTTTATGGCAAACTTTGTCATGCTTTCTTCATGTTTACAAGTTGCTGAAGTTGATTTGCTGGCCATATTTAGTGTGAAACATGAATCAGTATCCAGTAGGAGGCATTTAAGTGCCCTCTTTCATTTACACCAGTGGTGGGCAGTATCTCCCCTCCAGTCACAGGGTTTAACCCGAACGGTAAGCTCTCAGAGTGAACTGCCTGACCAGCAGGTGGAGCATGTTACAGGAGTTTACTGCTACAAAGAGATCATTTTCAGGGGGGAAAGGGAAGAAACAGTTTTGCTGTATTCACACTAAATCATTCTTCTTGAACATTATCTGCTTTTAGGTTTATTTTTGACGAACAGGAAGCAATTTCCTTTTATCAAAGTAGGATAATTTTACCATCTGCCCTGTCTGCCTTGTTCAAACATATAAGAAATACCATTTTAAATCAAGGGACTCTTAGAATAAGTTTTGAGTTTTAATTTTCTTGTGGCTATACTTTCCACCACATTTATGATGTGCTAAAATGCACCAATGTATTAAAATAAAAAACTTACCGTCATCAACATTTATTTTAAAGTAAATGTTTTTAACATTGAAGAAGTGTCTTAAGTTCTCGTTTTTCTTTTCTTTTTTTTTTTTTAAATAGTCCAGCTCAATGTGTCTCTGAAAGGCAGACTTAACAGTGAGATGTGAAGATAAAAAAAAACATGATTAATATCCGCACTGAGTCATCCCTGTGTGACTTGAGCAACACATACAGAAAGAGGAACTTAGTTGTTTGGTGGGATAGGGGCCCATAGCCTTATATGGGAGTAAACTTGCATGTTTGGGAATAAACATGAATTTAAATTAACACGTAATTAAACAGACTCAGAGTGCAGACTTTTGTATGGTGGTGTTGTATGCATATGTGTCACCTTTTAAAAAAAAGAAGCGCACTGTTGGTGTGTGTGCGTGTGTGTGTGTGTGTGTGTGTGTGTGTGTGTGTGTGTGTGTGCTTGTCCATGTGCCTTGTGATTCACCCTTGTCTAAGAATACCCACAGTCGGGTCTGATAGCTGAATCTTGTGGAGTCCAGAAAAAATGAGGAATCAGGAATAAGAAGTGAGAGGGCTGGATGTCCCCTTGCACGCTTGTCAAGCGGCCATTCGAAGTCATTGTGAAACACACGGACGCCACTGAAACCTCCGCTGACTATCAGCCAGGAAACAAAGGACTGTCCACCCACAGAACTGAAAAATATGAGGGTGTATCTCCTCTTTGTGGAGATTTCATATAAATTAGTGCATATTTAGTCAGAATGCACACATCTACATCTGATTCACAAACCAGTCATGCTGTTTTCTAACATGCACTGATATGTATTGGCTGCATTGAATATCATCTGAACCATCAACCTTGGCTCCATTTAGACTGTGCAAAATGGCAAAGCACGTCTAAATATATATTAAACAGTGTCACAACCTTGCAAGGGTGTCAATATCTAGAACAAATTCTTTGACATGTGTACTTCTGTTTTTTATATTTGTTAAAATATGCATCATTTTTAGACTCAAACTCAGCTTTTTATTATTAGTCCCTTAAAAATAATATGCTAATATGAAGAAGACATATCATCTTAGAGACAAACAAACAATACAGTGGTATAGATGATGGATTGATCTATGTTTTGTGAGTAGAGACATGGGTATGGCAGTAGTTACTCTGTTTTCTAAATGAGCCACTTTTATTCATACCCTAAAGCACATACAAAATGATGTTCTGATCCAAATATGTTTTTGTTAATTGCTGTTGCACCTCCATTTCTTTGGTACTCCAGGTAAAAATTGTACAGATCATATAGATGTGTTAGTGACACCTAGTGATTTCACATGAATATATTAACCTCAGGGTTTATTGTTATCCCATCTGCATTTACACGTATGATAGAGTAGAAGGAATTTACTTCATGACGCTGTTTCTGTTTGATTATTTTGAACTTCCAATTACATTTTTAACACTTTAACAAGACAGTTCTCAACTTTTTGGATCTATCTTCCACTGAAGTTCATGCATGCATTCTCCAGTTCACTTTATTGCATACACACTCGCTCCTAATCATCTGTTTATTAAGTACATCAGTCCAGGTAGACCTACACATGCTACTTATTGATGTATTTACTACTTATGTAGTTAATACAACTTTAGTTCATAAAGACATACTCACGTTGATTATATGTTTATACATTATTTTCACAAGGTTAGTGCTCCCATACTTGTAGTTGTTATTTATTTATTGTGCCTTACAGGAAGTTCCTGCACAGCCTTGTTAATTAATCTTTGTATTCACTTCCAAACACATATCTTTTTGTTTAAATTCACATTTAATTCAGTTCACACTTAAATGTTGAAGTTTTGCATTTCTTTACTTCTGTACCTTATCTGACAAATCTACAAATTTATACATATATTTTACTACATTTCTTTTCTTAAGGCTGATGGTCACCTTACCTGATTTTATTTTACTTGATTGGATTTTTGCCTTTGCTTGATTAGAAGGAACAGCACAAACTTTTCTTGTGGATCAATGTAGTGTCTTTTTTTAGAAATATTTCAGGAACTAGTGAGAAAATATTAGATATAACAAAATCAAAATAAAAAGGTAAAGATGCATATCTGTTCAGGTCTACAGATTATGGGAAACTTGAAAAGTTTTGTCTTGACTCATAATGAAAGGAAAACATGATGATCCTTAGTGGACATACACTGCTGTCAGTACAGATGACACTATCAGTATGCTTTAATGAATTATACATTTATTGAAAAGACAATCTCATTGTGTCTGAGGCCACCTACTGATTTCAATCGAAGATGAGAGTGATAAAGTGAACTCATCAACAAACAGCCTCAAACACGCAAACTTCAACATTTCATTGGGAGAGTTTGTCACCTTCTTGTTTTAATGGGGAAGAAGAAGAAGAAGAAGGAGAAGAAGAAGAAGAAGAAGAAGCCTTATAGTACCAACCTAAATTGGTAGAATTAAGGAAGTTTTTAGTTCCTCTGCTAATTCAGAGATATATAGAAAGCCTGCATTTTTCAACAACCTTTGGTAATTTGCTTCCAGGAGTTCAACAGCTCCTCTGTGGACACCTTTACAGCCTGAATGTTGAGGACGACGGTAAGACTAATGCAGCTTTGCTCTCTGGATGAGACTGTGGGCGTTTCCTGAATTTGCTTACAAGAGCAAGCTGAAATTGGATTACTTTTGAATTAGTAATAATGAGTTACATTTAAAAGTAGTGAGTGTGTGATAAAGATAGATTACTGAAACTGTTTTACCTGCTGTGTTTTTGTTTTATCAGTAATATGATTTTAATGCTGGTTTGATAATTTTAAACAAGTTGATGACAGATCTCATGCTTTATCCTAATGTTTATTGAAACGTTTTTTTTCTGTGGCTCACTTTGTGATTTTTATCTGAGAAAGATGCTTTAAGAATAGACTTCCCTCACTCTTTTTATTTTCTGTTAACTGTTGTCTTTCTTTGCTTACATATACAAAGCTGTGAGAACTAAACAGCAGCAATTTAAAATTGTGATTATTAAACAGTTACATTTTTTAAAATTTTATAACCAGATGAGCCCATGCTTGATATTTATTGAGTGTTTATTTATAAGATAATCGGTTTATTTTTTATTTTAAGTGTGTTTGATGTCTCATATATTCATAAAAATGCTGCTAATTTAAATATTTTATCTTTTTTTAATTTTAAACTTGGCTGTTCATAGGTAACAATGGAAGCTGTTATATGCATGTAGACAAAAAAAGTTTTGACTTCACTGGAAACTTTTTAATCTCTAAAACAAAACTTCTTCTCTTTCCACTGAATTACTCAACCAGCTCACAAGAAATGAGTGAAGAAGACTCGGTTACGAAATGTGTGTACTACCACAGGAGTTACAGAGTGTG
Source organism: Scarus forsteni (assembly GCA_036419115.1). Lineage (NCBI taxonomy): Eukaryota > Metazoa > Chordata > Actinopteri > Labriformes > Labridae > Scarus > Scarus forsteni. The sequence goes on along the minus strand of JAZDUH010000354.1, from coordinate 4,834,423 downwards.
GACATCGACCTGCAGTCATTCTGGTCAAACTGATCTGCTGTTGAAGAAGAGTGCAACATTTCCTGTTGCGACGCACCCTGTATCCTGTTTTCCACAGTCAGTGGTCATGCGTGTCATTCCCCCCTATGAGGCGGCCGTGTGGGCACAATCTCGTGACCCTGCGCTAAGACTGAATGTAGGGAGACTCCAGATGTCTGATAGAAACTCTGAATGTCAGCAAAAAAATATGTATAACAGCAAAAGAAATATATCCCAGTCTGTTGAGAAATATCTTTGACTTTTGCTTGCATTTTCTAAAAAGTAGAGATGGCAGATTTAAAAAAAGAAAACAACTGTACATGTTTTTCACTGTAGGTTAAGCTGTTAGTACACCTACTATCGTGCCAGTTGAACATAAAATTACTTTCTTTTCGGTGTCGCAGCCTCTTAAAATAAAGCATACAAAGATAGTGATGAAGACACTGACACCTCAACGCACCCTGCCCAATGTCTCGAGGGGCTAAACTATGTGACTATATAAGAAGAGGTGCCAGTGTAGCTGTTTTTGTGCTTAAACTATCACAGATCTGTATCTTGTGACTGTATTCAGACTGAAAACTGTGAAGTGCTCAGTTACACCCTGTGGTGGGACCAACCAGAAGGCAATATTTGGTCAGAGCCGCTATAGGTCACAAGTTTATTGCTTCACAGTGTGACACTTAGACTCAAAAAACAAACTGGCCAAAACCATTTTGTGCTCTATATCTCAATTGAGGGGTTATTTTAACAGAGTTGAAATAGTATATGTAGTTACAGCATGAAGAAAAAAGAGTATCTCAAGAGACGAAGTTCATTTTTATTCATATTGATACCAGGGTCCATGCATTTAGCCAGTTAGATGGACTGATTAACACTTTTCTAATCCCAAAGGAAAATCAAGTTTCATCTGTTACACAACATAAAATAAACAAAGCATTGCAATGAAGTTGGATCCATACTCAAGGTATGAAAGTGAAGCATACAAAATGATTGGTATACAAGCATATGCTTAAGTAAGGTGTTGACTGAATTGGTGTTTGCGTGCACTGATGTCAGTAGTAAGTAAACAAGAACATTAATGAATAGGAGTATGTGTGCATGGACTAAAGTATTGTCTGAGTAGGACTGGAATTCAGTAGTTGAAATGAAAAATAAGTGAGCGGGAGCATGTGGGCATGGGTGATAGTAATGTGTGAATGAAAAGAAACTATTAAATTAGATGTCTAAGTAGCTGTCAAATTGAAAATAAATGAAGTTATGCTTTTTTCAGTACCGGCCCACTGAGCATTGGAGCTCCAATCAATTATTACTGTCTTGTGTCTGATTTGCCTTTGGCCCAAATGTAGACAAAGGACATTGAGCCTACAGAAAGCATCAATATTGTCTGATAAAAAGGGCAGCTTGGCAGTAATTCAATGTAGAGAAAGTGGATAAGTTGTTTAAAGGATGCATGAAGTTACACCTATATAAACAAAAGTGATCTACTTTGCCCAGACATGAACCCTTCAATGAGGATACAAAGAGAGTTATACAAGCCACTCTCCACATGGCAAACACACTCTGCATCTTTTTCCTGCTGATGTTCTGATTCTATTATGAATCTAAAACTGGAGGGTGGTTAAACAGCTATCTCTGCCACATTCATTATGACTGCAAGCAGGATGTGTTGCAGCTGATTGTCAAGAGGCTAAAAGCTGACCACAGGTCTCTGTCTCTCCCTAGATTAACTGAAGGTTGTTTGAAACTTTGTCCAATATTTATGGTCTAGTTAGGAATGACTGGTAAACATGACAGAACTCAAAGCCATTTTATCGGGTACTGATGACACTTAATGCAATCAAACAGGTGACATTATTTTCGCATGTGATGTCAGTGTGTCAGAGAGGTAATAATCTTAAATTTGCCTGATTGAATTGATATAATATCTGTCACTGTACTGGACTACAGGATCTGACAATGATAATCTGTGCTCCATGTTTTTAGTTTTCAGTTTATGTTGGGATGCAAGTTGAAGTAAATTAGGGTAATAACAAAAATGTTGACCAAGTAAAATCACATGCTCACAAAACTCATGACATGTGATCTGAGGTGATCTGATGTTTGCAGCTTTTGTGATGTTGCAATCTGCTTACAAGATATTTTTAAAATTACTAGCTTTCATAAACATACTGAGTCATTGAAATTGATTGCAATTATACTAAGTCATTTGCTTTCCCGTAGCACTGCTTTTAGCTCTGGGGATTTCATTTTAATGCAGTAAAGCTAAAAACACCATTGACCATTTGTCTTTTTACACAGTGTTTAGTTTATCTGTGACAATTACAGGATGCATATCCAGACAAAACTTTTAGTGGGCATGTATGTCATGTGTAACAGCAATGCAACATTTTTGCTAAAAGGTGGCAAAGACTTTTTTTTTTTTTGTTTTTTCAAAGTTATTTTTTGGGGCTTTTGTGGCCTTTTATTGATAGGACAGCTGGAGAATGACAGGAAAGCAGGTGAAGAGAGGGGGGAAGACATGCAGCAAAGGGCTGTGGCTGGGATTCGAACCTACTGCCGCTGCAGGGGGTTTGGAAGTCCCCGTACATGGGCGGACGCTCTACCAACTGAGCTAATGTCCGCCCGCAAAGACTTTATTTACATTCTGCATTAACATTAGACCTGCATGATCCATAACATAACACAAAAGTTGTAATCCTTGGTAGCTCATAAATAGCGTGAGTGTTGAATGTAATTTGAGATCAATTGGGACAGACTAAATGTATATATGGTATTAGGTTTGTTTAGTGGAGGCTCATGGACCTTCACACATGCAAAAGTGTAGAAGACAGAGAACAGGCACTGCTAGCTTCTTAGCTTGTGGGTATCCTATTATGATACAGTTGTTTTATGTTACCACTGCAATTCAATGTTTTATATTTTATATAGCATAGCTCTCTTTTCCTTAAAAACTTGTTAATTTAAACATGAAGGAGAACAGCTCTTTATTGGATGAAAATAGCTTGTTAGCTTGTGGCTATGTCTCCCACATTCATTTCTGTTTTAAGTGATTTAACTGCACTTAGCATGCAGGGAATCATAACATGCATCTAAAGCAAATACCAAAGCACACTAAATAAATAAAGCTTCTGAGGTGACAGTTGTTGAAAGGTCAGGGGTGATCTCAGGAGAAGTATGCTAATTCAAGGATCAATGTACGTGGGTATTTGCTAACCCAGTTTTAGAAGTTAAAGCAAAGAAATGTAAAATGCACACAAAGAAAGAGATTCAAGTTTGAAGGCCTGTTGATAGACCACAGCATGTTTAATGCTGCTTTGTACAGTAAAATTCCATCAGCCCTGTGGATCATCGTGACCATTGGATGCGTATATGAATTCATTTAAAAGCAGTCGGCGAGGAACTGAATCTGAAAGACAAAGTCCTAGTTCCTCTTTGAATGACATGTCACTGCTGATGTGCATGAACATACCCAGCCTGTGCTCAATCTCTCAGGTCACTGCAAAAACAAATAGACAGAGAGACTTGGGCAGTTTGTCTTTAACCAGACACCGGCAGAGATTGAAGCTGTTAAGTGACTCAGAAAGCTTCATTAAAATCAAAGGCTGAATGTTATGTCCTCCACTGATATTCAGATGTCCAAGCAAAACCATTAAACTCAGCCTGTCTGACTTGATCATCTGCATCACTGTTGTTGTTTAATGTTGATCCAGATCTGGATCAGCTCCAAAATAAATTGAGTTCTTTCAATGGCAGAGCTGCACCCTCCACCATGTCTAAAGAAAGGCACGGCAGTAGATTTCCACAGTCCGTCAGATGCAGAAACTGCACTGAGAAAAAAAAAAACAGACCAGTCGGTCTTTTGCAGGTCTAATAGTTGTCAAATGAACACGTAATAAGTTTTACGTTAAAAATTCCTCACAATTAACTGAGTTCTGCAAAACTCCTGAAATCTATTGCTTAAATAGAATGCATTTTTATGATTACAGTTTTATGATTAATTACCCAAATGCAGCTCCACATCATTTGCATAACAACACTATCTAATAGCTACAAAAACACACATTTTTTAACACTAAAAATCAGAACAGATGACATTAATCTAAATTGTGAGTTTTTTTTACAGTATTCTTGCCAAGGAAACAGTCTTTTGGACGCATCATGATGATAAACTCTGACTAAAGAACCAAAATAAACTCTGCACACTTTGTACTGATGCTGTTTACTAAAGCACATCAACAACAAAAAGCCTCAATTAATTATAACTGTTGCATATTTCATACAAATAATTTAACCTGAAAAGTTCTTGATCTGACAGCTTATGTTTTTATTGATTAAAGTCATTTATAAAGTGATCAGAGGAGAGTTTTCTCTGGAAGTGTTCCTTTAAAGAATTTACCTTGATAATTCACTGAATTACTTTTTCTTAGGCTTCATATTTTTGGATGTCAGAATGGATTATTCAGTGTTCTACTCCACTGTGATTATTATGATGTCGATTAGGTTGCAGATTGTCAGTATAAAATCTGCTCTGGTGTAAAATGACTTGGGCCATCAGGTGGGTTTATTTTATTATTTAAATTCTAATTTCTTGTACTTTCAACCCTAGTTATATTCTAATTGTATATTCAAAATAAATTCAGCTATTTTCATTTCAAGCAAAACTTCTTTTTTCTATTTTATCTGGAATATACCCCCGTGGGACAAATAAAGGTATATCCTATCTCATACCTTTAATTTTTTTTTTTATCATTGTCTGAATTTGGGTTTTAAATACATGTAAAAATGTGTACATCAGTGTAGTCTGAAACCATGTCATAAGAGAACGAGACTGATTTAATGTGCTCATTCTGTCAAATAAAGGGTTCCAGTATGTATTCAATAAAACTTGATGTCTTTTCTGAAGAAACTCATCTTTGTCATGCCTCTTTGTGATATAATCGGTTTGAGGAGTAAGTGTTTCATCTTCTGGTTGGATAAAGAATACTTTATTTTGAAAAATGAAGACACTTCATCAGGTCAATATTTATGACTTTAGCCAGCTGCAGATGACAGGGACTTGCTACAGGCGAGGAACAGAAACAGCTTAAAAGCACTGTATTAAAAAAGGAAATGTTGGACATCACAGCACACAGATTGCCTTTGAGTCTTCTGAGCTGATTAAAATGAAACATTCAAAGAAGCCACGGTCTCTTTATTTCCTATGACTGTGGAGTCAGGAAATTCCAGTTGCCTAACTAGGGTGCACCCACTAGAATGAAAATGCATTAGTATAAACTTTAACCTTGATTTTATAAGGCTTTCAGATATACAGTGACCTTTTAAGGAAAACAGCTACATTGCTCTGTCACCACATTCTTTATCAACCTCTTAAATTTGCTTGGTGACATTAATAAATGTAATTATAGCTCTTTTTTTTTTTTTTTTAGGTTTTTCCATGCCCAATGTACATTGTGTCTTCCCTAGATCTGCAGGTCTTGGGATTCAGTAGGTACAACAAGTTAGCGGAATAATAATAATTATTTGTCAAGGAGAATAGCTTGACCCATTAAGGTTTTACTCTTTGGATCCTTGAAATGGGTTTCAGTTTCATTGCTAGTCTATGCTTGTTGATGTGTATTTTATCACACATATATTTATATTTTTAAACAGTAGTTTATGCATAATGTTGGCCGTATAAAACTGCCAGTCAAATAGGGGTGTGCACTAGCAAGGGTCTCATCGAATAATATGTATTATGATATTGAGGTATCACAATATTGCACCGTAACAATCAGACTGATGTACCATTATTCATTTGTTAAATATATTTTTTCAGTTTTATAGTCTAATGAATCCACAACAGCGTATTCATAAAATAGTTTCTAATTAATGTTTTTTTTTAAAGCATGGTCCCTGCCTTATAGGGAAATTTTGACACCCATTCCAGTGGAAAAAATAGTATCAGTAAATGTAAGAGAGAGACAGAGTTTGCAGCCTAAATTTCTGTTGCTAGCCAGTGGCTGGAGGCTGAGCTACAGTCAATACAAATGTCACATTATAAACTAGCCAAACATCGATATTACACTACAAAAATGATACAATATAATGCTACAAAATATTGGGATGTATTGGCATGTCATTTTTTGTCTTGCACCCCATCTCATAACACTCCTGTAGATAGTGTTGTCTGCAAATAACATGTCAACATATCAAGCCTATTAACTTGACATGGCAAGCCCAGGGCAAAGCATGTAGCCAGAATGTTAAGCAGTGCTGAACTGACCAATGACCACAGATCAGTCAACCAATCAGAGCAGACCAGGCCCATTAGGAGAAATGATCCTGAAAGTGACAGGAGCTCTAATAGAGTGTCTCATGCATACTGAAAAAAACATGAAGATCAGAGTACTCAGTATGCCAAAACTGTAAGTCTTTTTTAACTAGTGATCGTGGACACACTATAGCAGTCATAGATATTAGCTCCTAAATAAATGAGCCCATCTTAAGGGAAGTATGGGCTCTTTTAAAGCCCTATTAGCACTTTAATTAAGAATTAGGATCATCTCCTAAATGAGTGACTAACTTCACTTAGCCTAAAACACAACCTCAGTATTTTGATGTTTTACAGAATGATTATTTTAGGCACATGCCCTTATCTCAGAGCTACAGTCTTCCTCTGAAACAGATAGTGCTAACAATAAACCCTCAGATTTGTGCTACATTAGTTATTTCTGCATCTGGATGTAGACAGTGTGTTCAGTTGTCGCAGTTATCATGATATTTTCAGAATCAGGCAACCAACTTATTTTATTTTGTCTATTTGCCACACTCAAAATGACTTATCGGAGGTCCTTGTCTCATTTTTTTGACAGAATCTTCCAGTTTCCTTGCATCAGAGTGAAGTATTTCTTCCAAAGCATTGCTCAAACAGTGTCTGCCTGTGTGTGATAATTAAAGTTTTCATTCACCAGTGTGGTTACCACACAGATACTGTACCTTCATCTTATCAGTCCAGCTGTGTGTGTGTTAATGTTAGTATGTCTGTGTGTGAGTGTGTGTGCATGTGGCAGGTGGCAGTCTGTTTGTGTCTCGACATTCTCCCCCACAAATTGGTGTTTACATTACCAAACACCATGTTTTAGTCATTTTGCTCCAGCCCACACTCTGAGTCCAACAGCCTCAGGTCTGCAGCCAGTGGCTGGACATACACTTGTTCACAATGTGACACTCACACTTCACACTGTACACACACCATGATTGTGTTTAATATCACTGTACCTTTTTATAGTAAACGCTTCACAGGGCTTCTGTACTGTGAAGTCTCAACATGTGTTACAAAGTGACTTTTTGCCATCAATTTAGTCTTTATGGCAGCTTCTCTGTACGATAATGCACCAATATTTTTGTTGCTTGAAGTTATGGCTCCTAACACTGGCTGACTTTTGATGTTCTGAATGTTGTGTTTACTTTGGTTCTAAATAATTGAACAAAACTGGGCATATCTGTGCCCTAAAGACACCATATTTAACAACTTTTTATGACAGCTGATGCTCCTTGAGAATATTTAAGGACCTATTTTGCCTTTTACTCATACAACCAAGAAATAACTAATTTAATTGATTAACAATTTATTCAGATTCTAAATTTTACATGACTTTAAACCCCAGTTTAATGGCTGGTCAGAACTGTTAAATGTTAGTCCTCATTACCCATGTGAGTCCATACATCTATCAAAGTGGATGTGTCCTTAAATTTTCAACACTTTTCTCTAATGTTTACCGTGCCTGCACTAGCTTTGACATTGTCCTTCCATTGGAGTTGACTGGGCCAAATAAAAAACCTGGCTCAGTCCTCCCTGTTGAGTGGTGCAGGAATTATGTATTTTTGTTGGCCACCTAAGAAGATAGCCAAAACAGAAGTTAGCATTGAGCTTATTCTCTCCACTAAATGTCTATGGGATTTTACACTGTGTTTTTGGATAATTCGTGATAGCAAGGTCAGTGGCACACAAAATATTGTGAAACTTTTTCAACATGATAATCATCATGAACAAAACTTACTTAGGCCTACACTTCTTTTTAAGTTGAATGTAATTAGTGAGAATAATAAAAACTATATTCAATATGACACTTCAACACAGCACTTTGACTTAGAAGCAGCTACCACACTTCCACCTTTAACATATTGTTATAACCTCTGATTTGAGAATTTCCTCTGATTTGAATGACCTAATTGAGTCTGTTCTTATGGTTGTGGCTATGGTTGAGATGTTTCTGTTTGGAAAAAAAAAAGCAATCAGTATGATGATTGCAGAAGGATCTCCCGCCATTTTTGTTGTCTTTATTTGCAGTTCACTAACAACCAAACTTTTAAAAACACAATGACCCTGTCCAAACCTTGGCACACACTGATGTTGATTTTTAGAGATACACATGAAAAGGCACTTGCTGTCCCTTGGAGAAGCCTTGGATTTTTTTTTATTTGGCATTTGCTCATTATATAGACTAAAAGAAGTTATTTTGCAATGAAGATTTTTTTTTATACAACAAACCATTTTAAACTAGATATCTCAAAGTTATGTAAAATAGGTTGTAACTGTTGTATTATGGGCAATGATAGATCTACCTTAGTATTTTGAGTTAAATGTTGAGTAGAAATTACAATTAGTGTTGCACTGATTGTGAATATAATAGCTGATGCCAACTTTATGTATTTCTTATTACTTCTTTTAATGTAAAGTTTTCCCAAAAATTCTCCAACAGCTCTTTTACTCTGCCCAATAAAGAAATTCTCTTCACCATATGACCGTAAAGAAAAATGTATGTAACTGATTTCAGTCCATCCCCCATTCATCAGTTGTTCATTATGTAGTCACTAATTCTTGGAAATGCACTTAGAAAGCTTTGCCTTTAAATTTGGTACCTGCATACAGTTACACTATAGTTTGTTAATTATTTCTTGTTTTGATTGCATATGCCACTTGTGGGCTCTGTTCCCAGAGTTTCTCGAAGTGGGGCCTGCAGCCTCTTTGTGGGCGCTGAAAGTATGTCAGGTGGGCAGCAAGAGGGCATTTCAAAATTCATACCATCAAAATCATGCCTGAGATAATCATAACATGCTTTTATTTATTAAGGCACAGCCAGAGGATTTGACATAGTGTCCAACAATTCTTCTTATCATGTTGTGTTTCTGTATGATGTTTAAAAAATAAATGTCACAGTTAAGCTTGGGACTCTTGCCACTCTTTGTTCTGATATAAGAATTTTTCTGTGCTTTGGAGACATTAACAAAAGCCCAAAAAGTTTGCAGAGGAGCAAAGAAATAAACAGAGATGTGCATCTGAAAAAATAAGGCAGCTGTGCTGATGCCAGATCACAATAAAATGTCTTTTAAAACTGTTTGCACTGAAGTTCCCACAATGAAGTTTGAACATGGAGGTGATAATATTGCTTTAAAACTGTTAAAATTGCCCACAGCACACTTTATTTAAGGAAAGGCTGCTCTATTACATAAACTCATTTCAGTGTTACACATTTTAAAATGAAGTATAATTTAATTCTAGTTTATCACAGTTTTCAGGGTTAAACTCACAGTTAGCTTGTGTCTTGATGGTGATTGGCCACTCAGAGGAGGGGAGCGTACACATAGACCTGATAAATGTGGAGCATCATCAATGGCCAGAAACCTTAAGCAGACACACTCTGCTGCTCCCCACCCACAAAGATTTTTACAGAAGTCAAAAGTTTCCTTTTTTCCATTTGACGCTCAAACAGCGGGCCTTATTTAATTCAGCGTATTCTACCCCAGCTGAAGGCCTTCAGGAGCTGTTAAAAGAGCATAAGACAAAACAACAAGAGAGCGAGAGACAGTTTTTGGTTTTTCGTTCACAAGAGGAAATTTTGCAATGGTGTTTTGAAAGGTTGTAAGAGAGTTTACCAGAAAAGCGTCTGACAGTCGAACTGTTGGAGAAGAAGGTCTCCATGTTGCATCCATACAGAATGGAGGGCTACCTCATCCCACCACCTGTAAGTATCTTTTATTTTAACTTAATCTTACTTTTCCAAGACTTTCCTATAGTCAATCATGCTAGAGTTTGATTGGTAGTTCTTTTTTGATTATAGATTTTACAACAAAAAAAAGGACAGCATGTCTTACTCTTATTGCCAGATTTGATACCTCAGTGTAAGTCTCCTGTTTGAAACACAGGACACAAACTGTCTTTTATACTTTTGGGCAACATGAAAATGAAACTCAAGAGTTCTTGGGGGTTTCAGAACAGTCATCACCTCAAGAAAAGGTTAATTTATATTTAGAAATGTCCCTCCTTTTGCTGTGATTCACAAACTTCAACATTTACAGTAGGATCTAACAGTTGTTAAAAGACATATGTGAGAATTGTAATTTCCAGGCGTAAAGAGGCACTGTAGTAATGTGAAACACTTTTTGTGTGTTCACTTGGACACAATTCAGTGAAAGATTTACAGTTATGTACCATTTCATTTGTTCTTTCTCTTACAGCACTCAGAAGAAATGTATGATCCTGAAATCTACAGACATCAACTTGCAGAGTATTATAATCCATATGTTCTCGATCCAGATATCCAGGCAGGTGAGTTTTATTAACCTCACTTTCTTTAAACATTCTTTCTTTTGTAATCACATTTTGTTAAATTAGATATCACTTTCTAAATCCTGAATGTCAAGATATATCTAAATAAACCTCAAATAATTATTATTTTTGAGAGATGTTTAATAACTCTCAGTGACCTGACACGGTTAAACTTCATACTTCGGAGAGATCAAATAAATTCAGATTAAAAATAATTTTCCAAGCCTTTTTTATTTACCCATCATTTATTCTTTAAATAATCCACCATGACCTGCTGTGGTGTTTGGTCTGGTGAGATGTGCAGAAAAAGTCTGCAGCGCGTGCAGCTGCAGCGCACCGCATCATGGTGGATGAAACACAGGAAACAGATGCCTTGTATATTGGCTGCTACAGCTACAGACATAGATCAACCTTCGCCCCATGGGGCTGCGCTGATACATGAGAGGGGCTTTACTTTCTCTGGTGATCAACAGTTTTGAATATTGCACCAAAACAGACTAAACAGGAGGGTGGGATGACCTTTGACATTAAAAAAATGTGCAGATAAGAAAGCTTCAGTTGTCGCTGAGGTAAAAATATACCATGTTTTATTTCACCACAGCTCAGAATACCAGGAAAGTAGAAATAAAGACCCTAACCCTAAAGTTAGTGAAAAACCAAAGGTCAGCCTTGTTACCCAGGATGTTTTTTTTCACATGATAAAAGCTTGCACCTTGTATTTTGGCTACCTTCTTTTCTTAAATAGACTTGAAGATTGGAAAAGAGACTTAAATCAAAGTTATATGTACAAATATGTTTAATGGAATTGAAAAATATATTTTCCAATCATACAGTATGATAATGGGATTTTTTGGTGCTAACAGGTGTAATTTGTAGCTTTTCTATAGCGAGCACTTGGCTTGGATTTTTGTTATAAAGTTTTTCAAATCCATCTCTTTCTTTAAAATAAAATGTGTGCATAATTACTTTTCCTAAAAGCCATCAGAGGCAAAATCATTCATGTAAGCACAATATTTTTCAATAATGTAAGCACAATATTTTTTCACATTTTAGATGTTTATGTGTATGGTCAACAAAATATTAAAACTTTTTGAGATTCTGAGCTTTCACTTGTTTATTTGCTTTCAACTATAAATAAAAACCCACCCTGCACAACTTGACAACAACACCCTCTGTCAACTCCCATGAATGGATGTATTTTTTTAGGACAGTTAATTAAATTATTTATCAATGTTGTTATGATTACTTGATAAATGAAGCCATGCCTGAGTGTTAAGTCATGAAGTGTGGGAGTACCGGTAATGAGTGAACAAATAGAAACAATCTTCACACTACAGTCATTTCTTTTTCTTGTTCTTGCCAACCAGTGCAAACTTAAACACCATAAGTTAGCAGCCAGTTATCAAATACACTTTAAGTTTTAGAGGATTTTTCATAAATGTGCCTTCTGGATTCTCTTATGAGTCATTTCCAGAGGTTGTCATGTAATGTTAGTTCATATATTATAAAGGCAAGTTCCTGAATTCCATGCAAGAGTAATCAGACTTGGGTTTAAGTTTTTACTAGAGTCCTAAAAAAATAAGTGTGAAGTGTTGCTATGACCATGAGAAACAACCGGAAGCTGTAGCAGTTTGCTTCTATTTGTCACCTCCTGTTGTTTAGATCACTGGGACTACCACCCTCACCACCCTGTCCACCCTGCTGACTTTGAAAACCTCCAAGAGAGCAACTTCACAGAGCTGCAGAGTGTGCAGGCTCTCCACCAACCCAGCCTAATCCGACACGAGGCCACTATACGATACGACCCAGAGAGCCTGCTTGATCCAAATCTTGGAGCACACTCACATGTGATACAACAACCAGTGAGTCTTTCTGTGATCAAACAACAGACAGCAACAAAAAACACTTACATGGTTTCATGAAACAGACACACAGGTGCGTGCACTATACAGAAAATACTTGAATAGAGTCATAAATTGAAACAGAATGGGAAAAGATCTGGACGAGGGTGGGGCTAAAAGAAACAAATATCTGGGTCATCGCCCAAACATAAGAAGGTCTGTGGTGTTGCCCTTTTATAGTTGTATCTTATATCAGAAGTTAAATGCTCTACTTTGCCGATTAAAAATACAACTATCTATCTATCTATCTATCTATCTATCTATCTATCTATCTATCTATCTATCTATCTATCTATCTATCTATCTATCTATCTATCTATCTATCTATCTATCTATCTATCTATCTATCTATCTATCTATCTATCTATCTATTATTTCTTTAAATATATAGTACATAGACAGTATTCTTCATTACATGAAAGAGAAGAATAGTAGAATGTGTGGTTTCGGGTAGGGACTTGTTTCTAAAGGTTAACCATCAAGCTAATATTTATTTTAAAACACAATTAAAAAAAATATATATATATATCCTTGACTTTATTCACATGTACAATCTTTTGGACAAAACTGAAATAAAAATCACTAATTTGGTTGTGAAAGAAATGATCAATTCTGATTTTTCTGTGTTCAGGCAAACACTCTCTGGGCATGGCGCTGGGATATAATTTTATTAATAACCTGAAATATTCATGACCTCTGGGCAAACATTCAGGGCTTAAGCCCTGTACACCACCCCTGGCTCCACCTATGGTGATGTATAATTTCAGAGTTGTCACTGATCCCCTGCTGCCATAATGATCCACCATAGGAATTGACTGAACATAGCATAGTACTAATTTGACTAAATCAGTAATAATACACAAGGCCCTGTGTGGTGTTTGAGCAAAGGTCAAAAACATGGCAAAAAGCAAATTTGAACGGTGTGTCTTGCAACGGCTTTTTATAAATAAATGTTAATATGAAGCACAAATATGTCCACATTTGAAATACCCATCATGGTTACTTCAGATTTAACATCATTCAATGATGGTCTTTAGTTTATGGTGGACATTCACAGACAAAGAGGCATTTTACAAAAAATAGGAAGTGAATCTTTGTGTTGCAAGAAAAACCTTCAAATTAACTCCATTTTGATATTTTTATGTTTCAGTTTAAACATGACACAGGTTTACACAATCAAGGTTTTTCACCATCGAGAGAAGCCTGATTTTTATTAGAATATCTTCATAATCAAATCAACAATCTTTACATTTGTCATTTAATCTCTTTTGAATGTATGGATCTTTGAGGGATTAGTATTGCCTCAACTTACTGCAGTTTACCATGCTATATGATCTACTTTCATAACTAGATGTAAAATAAATATATTATACAGACCTTCTGCATATCTGTAGACATAACATTGCATATCTGGTTGATAATAAAAGGTAAATACAAAGTACAATTTTAACCAGGCTATATTGTACTATAGTTCCAATTAAAAACAGTATATTTGTTCCAAAGTGCTGTACAACCACAAAAAGACAAACATGGGAGGAAAAAAACAATGAGAACCACAATATGGAACAAAACAAACAGACAAAAAAAAAAACAAATAACAAAAAAACAAACTTTAACAGCCAAATGGGAAAAGAAAATACAAAGGCTAAGGCAACAAGATAAAAATTTAAATCACATGATAATAAACATATCTAAAAGAGTATCTATTTACAAGTTAACTTAAAAGAAAATTGATATTTAAGAAGACATTTTCACTCTGAAATCACATTGTCAAAGGAAATTAATTAACTCTAATGCACTTGTCATATTGGTGTTCTCTTAAGCACATATATGCATGTGAAACCTCACAAATGAGAGTCAGACGGTGGTTTTTAATTGGGAGCACATGTAATCATCTTTTTAAAAAAGGTTTGTGTTCATTCATCAAAGAATAAAGTATTGATATGTTAAAGAAAACAACTTGTTGATGAAAAGGAAAAAAAGCATACTATGTGTAAAGGTTGTGTTCACACGAGACTAACCCGCATGTTTGCACCACAGACTGTTTTCTGTTGTCAGGACGTTAAAGTTGTGCTACTCAGTGAGGCATACAGCTGCAGTGAAGCAGCGTCCACACATCACAGCTCATGCAAAGAGATGAGGCCACGCTCTCACATTCCCACTGAGAAGATTGATACTGTAGGTTTACATGTACTTTATCATCATTCTATAAAAAGCAATGACTTCTAGTTTGGCAACGTACCACTCAAAAGCAGCATAGAAGCATGTATACGTACCTACCAATGGACCAACGCGATTCATATTCAAATACAGAAACCAAACTACAGCAATCAAAATTAGTTTCTGAATTTAGAAATAGGTCTAGACACACATTTATGTAAAACAAAAAGCAGTTAAAGATACAACATACAAAATGAAAAGGGGATATATAATGGTTATTTTCTTACAAGTTAAAGGTCTCATGCAGTTTGATGCTTGATTGCTCCTGCACTGTTAGTAGACTTACACCCAGTGAAGATGGGATACCAGAGAAAAACAAGTGCAGTACAGTAAAACTAAGAAGTTTTAAAATTGAATGTTCATACAGTATGAAAAAAATGAACTGATTTAACGGATAGTTTTGGTTTCCAAACTCATTTTTCCAGTGCTGAGTGTGCGGTATGCAACCTTAATTTAATTCATCATCCTTAACTGGAAAATATGCGTTTTTGACAAGTGCATATTACAGAAACAAATGACAAGTTTCCCAAAGTGACTCACTGACAACAGCATATTATTTTGTTTTTCTTTTCCTTAAGCTGTAACCAGAAAAAATCTGACCTGTTTAATGTTCAAAGAGTAATGTGAAGGGAATGTTACAGTATGGCGTTGTCAAGATCACATTTGCAATGTGTGCCTAGTTACCTGCAATGTCAGTCACAATAATCAAATCACAACATGCTGCCATTAGTGTTGCTTCAAGGAAAACCTTCAATTTTTTGTTTCTTTGACAGTTATCTTCAGTAAAAGTTCATCTGATGTCTCTATTAGTAGGCCCACTCAGCAGCTGGATTATGGTGCATGTTGAGTTTGCATGGTACCAACACCCAAAATGTATGAACTTCAGAGAATGCTCAACAGAGATACAGCGGTGTAACAGTTCAGTGACCTTATAAGAAAAGGTTGATGTTTTTCTTTCTTTAGCTTTTTTTCAGGAAACTCATAAATTGTGCCCCTGGGTGAATATCTAATCAAACAGACATTTACAAGGATGCTTTCAGTCTTAAAGCACCTTTTAACTGCCACAACCACTGCATGTAACACAGTGAGCTTTAAGGAATAAAATGCACAAGGTTGTTCATGGAGAATTCATTTAAAACAACAACAGAAAGGATTGAAAATACATGTTACAAATGAAGCAGCTGGAAGTCACATGTTTATTGGTAAAGTCCGAGAAGAAACGTGTCACCACACTCTTCCGTATTTTAGTTTTATGTGTGTAGCAGTCATTGTCCGAAGACTGCTGTGTGCAGTGGACAAACAAATGGATTTGAAACCCAAGTAAGCAATGTAACTTAACTATTTTCAAAATGCAAAGTAGGCTGATTTTTATTATACACTGGTATTATTCCCAGCTTTTTAGGCTTGATTTTTGAAGCAACAGTAGTTCTAAACATACACATCAAACTTTTGTTCATTTTAAAAGATTTTTTATGATGCCTGCACATCTGTGAATAAAACAAAATGATCCCAAAACAAAGAACGTAAAGTGTGCATAACCATCCCCAAGACTCAAGAAGCTTTAAGTTACTAAATGTTGATTTGAGACAAGAACTAATTTTATAACTTGCATGTTGCAGGCCCCATTCTTCCCTCGGACAGTGTTTTCTCTTCCCATGTCTCGGCGCAGCTCTGATGATGAGGAGCAGGGAGCACGAAGCCCCCCACTGGAGGTGTCTGATGAGGAGTGTCTAAGGGATCGGGGCCCTTATGTCTCACCAGGAGATCTAGGTATGGAAACAGATCCATAGGTAACTTCATACCTTTCTTTATGTGCAATGTCTCTTCTGAGCAGTTAACACGGGTACTTGACCCACCAGCTGTGTGGACCATGTGTGGATTCCCAGCCATCCCTGTCATGGTAAATGTAGATGTGATAAGTCACTGGACTTCTTTTAAAGTTCTGAATCTGAAGAATTTACAGCAAGTCCAGTAGCCAATGACTTTGCACCCATAACTGTCATTGTGCAGACTAACAAGCGTACAGGTGTGAGTCTTTTATCCCCTCTTCTATAAAGAGAGGTCTGAGTTGCTGTTTCTTTAAGTATCCCTTGTCCCTTTAACCGAGAGCTGCTGTCATTGTATTGTTGAAGGATTGGATTGAGTCATGTCAGCTTTGTTTTCTGCTGACCATCTTGAATACACTTTTAGGATGAGAGCCAAGTTTCACAATTGCTTCTACATTGCTGTTCAAGCATCTTCAAAGGAAGTGGTTTTTCCTGCTAAAGCTACAACTTCCTAGGATCATCATTTACATAAGACTTCTGATTTAATTCAACCATGCCAACAATTAAATGTTAACATGTACTCATCAAAGGTCTGTGCAAATGATCTCAGTAGACTGAAATAATAAGACATTATCACCCATTATCGCCCTGACATGGCTGTTAGTTGTCATAAGTTGAGGTTTGTCCCCTTTTTTCATAACACTAAAGGAAAATATGTTTGTTTCATCCAAGTGGCAATTTGTGAAGTTAAAAAAATGAGGCTATTGTGATTGTGCAAAAAGCTGCAGTTCCTCTGGTGTCCTCTTGAGGCAGACTGCAGATGTGCTGAGAGTTCCATACACACTGATGTTAAAATGGCCATTTTTGCTTGCAGTTTTTCTTGCAGTTTAGATCAATAAACTGTTTTTGTCAGAATATCTCAAACTTTATTGAAGCATATTTGACCAGAGGTGTTGTAAATCCTCTAATATCACTTTCTGTTTTGACGTTATGAAGAACAAGTGTAATGCATAACTGATGTGCCAGCATGTACCACACTGTTTGTACGGAGTCCACTCAGCTCCACCTTTTGATTTGTTTGATTGTAGACGAATGCAGTTTTTAATAAGCCATCCATGGCTGGTTGCATTAAAAGCCCTTGAAGAAACCTTACAGCTGAGGTCGCACAGTGTTCAGAAGTTTATGTAGTCTACTGTGCAAAAGCTTTTTTTTTTAAACTTCTTACAAGTAATTAAAACATTTTTGGCTTTTGGTATTTAAAACTGTATCTGGACTGGTCACATTAAAGAGAGTTTGTATTAAGCATGTTGTCATTATTTTAGTCGATATAGTTGATAAAGAGATCATTTTAGGCAGAGGGTTGAGCCATCTTGAGGAGGGCCCAGGCAGTGGTCCTTTTTGTCTGCTATAACTGTTGAGAATGGGTTTATTAATACCATTAGCTTATTGTTTGTTTAACAGTGATAAACGCGTTTTATCAACCTAGCAGTTTTAATGTGCTGCTACACCAGAGTTTCCACTTGATCTTTTTCCCTTGTTCTACAGTGTGAGGGTGTAGAAATGACAAAAGTGAGATGAGACTTTATAGGTTCAACTGTATGATAGATTTTGCCTGAGAAATGAAAATCAAAATAATCAAAAAATGACAATACAACAGTTTGATAGAGATATGAAAGATATTGAATGCCGATACCTGATATGGCAATAACTTTAGCCCTTACATTAACTGAAATACTAAATGTTAATATTCTGATGGAGTTTTTTATTACACTGACATTCTTTAAAATTCTCTAAAAGAGAAACAAAGAGTGATGTAAAGCCCCGAAGACAGAAAACTGGTCATGTTTTTACTTATGATTCAAAATGAAGAACAAATTAACACACGGCTCACACAAATCAATAATTACAAACTGATGCAATCATGTGCTGATAATAACAATACTACTTTACTTCTCTAATGATCATTTATTTTTCTTATAAAGTTACGGCTCCATTTAATTTGTTGTTAATGTATAGTGGGATTTGAAAACATATATAAGGTCAGGCACGGAAAATGCTGATGTCATTAACCTTTGTTTATCTTGCTGCACCATGACAATGTGGAAACAGTTAGATGACTCATAGTTGATATTATCTGCTTCAGTATATTTTTGAAATGTACCAATTTTACTTAAACCTAGCCGGCATATTGTGTCTCATTGTTTTTTCTGAGAATGTGAAACAGGATCTTGACAAAGTTTATGTTCTGAGCAATTGCACTAAAATAATGTTCAACTTATTCCTAAGATTTCAATCACACATATCAGTGGTATCACTGGTCTTAATGGTGTCATTAATTTGGGTGCCTTATTTTCTTCTATTCAGTTTGTAGACACAAGAAGAATCGCAGAGCATTTTTTAACAAAATTCCCCACTCTTTCTCTTATTTCCTACACCACCTGCTTTTCTACCCCTCAAAAGAAAATAAAAAAGGGAAACTGACTATTGATCTCTGATGTTTCCAAAGGTAACAAAAAGAAGATTCGTCTGTACCAGTTCCTGTTGGACCTTTTAAGGAACGGTGATATGAAGGACAGTATCTGGTGGGTGGACAGAGACAAAGGGACATTTCAGTTCTCCTCCAAACACAAAGAGACCCTCGCAAACCGCTGGGGAATCCAGAAAGGAAACCGCAAGAAAATGACGTATCAGAAAATGGCACGGGCCTTGCGTAACTATGGCAAAACAGGAGAGGTGAAGAAGATTAAGAAGAAGCTGACGTACCAGTTCAGTGATGAAGTCCTTGACAAGAGTCATATGGAGAGAAAACCCTACTGAAATGTCAGATTAATCATGACAAATGGGTCCATTTATTTCTTAACTAACTCAGTCATTCTTGTAAATATCTGAAAATAAATTGCTGCTGTACAGTCTGATCATGAAGGTACTTTACGAAACATTCAAGTAGAAAACAAGAGATATAAATCTTGTTCCTTAGTAGTATTTGTACAGATCTACAAATAGATACTCAGCATTACATGTATGTTCTCGTTATAAATTCTGTCCCTTAGATTTGTTCTGAGGTAAAATAAAAGTCAATGCAGTATAAACAACTGCTCTGCTGTACACCAAAATCTGAACTGTTGGTGAAGTGGTGTTGGGATTAAGCTGTACATTACTAATTAATGTTTATACATTGTTTATTATTGTAGGAATATTATGACAGATATAAACTTGTTTTTGAAAATGCAATGTCTGGATATGTTTCTTTTTTATCCTACCAGAGCTGGTCATGATATGTCTTTTCTTTAATTTCTTCCCTTTTTGTTTGAATTCACCATCATAATACAGAAGGAATTATTATTGGTTTGCCCAAAATAAAAAAAAAAAGATTCCCCTCTTGAACATTTATTCTAAAAATAAAACAGTGACCAGAAATGGTTGTACTTAGCTCAGCATTAAGACTTGAAGTAGTAGCAAGCAGCTGGCTTGCTTCTTAAAGACTGCTCGAGCTATGGAGCTTTTATATGTGTTGTATTGTGTTTACAAGTGGAGACCATTTACTAGTTGTCACGTGTTTTATATTTCTGAAAATGCCAAAACCCACTGACTTCAGTCTTAAGCCTCTTTAATGATCTAAAGGAGCCATGGAAAGTATTAAGCTAAACTGTCACCTGTCTCAGTTGCCTCTTGTTCTCCCGCATGGTGTTGAGACACAAAGGGATAATTTACCATTTCACTTTCAAGTCAAAATCCAGGGATGGAACAGGAAAGCTTTTGGCATCCATTTTGATGTTGCCTCACAAACATGTGTCTGTACAACTTGAGGCATAATATCAAGACTTTCCTAGTTTCGATTGATGAACACATTTCTCTCAGTATCTCTTATGCTCTTCCATAAACATACTTTTAATCATTTGATTTATGGATACAAAATTCTAGATATAAAAACAGTAGTTTAAGGGTGACAGCAGAGCTTTCTGTGGTGAGGTTTGAAGTTTTTTGTTACGTTAATTAGCCTCACATACATGTCGAACAATTTACGTGCTTTGGATCAACTGGATGCAACTGGATCAAAATGCCAGTTTCAGAAACATTTACATTTACAGTGTAGGGCAGTGACCAGTTTTCTTGTTAAACATTATGATAGTCATAATTCTTTTTTAAGTAACTACTGAATGCTGTTTGGTCTAACACAGCATGGAGGAAGAGACGGAAAGCATAAACTGGTACTTTCATGAGCTGGAAGTTCAGCCTTGACTGTTAAAGATGCAAAGATCATTAGTGTAAGCCATACATTTCCTGTAAAAGCTGTTGCTCTGTCTTGTTTGTTTACTTTGTGTCATATTTTAGTTCTCTTTCCATTGTTGGAAGAACAATTTGCTGTATGTACATCTTATTGTTATGCTTATTATTTAAACAGTAAGTGGACACAGCTTCAATACTGTGGTTATTTACATAAAGTGCATTTCATACAACAACTGTGTGTTTTTTGATTAATAATTGTTGGTAAATAAATAAATTGTTAAAAAAATACCTGTTTATTGTAACCATGGTGATGTTTTCTTGTAAATTTGTGTCGCATGTTTTTGTACATGATTAAATTGGATATTTATTATTTACATTTTCCTGATTAACACAAGAACTGTGTTCAAAATCGTCCACTCATTCGCTCACTCACTATCCCCTGTGTAGTGTAAATTAAATAGTGGACTACATAGGGAATGACCAAACAACATTTCTGACACTACATTGAAATTTTTTTAATGTCATAGCGTCAGCAGATGAGCCGGATATTCCTGTGACGGAAGTGGACGCGCCAAAATTCACAGAAACAAACCGGACACTCGGGAGGTTAAGTAGCAAATTTCGAAGCTTTTTACAGCCACTAAAAGAATTTAAAGAGCTACGCTACGAACGTGCTAAAGATACTTCAATGTTTTTTTACATTTATGAATGAAAATAGCGCCTAACAGCCTTCCTTCTCTTCTTCTTCTATGGAAAAACACGACTGCATTGCATTGTGGTATACGGGAGTACAATATCGGGTACATCGTATGTACACTCACTTTTGCTGTGCATTGTGGGTATTTTGTAGTGCACTATATAGTGAATGAAACTAACTGCTGAGAATTCGAACAACACTACAAAATGGTGAACACACTATACAGTGCACTATATCCGTGATAGTTAGCGATTTCGAACACAGCTAGGCTGTGTCACAGTTTAGTCTCCTATGGAAAAGTTTGTAATGTTGATAGCCTGTTTGTTTATCATTAAATAAAGTAATGTAGGCAGGATCTGATAAAACTACTACTGACGCTGTTAGCATCTCTACTAATCTCCACATTTACAGTCACTTCCTAATAGGACTCTTGCTAGGACAGTTGTTCTGAGTAGATCTGACCTTTGCACGAGGGATCTGCCTATTAACAGACATTGAATCAGGCAGATCCAGCTGCACTGCAAGGTTAGCCCACTTTTGTATTAGAGGTTGCCAAGTCTCAAAACGTGTTAATAGCAGTGGCGGCTGGTGAAAAATATTCTTGGTGGGGCAGTACTGTGCAACACTCAGTTTTTAACAACCATCCCACTACGATTCGACACAAACTACAGGATACCAGTGCTTCATAAAATTGTTATTATTGATTTCATATACAAATAACAGTTTACAGAAATGTGCACACATATATCAGACATACACACACACATAAATATATAGTCAACCATATACTGCCAAAAAGCTTACATAACCCATATACAAAGAAATAAGTAAGGTGAACATGTGTAAATTAAAAATAACTCTATACACAGAAATGAGTAAGGTGAACATGTGTCTAATTGTCCACATTACTTTTCCTCCACATAAAAAACCTATGTCTTTTTACCTTTTTTTAAGTCCTCTCGACTCCATTGAACATGAACGAATTGTTTGTTGATACGCCGCAGTGACAGTAAAATGCAGGTTTTGGGGCCATCACAAGTTGACTCACTGTTGAAAGTTTGACATTTTGATCAGGCATCAAAGATAGTTACCTATATATTACCTTCGGTATATTTATGCCGTCAAATAAGTCTGTCATTCTTTACAATTTTTTGTTGTCACGCTACATGTTGTGAAGTCACTTTCACCACTAAGTAAGTAAAATGGTGAAAAGAGTTCAGTTTTGAGTATAATATGGATTCGGGAAGTGTTTGGATAGTAAACAAAAGGGTCCTTCAAAGGCACGCCCCCTCGACATCTGCCTGGACTGTCACCAGTTAAACACCGGCACGCCGACACGAGCCGAATAAACCCGAGGGACGATTTGAGAAGCGCCCTTCGGAGCTTATTTTCAACGACGCTGATTGGCCAAATTCACGTTGATATTCGCTTATCTTGCCCTAGCAACAGTCCCTTATTGGCTATTCATCACTGTCTGATGGGCGCTTTTCCCAGCGCCCATCAGACACGGAGGCAGAGAAGAGAAGGCTTACTTTTGTTTTACATTAATGAAAATTAATTACTTTATATCTTAATGGATATATATTATGTTATATCTATATTTATATTACACATTTAAATAAGTAATTTTTGGTAATATTCATTTTTTCAAAATAAAGTAAATACATTTAATATCACACTCTCCACTGGGGGGGCGGCGCCCTAGCGCCCTCTATTGGCCGGCCACCACTGGTTAATAGATAAATAAAAATAAAACATTTTGACGGCTTTTCGTTATGACAACACAAATGCTTTCCTTGTGATAAGTCTCTGAAAATAAAGCATTGGAATTTAAAATGCTCATTCATGAAAGTAAAGAAGGAGGAATCTACACTAAATCTCTTCTTGCAATTTTATGAGGATTTTGATGAGATCCAAGATTCTTCATGTTGCACACTGAGCTACAGTTTACTTTAGTCTATATAAGACGTGTTTATTTAATTATTTTAAATGAATTTAAGTGCAATGTGCTTGTTGTAGGATCTTTAATATGTGATAACATTTAACAGCAGGGCTAAAAAAACTATGGAGAAAAGCAGAAGAGGTAAATTCAGTGTGAAAATGAGTTCAGTGTTAGGCTCACAGATAAGCTTTGTCACCTCATTAGAAGGAACTACGAGGTTAATTTAAAGTACGAGGGGTGAAGTATTCTGTCACCCACTTACATGAGCCCTGACACACTGCAGATCTGAGCTCTTGACTCAGACGGTATGGTAGTAAAGCACACGGTTACACAGCTGGTGTTTTTAAATACAAGAATACAATACAGCTGTGCATATTGTTTTCTCTTTCTTCCTGCAGTGACTGCTTACAGCCTTTTTTTAATATAAAATTGCTTAATTATTTAATGAAAACTCACAAAGCATTATCATACTAAGTGTTTGTTGTTGATGGAGCAATGGTTTTCCTCCCTACGTTCTCCAACTACTGTATGGGGGCCTCCATAGCCAGATAAGCCATGTCAGCTGCAATCTTGCCTCCTTTCTAAATAATATCATAATGAGAATGTGACTGTTATTTTATTACTGTATCTTTATTATGTTCACAAATACAATTTAGTTCAATAATGTGAATTAATAAAGCCTAATTGACCCCAAATAAAGCTCAACAATGATAAATGACAACATAAAAGTGCAATGTGGCACAGAGGAGTCCTAATGTGCAGTTATGTACAGTGAGTGTCTTAAGAGCCAACAGCTCCCCTCAATGGTCAAGTTGTAATAGAAACTCAAGCAGGACAGAAGCTCAAAAGGATTTGATTCAGCTGAATCAGTCACTGTATTCACATAATTGTATTCTCTGTTAACAATCACAGAGTATCCATAGACATTGTGTTGCATGTGAAAACTTTCTGTCAAAACTAAAGGCATTAATATCTCTTGACCACATTATTCTGGTACTTGTATTTTTCAGTAATAAAGCTTTTTAATATACCTCTTGTATGTTATTTCACTTGAGCTTATTTGAAACATGGGACACTAACTTAATATAGGAATTTTATTTATATATGAAATGGATTGAAATGAATGTAATGACTCTGGAGCCAACATGACAGAAGCAATGTGTGTGTCTCATCTATTCATCCATTATCTATACCACTTCTGTCTTTTAGGGTCACAGGGGACCGGAGCCTTACCCTGCTGTGATTGGCAAGGAAGCAGGGTACCAACTAACAAGCATGTTTTGGTCCATGGAGTGACCGGACAAAAAGCAAATGCAGGCTTGACAAAGTTATGCAAATTCCAAACAGAGAGAGTTGAACCAGCAACCTTCTTGTTGTGAGGTACACTCATCAACCTGCTGCGCAACCTTGTTGCCACACTAATATGTGTGAATAAAATCCAATGCCAATTTTAAAACATGGCAACAAAATAAACTAGAAAAGCACTCGGAGAGCGCAGACCTCTGCCAATGCCACAGTCCTCACCCATATTGTGATTTTTACCATAAATATTAGTCCTGTTTGTTTGTTTATTTAACAGGGGCCATGCAAGACAAGGACTGTCAAGCCAGAGTTAGCTACAAGCTAATTTACATCTGTGGTCCCTGGGCAGGACACAGAAAAATATGCAATGCAGTAATAAATTATAAAATACAACAATAAAAAACAATAATAAATTACAAAAGTTATAAACCAGATAAATTAGCATTTAAAAACAACAACATTCAATAATAGTCCATGGTTAACAGCACACTAAACATTTCATTGTTCTTGTCTGTGTTAGAGGTCCCATCGATGGACACATGATTGTTTTTGCTTTAGCCATGGCTTCAGTTTGCTTTTAAAAACACTGAGGGTCGCGGTGTCCCTAATTTGTGTAGGCATTAAGTTCCATTTCTCTGCTGCTTTAACTGAGAAAGCAGACTGACCAAAAGCAGTTTTCCTCAGTTTAACTGTGCAGTCTCCTCTTGCTGATGCCCTGGTTTCTCTGCGATTGTTCGCGCAGAGTAGCACACATTGCTTTATGTAATTATTTAGATTCCTTGACCATGAAAACATACCATTAGCAACTGGTTTCATAATGATATCTATTTTGGTTCCGTAGTTATTCACCAAAATCACATTTTTCGTCATGGCGGATCCAGACGCTGATCCGGATCAACACCAAAATTGAATCAGTTCTTCCTTTTCCCATGCTGAACATTTCCTGAAAATTTCATCAAAATCCATGCATCACTTTTTGAGTTATTTTGTTCACAGACAGACGGACAGACAGACAAACAAACTCTCCCGAAAACATAACCTCCTTGGCGGAGGTAATTACAACACATACTAAAATTCAACAAAAACAGCAGTAACAAACTACCCCAACAAAAATTACAACAACCAATAAAAATACAACAAAAAAGTTTTAATGTGATTTTCAATTATCATCATGTTTCCTTTTAACCATTTGGTTTTTATTCTTGTTTTCTTGTTTGCAGTAGTGTTTGGCACTTTAGGGCCTCCATATATTTTGAGCTGCAGTAGAGCTGTGTGGAGGTAAAATGTTTCCACAGACAGATTACATGGCTGCATCAGCTGCCTTCATTCATTGGCCAACTTGCATTGTTAGGCTGTTTGGTTTAATATTTTTTCATCCTGTCATTAATCATATTTAAAATTAACATGAGTTGAATTGCTGTTAATGAATCATTCAAGTGTATGAGTCAGTTTTTTTTTTTTTTTTTTTTACTGGCAGATGCTGGTCATATACGTATTCTCTTGAAAACATGAAATCTGACGGTTTGTTCTTGTGAAATGAGAGACACTATAACTGTACCTGCCTCTCAGCTGGTATCATTACTCATGAATTTCCACCTACATCTACAAAAGCATACAGCTGTACTCCTGTCTGTACATCCCCAGAGAAGAGGTTGGCGGTGTCAGACTTTTTTTTCTTTCATTTAAAACACATGATTATGTCAAAAGGTTTCTCTGTAAAAGGTTAACTTGAGCACAATATGACCATTTTATTAGAAGTGTTTCCCAAGAATGCTGATGGGTTGTGACAGCTGACACTTGTGATGATACATTATTAAATAATGTTTAAAAGCTAAAGTTCACTTATTGGCATTGATCAATGCTTTGATTAAAACATACTTTGGTCTTCACCTTCCAAATGAAAGCACCACCGACTAATCAAAAACCAAGCCATCCATACCGAACTTGTCTTTGGTGTGTGAGTGTGGACTGTTAGGGTTTGCAACAAATGTGACACAAACAGACTTTAAGTTTTATTAATGTTATCTCTGTTACTGTAAAAGGGGCAAAAAGTGCTTTAAACTTACAGGATTACAGTACATGTACTGTATATCTAGGGTTTTCTTGCATTATAGGATGTAGACATTTGTCATTTTGGAAAGATTGAGAATAAAGAAGCTGGGTGCCACAGTTCCACAATAGTCAATGTTAACAAAACTCTTTTTGCCCTTAAGCCCTCTGAACCGGGCTAGGCTCTAAACTTATTGAAATTCTTTAAATGTTGAAATCTTAACATGGAGTCTAATTGTCGACCGACTTTTGTGCCACCCCCACATGGGCTCTGGAGGTACTGCAGGTTTCTGCAATTCTACAATTCTTCACACACACTTTTCTGCAATTCTTCAGAGAATTCTAAATTTACCGCTTGCTTTAAAATAGCTAAAAAAAAAACCCCCCAAAAAACAGAGTCAAGTGTTTGGAAATAAGCCATGATATACGCCTCACAAAAAGTTTGGAAACATTGTTTCAGTTGATTATTTTTCTCCAAGTGTAAAGGAGGTACAATTTGTGAGGGTTGAGCACTCATGGAATGAGCAGCACAGTTGAACATGTAAGTAGTGTCCAAAAAATGCGCCAAAATTGTACACAGAGTTGCAGCATTATCTGGTTGACAGCACTGGTGCCATTTCCAAACTTTGGACCAAGTTCTGTGAGACTGGAGAGGTTGAAAGAAAGAGCATGAAATGAGCATCCCAGGAAAACAACACCCCTGCTTCACCGAGAAAACATAGGCTGTCCTCCGGTGGAGAGGGGATTTCTGCACATTTTTTTGGGGTGCATCTCACACATTTAAAAAAAATACACTGTACGATGTAACTCATTGACTAAAAAAGTTTTCCAACAATATCAAATACAATACCAGCTCGTATTAATGGAAGGGAGAAATAATTGGCCGGAATAAGATCTCAAGAAGAGGGCTTTTTTTTGCTGCTCACTTATGGAAACAATAACAGCTGTGATTACTTTGGTAGGCATTGATATCAGGATTAGAAATGTAAATATAAATAGTTTTAATATGTCCCACATGTAGTTGTGGAACTAAAACACTTCTGACACTGCCATTTTGCTTATTAATAAACAAGCAATAAATTAGAATATTTGAAAAATACATATACCTTAAAAACACTGAAACATTGAAGTGCAACATGTGATGTGGTTCATTGTTAAATATAAATAACTCAGTTTTGATAATTATGGGAGGCAGTAATTGTAAGTGAAATTAATACTTGATCAGCTACAGCTGTAATATAAATTTAATCTCTTGCTTTCCCAGTGATTCCATGAAGTTGGCTCACATTCATTCTTATTTAAAGGGTGACCGAGTACGGCACAGATGTGTGCAGAACAAACAGACTTTTTTTTGGATTCAGCTTTCTATATTTAACTGCTGCCTTACATCCTTTCCCCTCCCTCTCAAGGCCTATCAGTCAGCAGAGGTGTTGGAGGAGAGGATGGGTGAAATATAGCTCGGGGTCTGACGTGACAGGAGGTGAGGGTGGGCTAGGGGGCTGTGTTGCTGCTGGGATGGGGTGAGCTTTCAGGAGTGGAGAACAAGGGGGCGGTTGTTTTATGTGTGTGTGTGTTTAGTTTTTTTACATTGTGTTTGTGCCTGGAAACATTATGGCAGGAGGGATGGAATGGTCAATGATAGAGAGCTCTGTGTGGGTGGGTGTGGGTGTGGGGGGCTTGCTATTAAAGGTAGGGGTCTGAGATAGACAGCAGACTGTTTAGGATCAGACGGTCACGCTGTGGAGGAGAGGAGATCATTCAGGATGCCTGAGCCGGCCAAAAAAGCAGGTTAGCAAGCTCATTTAGCTGCTTAATGACTTTAATTAACAAACTAAAATGTGAAAAAATAATGGCAGTTTATTTCCTTCAGCTTTGAATTTTATCATCTTCATGTTCAGCAAAGACATCTCTCAAAAACTTTTAACATAAGTAGCCTGTGCATTAATTTATTGTGTTATCAAAATACTGTTGCATATTTTCTATATTTTATTTGACTTCTTTTGTGCTTGACTCTTAAGTACCTTGCTTTGAGATAATATGCCCCTCTTTAGCAACTAAGCCATTAACAAAAATAAATGACATATATTTGCTATTAATTTAATTTATTCCAAGATGTTAAATATCATGGGGTATAGTGTTGGCTGATTAATCCTCTACCGAAGTCATTTCAGCAAAATTGTTTTCCAAAACTTTAAAGCTGATTTGTATAACAAGTAATAAACATGGTCCTCCTCTTAGTTAAAAAAAAACACAGCAAAAACTTAATCTTGGTGAGTGTATTTGTCCAAAGCAGGGTTAGGTTATCTCATTACACTTATTTAAATTTATAGTCACTTGATATACTCATATAAAAACCCTATTTTAAGATATGAAAGCACAAATGCCCTACATTGCTTGACATATAGATATCTGCCAATTAAATTAGTCTTAAGTGACATGATATGAGGTAAACTGATTTAGAAAGTACAAATCAATAAAGTGCCCTTGCATTTGAAAAGTTGACATGCTTTTACGAACTGAGATAGGATATTTGTTTATTTTATTTATAAGATGTTTTTGTTGTGAAGTCAAAATGGAATTATTGATCTTGTAAGACATTAGTTTCAAAATCAACTCCAAGTTTGCTCGAAAATGAAAGCTAAATTCCATAACACAGCAAGATAATGTCAACTTTGTTGATAATATAATGACATTTAAGAACAAAAAAGATAAGTATGTTAAAAAAAAATTAAATAATATATACTATTAGGCAAATAACAAATAACAAATACAAACAGAGAGCAACAATGCTAGTCTTTACCAATGTAGTAATGAAAGAAAGCCCCAATGATCTGAATAAAAGTGAATGATAAATAAAGATGTTGAAAGATTGAATATTAAATAAATAATTAGCCACTGGTCACCAGTGTGGTTGCTAAAACAACAACATCCAACAGGGACTATCTCTGTTTTGTCTCCAGTGGTGTTGCAGTTACTGTAAACACTTTTGGTCTTGTGGTGACTCAGTAACACGTCACCTGATACATGTGGAAACATTGTCTCATATGAATTACACACTGTCACATTTCCAGGAGCGCCACATTCACAAAATACAACACTGATCCCAAAATGCCAGTCGAGATTCCTGCTTGACAAATGACTTTCCGCAGCTTTTTTCTTCTCTTTGGTCTGAATGGATTGTTTGTGGAGCGTAAAGCTCGACGTCTCAGATGTCAAGTGACTTGGAGCAGTGTTTGTGGGTCAATGCTTTTCATGTCAAGGATTTGTTCAGGACTGTGGCAGTTATGATCATACTGAGCCTCTAGTATTATTATCAATTATTATTAACACCCAGCAGTCATCAGGATGTTTGTGGATCATAGAAGTATTACCTTAAGTGTGGGTAATAACCATTAAAATTCAAAAGTACAGTGACATAAATAGCTTTTAAATGGTGATGACGTTGAGTTATTGGCTGAATCTGCTGCTCCATTCTAGTTTAAAGCTAGTGTTTGTACTATACATAGATAAATCCTCTGTGTTTATTGACCTGTGGGGGACAGAAATTTACGGTCTAAGTGACAGAACTTTGAGGATACATTCTGCATTAAATACTGAGCACTTAACAGCTCTGATGACTGTGGATAAATAATGATGGGTGATACGCCTCACCTTTTCCTAGTGTATCAATAGTGAAGACAAATTGGGCTAATGATGTCATGTTTTAAATCCTGCAAAGCAGTTAAATCTGCTAGATTCATTTATGCCACCAGCTAAATCAGTACTGAACCTCAAACTGAAAGACTTGCTCCCAGTGGAACAACAACCAGACCAGCTGGCATCCCTAAAGGGAGAAATGGAGGAAGCTATGGGTGCCATATTGTAGTGGCAAGAATGACAAACAATTGAAGGCCTGTAAACAGTGAAGGCTCATGAAGAAATTAGTGTGGACATGGTTAGAGCAGCAATTACATCAGATCTCATAGACATTGCCAAATTTAAAAAGCGCAAAGAACTACTCTGACAGTGTTGCTTGAAGGCAAAGACATTTATTGCTTTTTTAATAAACAGTTTTGGCAGGAGTTTGATTTGTCAACGAGTTAAAATTAGCTGGCTTACTCTTCAGCAGCTGCACCAACCTTCTATGTCACCTGTTTGGCCTGTATTAAATGTGACCAAATATTTATCCATTCACCTGTTGTATAAAAATATATATTTTAAGGCTCTACCCTCTCCCAACACTGGTCATGGGATGTTGCCTTCCTTGGTGAAAAAACATCCCATCATACTGTGAAACTGACCCATTAGTGATTTAGGTTAGTCATTTTTGAGGTCACTAACATTATGCATTAATATCTGTGCTTATCATTCAGTTACCATGTTGACTGGACTTCAATGTGGGTGTTTGCACTGCATCAAAAATAAACCAGCAGTGATGATGTGTAATTGAAACTCAATTTCAATGCAGCCAGTACCCCAGACGGTTGATTTATTAAAAAGGGAGTTTCCTTCAGATGCATATTCATGACAAAATATGGGAGAAAAGCTGTTAACATATTCGCCACTACCTTGTTAGCTTGTTGCTTGTATCCCTGCATGCTAAGTTAGGGATGCAGATTGCAGTACATAATAGGAGCAGATTAGCTGTGGGGATAGTGGCGTCTTCTGATACACATGGTTTGATTTAAAATTATTATAGACTACCTGGCTTGCAAAATTTGTGGGATACAATTAAGACTGACATGACAGCTGAAGTCATGGTATTAGCCTCTTAACGCATCCCTTGTCGCTCCCATTCTTTGTCAGCTGCTTCAATTACAATGAGCATGCTTGGATACATGGTCATGAACTAAGAGGCTAGTGGAGCCAATTTAACAGGTCTTAAGTGGTCTTATATGGGTATGAGTACATGGGAGCATCTACACTAACAAACTGATCTGAAGGAAAGCATCGCAGACCCCCTCTGTATGCAGTCGGAGCTATCACATATCAAATCATGGTCAGTGTGCATTGAGGTGAACTCACACCTATCATTAAGGATTACCACTTGGTATCCAATTACCCTGTTTGGATGTTAACTCAATGTGTAAATATGGGGTCTGAGACAACCCAAAGGGGCTTGGCTGGAGAATCCTCGGTGCTGATAGTACACCCATTTACCTACTTGTGCACACATTTGGTTTACTAGTACGTGCAAAGATCATTTATTTCAATACAAACAATCAAAGAACAGTTGTATGTTTGAATCAGACGCTCACAATTATGGTACTGTATGATATATTTTCTCTCACCTGCCCTTGTCTACCTGAGTAATTGGCGCCAGAGTCTCATGGGAAAATTCATGGCAAAAACTCAATCATTGCAGGTGTTAGACAAATTCAACCAAAGATGATTTCCTATGAGTTTTATACTTAGACCATGGGTGTCCAAACTTTTTACATCAAGGGGAGCGTCAAGACAATTACATGTACGACTGAGCTACTTTCTGCAGCTCACTTTTAGTATGTTTGAGTTCAGTTTTAGGGTTTAGGGGTGGGTTATCACCTGTCAAGGGGCCTTTGTTACCCCAGGCTATCACTGGATCTACACCTAGTCAGGGCAAGAAAGACCCTCTGAGTGGTAGAGGTGGGAGAATCTGTTGACTTATCTTCACTGTTAGACACAAAACAAGAGTAAACTGCAAGAATGTTGTTGCTTGAGGATGAATACTGCAATATACTTTGTTAATGAAACCTCGTGACAAAGTAAATATGGCAGAAAAAGTGCATGATTGATGTTATTGGCTGCTGTAATGGAAATGCCTTTATTCATTCAACTGTTTCAGGGGCAAATTAAAAATGAGCAGTGGGCTGCATTCCATAGTTTGGACACCCCTGACATAGACTACATGAACTTTTCAAAAAAAAGGCCAAGGTTTATAGATTCAAGATTTATTTATTTGCCCCTAAGGAAATTTGCCTGGGACAAAAGGCTACTGCATAAAAATACAGCAAATGTACAGTAAGTGCAGAATACATACAGCCCTTCCCCTAATCATCCATCCATGTTCTACTGTTGTAAAATACTGAAGGTTGACCTTTGAAACAAGCTAGTCCTCGACTAAATGAAAATAGCTTAACCTTCATCCTTCAAGGTTTAAAGAGAGCTTGTATACTTACATTTACATTGATTGTCTTTCATTTTTGGTCAAAAAGTGTTTCCTGAATTTAAATATTAATTCAACATACATTTTCATTTTGATACAACAGTTCATATTGTAAAGATTTAAAAGTTAGAACAGTATGAACAATTGGCAACCATCAATGTGTTTACAGAGCGGCTGACTGCAGACAGACTGAGGGGACGCCATTCTTCCTGGGCCGCCACCGTCATAAAAATAGAGTCAAGTTAATCCCTCAACCATGATACCTGCACTGCTGCCACAGCTGAAACCTGCCACACACGGTTATTAGCCCGCTAACGTGCACTCTATATTTAAATCTATTGGCGTCTGTAGCAATGGACTTTTTGTGCTCTGTGTGGTTTTGTGTTGAACTCTTCAGAGTTTAGACCTGGAAATAAAACCCGGCAGAGCTACATTTCATGACTCCAGACACCTGCTGTTACTGTGAAACACGTCTGCTTTCAGTGCAGCAGTTTCACTCACTATGTTTAGTTTGTCTTTGACTTTTTTAAGGTGGCAAATGTTGAAGGAATACACCACTGTGTGCATTTTGTGACTTTTAAGAGAAAATATAACAGCAGGAGCAACAACAGCTGCTGAAAGTAAGAGTTATAAGAAATAGATTTCAGTCTGACAGCAGACATCCTGTAGTAAATTTTGTTACAATTAAGGACCCTAAGCCTTCCCTATTATCATTAAAGTTATGTCCAAACAAGTTTATCACAGCATTAACAAGCATGTTGCAGACTGTACTGTCCTAATCATTCTATTTATTTACTCATGATTTTCTGACTGTAGGAATCAGGAATGGGTGACTTTGTTTACTAAGGGGCCATGTTATTTTTACCCTCAATGCCAAAGGCCTAACACTCAAAAACAGTTTGGAAATGTTATTCCAGCTGTTTTTTTCCTGTAATAGTACAACTGGTGTTGTATTTTATGGTGCTGGAAAGTCTAATTTGTTGCCTTTACAATGAGGTACAACTTGTAAGCATTTTTGTATTTGTGGAATGAGCACCACAGCTTAATGTGTGGATAGTGCCTCGAAATCCCCTGCAACTGAAGGACAGCATATAAATCCTTAGAGAAGACAGGGTAGAGGAAACAATCTTCTTGGGGTGTTGTCTTACTGAGACTCCCACTTTCCGGTCTGTCTTTGACCTCACCAGACTCACAGAACTTAGTCAAACGTTTGCTTCAAGTTGCAGGGGATTTTGGCACATTTTTGTAAAAGCGAATAATCAGGCTTTCCTAAGATATACATACTAATTGGTATTGAAATGATCAACAAAGTTGTTGTTTCCAAACTTTCTTTGGGGAGTATATTTGCAATTTTTAGAATAGTTTGACTTTACAATATTAATTATTTGCATGTAACAAAGGTAAAAACGAAAATCTTTCACCGACAGTTTTTTAATCAACATTTATAAATTTAAACTAAAATCACGTAAAAGTTTCATCTACTTTTTTTATTGCAATCGATAATGAACTTATTGTAATTTAAGTATATTATACCAACATTTCTACATCTATTATAACTAAACCATCTAATACTTACTAATACGTTAGCTTAGTATAATAGCTTGAAAAAAGAAAAACAGAAAAAACAATCCTGTAATTGACAAATGCTCATAAGTCTGTTTGCAGATTGCATTACTTCTGTTCTGATGTCTGCTCTGTTCTCTAGATTTGCAAACATTTATGTCAATGCATCTGTTTTGTTGTTTTTTTAAATACTTCAGCATGAAAATAATTCTTTTGTGATACCTAAAAACAAGTCCTCAATTTAAAAAAAAAACTACACATGTTTACTTCCTATTTAACGTAGATGATATTCCACAGCCTATCTGCAATATCTCTGAAGCCAACCAGACAGACATGACCCACACTTACAGTAATGGCCCTGGACACCCACCCAGGTTCTTGTAAAAGAGACCTTAAGTCCTCTTCCCAGGATTGTGTGAGTGTGGTGGAGTTTGTTTAACTGACAGATTCACAACCCTGTGGATTTGTAGTGCCTCTAATGAGAGGGGGCTATGCTGACCTGTTGTTATTTTAACTAATCCTATTATTTTGTGACATAAACTCTCTGTAGCTCCACCTGTTTTCAACATCTTCCTGGTCTAATTAACCAGAGTTGAAAAGACCTGTGTGAGTTACCAGGGCCTTTCAGGAAACACTGAGGCAGAAAATAATATATCATTTTTCTGTGGGCAGGAAGGATGCTCCACACATTGGCGGGCTTAACCACAGATCTTGTGGATTTAGGCTGGCTCCGATTCTTCTGTCTCTGCATGTTATCCTCAACATACTTGATTGATTGATTGATTGATTGATTGACATTTATTTCGAACATAAGGTTAAAGTAAAAGCACTGTCAAAGACAGAAAAAATACAAAACAAAACAAACAGACATTATATAATGACATATTCGAAAAGGAGTGGGATGAAGTAAACACTTATTAACCACCCCTTTACTTCATTTGACTATGTTGAGATCAGGGATCTGTGGGGGCCATACGGTACCTTCACGTTCAGGACTCCATCTTATTCTTCACACTGAAGATAGTTCCTAATGACAATGGTTATATGATTTGAGCTGTTGAGCTGCTGGCAGCAGAAAGATTTTGGGGCCATGCCTCCCTGGTAGTGTGGCATCATGGTTAAGATTTTCACCAGATTTCTCAGCATTGAGGACACCATTAATTCTGACCAAATCCTCCACTGATCTTGGAAATGTAACCCCAAACCAAACCTGAACCATGCTTGACTGTAGTCTGAGAACACTAAATTCATTCTTTCATTCATTTTCTATACCCCTTTTCCCTTTCGGGGTGGAGTGGGGGGGGGGGGGGGTTGGGGCCTGTCCCAGCTGTCATTGGACGAGAGGCGGGGTACACCCTGAACTGGTCGCCAGTTGATCACAGGGCCACATAGAGAAACGCACAACCACTCATGCTCACACTCATACCTCAAGTTAGAGTCACCAATTAACCTAATGAGAGTGTTTTTGGTCTGTGGAAGGAAGCCGGAGTGCCCGGAGAGAACCCAGGCATGCATGGGAAGATCATGCAAACTTCACACAGAAAGGCCCTGTCCAACTCAAGGCTCAAACCTTGAGACCTTCTTGCTATGAGGCACGTGCACTACCTGCTGCACCACCGTGCCACCAAGAGCACTAAATTCTGAAATCTAATTTCTAAGTATATTAAATTTGACTCATCACTCCAGGGCCCATCCTGCCATTATCTGCAAACTCAGTCCCTCTTTTTGTTTATATTTATGTTGAGTCACTTATCCTTGTTTCGATGTCAGAGGTATGACCTTTTGACCACAATTATTCCATAAAGACCACCTCTGACCAGTAGTAGAGTAGTGACTACCAGTTCTGAGCTGATAGCCCTACAGGACATCTGATTCCAACGTGATTAAATCATGATGTGTCTGCCATCTGCTGCACCAAGTTTAATGGTCCAACCACTGCATCTATGGCCCTTATTGTTGCCTGTTACTTTGAGCTTCTTCAAAAGAACTTGAACAGAGCATCTAGAAACTCTAATCTTCTTTGAAATTGTTGCCTGGGAGACCTTGCTGATGTAGTAAAACAACCTTGTGTCTTGTTGCTGTGCTCAGTCTTTCCATGGTGTATGACCTGTGACATGATCCTATCTTTCACTACCTCATCTTAGTTGAAAAGTTTGCTTGTTCCTCATACAGTTTTCAGCCTCTTATGCTGTGTCAGTAACTGACTGTGTTTCGACCTACTCATAAAAATGACTATTAGCACCTATTTGGTAAAATAAGTGCTAATAGCACAACTGACTACAACTGTACATAATCCCTGATTTTGTGCTATTGTACCAATTAGAATTGATGCTAGTTTGAAGGAAACATGTACATCAAATATTGTTTTGACTTGGATTATTCATCCATTTTCTTACTTTGCATTTTGCAAGTTGATTAAAACAAAAGAAATTAAATGTTGTCATTACAAAAGCATTCATACTTTACAACATTTTGCTATGCCTGCATGAAACTTTTATACAGTACTTTATAAATTCATGCAATAAAGTGATAAGGCTAGTACTCTAACAGTTTAAGATTTAACCTTGTCATTACAATAAGCTGGTTAGATTATTACAGGATACTGATGGTTATTACCTCCGCCAAGGAGGTTATGTTTTCGGGAGAGTTTGTTTGTTTGTCTGTCCGTCTGCCCGTCCGTCTGTCTGTGAACAAAATAACGCAAAAAGTCATGGATGGATTTTGATGAAATTTTCAGGAAATGTTCAGCATGGGAAAAAGAAGAAATGATTCGATTTTGGTGTTGATCCGGATCAGTGTATGGCCGCCATGGCGAAAAATGTGATTT
The DNA here is from genome assembly GCA_036419115.1 of Scarus forsteni. NCBI lineage: Eukaryota > Metazoa > Chordata > Actinopteri > Labriformes > Labridae > Scarus > Scarus forsteni. Next base: position 4,797,199 of record JAZDUH010000354.1, on the reverse strand, counting down.
CTGTGAATAACTACTGAACTAAAATACATATCATTATGAATCCAATTGCTAATGGTATGTTTTCATGATCAAGGAATCTAAATATTTGGATGAAATAAAGGTAGGACTAATATTTATGGTCAAAATGACAATATGGCTGAGGACTGTGGCGTTGGCAGAGGTCTGCGCTCTCCGAGTGCTTTTCTAGTTATTATTATTATTTTTACAGAATGACAACAATACCATCCTGTATATTCTCAATTACAAACATGAAGAACAATGTAAATTGTTACTTGTTTTGTCCACAGTTTAAAAATTTTTTTGCTTTAAAATAGAAGCTGTATTTCTCCCAAAGAGAATCTGATTCCCTCCTAAAAGCAGACATGTTGACAGTCCTGTCTTTGTACACTGAACCCATCTTCTCCTCAGTTTCAGCCTTTACAAAGAAACCAAAGACTCAAGAGGCAGAGGAGGGGTCCTCGGTGGTCTTTGAAGCAGAGACAGAGAAGCCTGATGCTAAAGTAAAATGGCAGTGCAACTCAAAGGACATCACCAGCAGTGACAAATGTGCAATCACAGCTGACAAAAACAAGCACTCGCTCACCATAAAAGAGATCACCAAGGAAGACGCCAACATCTATGCAGTGATTGCTGGGGGCTCAAAGGTCAAGTTTGAGCTGAAGGTTGTACCAAAACCAGGTAAGGGATCATTGTTTTTGGTGGTAGGTGTGAGATCTTTGCCCTGTCACCTGAAGGAACACAAAGAAAACTGAACCCTGAATGGAAAAGCCGTTAATGCTTTTAACACGTGACCAACTGCATGTGTTTGACGCTTGTGTACAAAACCTCTCTCCCTCTTTACTGTCTTATTGCCTTTACTGTCTGTAATAAACAAATATCTGACACTGCAATTTACAGTCTAACCTGAAGAGATTAATTGATAATTGATAGCATGAATTTTTAAGTCATGTATCATTTCAAATCATGTTGCATTTAACTCAAGTATCAATCAATTTAGTCATGTCATGGACCAATTCATGTAACATCTATGATTATCTCATTCATATATTAACCCATTTATGCCCACATTTTTTTCTGAGTTGTAAGGCATATAATTTTATCAGTTCAGTCCCTCTGAATCATGTTATGGCAAGGCAAGGCAAAGCAAGTTTATTTGTAGAGCACAATTCATACACAAGGCAATTCAAAGTGCTTTACAGAACAAGAAAAATGCATTAAAATCATAATACAAAATAGAATCTACATTAATCATTATAAAATGACTTTAAAAAATCAATACAAAATAAAATCAACAATAGCATACAGGCTGAGAGATTTTAGCTGCCCACTGGCACAAGACTCCATGTAGCTACATGTCAGAGAGACCAGCAGAGCTTGTCTGCTGAGCCAGAAGCCTGAACAGTGACATGTCATGGATACTTCTGGTTCTGGTCAGAGACATGCATTCTGGATGTACTGCATGCTGGAGATGCATTTTGTACTGCTGAGCTGCTTTAAAGTCTATTTCTGAGCCACAGGAAGCCAGTGTAGAGCACAGTTACCTTGTTCGTACTTGGCAATGGTTTTGATGGTAAAGGCTGCATGAGTTATTGAAGATTTTACTCTGAAAAGGTTCTAGGAGTCCATTGTATTACACCTGATTTGGACTAACAGTTTGTATTTACATGCATCACCTGATGCTCAGTCAGTGGTCTCAACCAGACTACATGACATGAGTCTTGTCTTAGAGAAAGTAGTGCACTGTTGAGATTTTTATATGGCTGCCTAAGGCAGTTTGAATCTGAGTCCATATTACCTGCTGTCTAGTGAGACAGAGAGTTTCTTAGAGAATGGGGTACACTGCTGACAGTACTTTCTCGTATTACACATGTCATGACCATGGATGACATCAGCCTTGTCTGAATTTAGCTGGAGAAAGTTGGTCTGCAAGCATGACCTGATGGTCTGCAGTGACAGAGTGAATCCCACCCATATTCACCTGCTGTCAGTGAGACATAGGAGTGTCATCTTCTAAATAATGATAGGACACATTAGTACTTTTGAGCTCCAGGGCAGCATGTAGGATCTCAACAGGAGGCAGGATTGACCCCTGGGGCACCCCACAAGTCAAGGCCATGTGGTCTGAGACACAGTTACCAACTTTGCTACTTTCCTGTCTTCTTACTTCGGATGTCCAATGTGATGCCCACCCAGTCTTTAGTCTCTGTAAAGGATGTGGTTCAGCTGTCAGATCTGTGGTCTAAGACCTGACTGGAAAACATATCCAATGAGTTGTTGCTAAAGGAGAAAGTCAGTGAGCTGTTGGTAATGAGTTGAAACTTTTCAAGGACAGATTTGTTTTGGGCAGACTTGTTGTTCATCTGTGGCATCAAGACTGCTCTTCTTTAGGAGAGGCTTTATGACCGCAGTTTTCAAGGCCTTTGGGAATGTTCCAGATTGTATTGACATGTTAACTATCTGAGCGAATGGTGGTAACAAACTGCTCAGCACAGACTTTAGAAATCTAGTGGGTAACACATCGAGGCAGCATGTGGATGAACTCAGACTTGTGATAATCTCTTGGACAGTTTTGTCAGTTACAGGTGCAAAATGAGTCAGCTCGAAGTGTTTAGGTGGCTGCAGGGTTGTTATTGGTGCTGTGGAATTGATGGAATTTTTAATAGTCTGAACCTTGTTGCAAAAGAAGACTGCAAACTCATTACACTTAGATGTGGAGATTAATTCTAATGGCAGTTGAGCTGGAGGGTTTGTTAATCTGTTCACTGTTGCAAATAAGACACGCGAGTTGTTACTGCAGTTTCCAATAATTTCAGAAAAGTACATCTCCCTTGTTCTCCGTAAGATCTGATTGAACATGTACAACTTTTCTTTATAAATTTCAAAATGAACATGGATGTTATGTATTTCTTTTTTCCATTTTATACTTTGTTTTAAAGAAAATAGCATTTTTATGACTGGCAACAATTGTTACCAGTAGTCACACAGCTTCAGTGTCCTGCAGCATGGCCAGGACCTCTGTTACAGAGTACCCAAGGAAAGAACAACATACATAATAAATTTGTATTTTGACCTGTTATTTTATGAAAATTGTGTGTGTGTGAGAACACAACAAACAGAAAATATTTAATAGTCAAATTGATAAACGCACGTGCTATTTTTGCAGATATTAACTCAATGTGAATTTGATGCCTGCAACGCATTCAAAAAAAGCTGGAACAGAATCAACAAAAGACTTAGGATGTTGAGGAGTGCTAAAAAAAAACAAAAAACAAAAAACACTTGTTTGTAACATTTCACAGGTGAAATGGAAACAAGTGAGTGTCATGATTGGGTAGAAAAACAGCTTCCCTGAAAGGCTCAGTCACTCTAAAGCTAGTATGAGGATAGGTTCACCACTTTGCAAACAACTGCCATAGAAAATTGACAAACAGTTTAAGCACAACATTTCTCATTGTAGGAATTTAGGACTTTCATCGTCTACAGTCCATAATATCAAAAGATTCAGAGAATCTGAAACAAACTCTGCATAAACCAACACTGCATGCCTTATACCTTAGATCCCTCAGGCAGCACTGTATTAAAATCCAACATCATTACACTTTAAAAAAACATTGTGTGTAAACACAGCTTTTTGTTGAATCCACAAGAATAAGTTAAAACTCGATCATGCAAAGAAAAAGCCACATATCAACAACACCCAGTTATGCTGCCAGCTTCTCTGAGCCTGAGCTCATCTAAGGTGGACTGACGCAGAGTGGAAAGTGGGCTGTATTCCACATTTTAAATTGATTTAGAAATCCTAGGCATTGAGTCCTCCAGCCTGAAGAGGAAAAGCTTATAGATTGTTAGCAGCTTAGGTTCAGAAGACAGCATCTATGATGGTATGGGGGTGTGTTAGTGCCCATGGCATGAGTAACTTGCACATCTGTGAAGGCCTCATTAATGCTGAAAGGTACATACAGGTTTTGGAGCAACATATGCAGTCATCCCAGTCTTTTTAGGGATGTTCCTGCTTGTTTCAGTAAGGCAAAGCCAATCCACATTCTACATGACCTCTATCTGTTGTTTTTAATGTCTTAAGCTGGAGGGTATTATTGAACAACTTATTCACTAGAGAAGGGCAGAGAAGGTTCAGCGTTGTTGTTTTAATATTCAGTGAATGGCTCCTAAATGAAGCATTGAAATATGCTGGGGTTTTTTTTGGTGTGGTGGGTTTTGGATGATTGTACCCAAAGCATATTGGTACCAGTTTTTGATACCATATCATTAAGGTTGAATTAGATCACCTTAACAACAAACCAGGCAAGCTGTGCCTTGTGCTTACATTCCTGATTAAATAAAGCAGCTGATCATTTCCAGGCAATAGATTCATATTTTGTCTTTTTATTTTACTTTTATTCATCTTACTTTGATGAACTTGATCTGAGCTCCTCCCTCACTGGAATGGTACTGTACAACACTGAATGTGTCACAGAACAACATTTTTGCCATTGCTCTGAAAATGTAACCCGCTGAAGTCGTTTGTTTGGATTTGATAAGGTGGAAACAAATCTTGAAGAAAGGGAGCAGACTAATGGGCCCGGAGCACTACAAGAGTCTGTCTGTGGCTCATATCATTGGCACCCTTACGCTGTCTGCACGCCGACCTTGACCCTCACTCCAGCACATTATTTCCTCATGAGTAAAGCACACTTGACAGGCGCTTAGGATAGGCATAAGAGGCAGCAGATAACATGTGGAAAGTCAGTCAGCCTTCCAAAAAGATTAGACATTGAAATATGTGTTTGATAAATATTTGCAAAAGTATTTTTCTTTGTCAGAGCAGATTATAAATGTTTTAATTTGGTGTTTAAAAATATTTTAGACTCTTACTTTCGAGGCAAATGTAATTGGTTTCAAAGGTAAATGTATGGCCATTATCTCTTTCCAGTGACTTTTAATCCCTGCTGTTATTGTGACATAGAGGCTCCAGTCCCTGCTGATGGACCTGGGGAGGCCAATGCCCAGCCAGAGCAGACTCCTGCTGCTCCACCTACAGAAGCACCCAAAGACGAACAGACAGCCATCCCAGCATCTGATGCTCCACCTACAGAAGCACCTACAGATGATCAGAAAGCTGCCCCACCACCCGCTGCTCCAGCAGCAGAAGCACCTGCAGATGAGCAGACTCCAGCCCCAGCAGCTGATACCCCTCCTGCTGAGGGTGAGTCACACAGTCCTATTTTTTTCCTATGTTCTACATATTTTATCATAATCATGGACCCACTTTTAATCCACCGATAGTCTATAAAAATATATGTTAGAATATTTGTGCTCAGGCTTACTTTTCTGCAAGTGATATAACCAACTGTACCAATGTTGCATTAAACCACTTTGATGTATTTAGTATTTCTCTTTTGCCATTTACTGCTGAAATGTGGCACACCGCACCAGGTGGACTGTTTGCTATACTTCACTAGTTCATCTAGGCTTTTGCCCATAGATAGTGTTTGGGAAGTGACAGAACCTTTCAAAAGCATATCCAGTCACATCTATTAAGGGTCAGTTATAAAGTATGGAAGGCAGGCACTAATTCTGCAGTGTACACTCTTGCAAAAACATGTTGGAAGTTGAACAAAAAAAACCTTTTTATCAAGATATGCTTTGAGTGTTGTGAATTGTTTTTTAATTAATAAAGAAACTCTGATAAAACTGCTACTGAAGCTTTAAAACATCTATGCTAATCTCTGTATGAGTAGCCACTTCCTGCTGATGTCTCGCTTAAAGCTTTAACCTCTCCCTGGACTAAAAGGCTCTGGTTGGCCGCCATGCTGCTCCAGGATTGTGGATTGGAGCTCAGCATGATGTATCTGTCTGATAACAAATAAGCGGATCCAGCTGCACTGCACCATTATTTCTGCTGTGCAAAATCAGAAGATTATACAAGCAATACACGCATGGGGTGCTTGTTTGGTGGAGTGGTTAGCAACCATGCACATCACATGTACATGATTCTGCCGGTCCAGGTTCAAATCCTGCCTGTGACCAGTTTGCAGAGTGTCTTCCCCTACTCTCTCGCCCCCTTTCACATGCCTATCCACTGTCTCTCTCCTATCAATGGAGGCACAAAATGCCCAAAAAAGACATTAAAAAAAATACATGCGTCAATATGTAGTAGTGATGTGTAAATGTATGTTGTATAAAATGTTATTATTTAACTCCAATATTTTTTTTGCCTCACCAATGATATGTTAGATTGTGCCCAATGCACCACCTGTTTGAATTCACATCGATTTGTTTTGACTCCTGAGCTTAATGCTGCAGACTCACAGTATGCTCCTTGGTTTCAGAGGTACAACCTCCAGACACAAGGCAGGACCTGACTGGACTCTTCACTGAGAAGCCTCAGAGTGGTGAAGTCACTGTAGGTAAGAACATCCACAGATACACTTCTGGTAAATGTGAGCTTGGTGAATGCACTGAATTATTGTAGGTTGTCAGATTGGTGAAAAATAAAATAAAATCCTAAATTCACAGCAACATTTTATGTGGAAATGATCAACTTTTTGATGTGCAGGTGAAAACATCACATTTGTGGCTAAAGTGAATGCTGAATCACTGCTGAAGAAACCCACCATCAAATGGTTCAAAGGGAAGTGGATGGACCTTGCAAGCAAGTCTGGGAAACACCTGCAGCTAAAGGAAACATATGACCGCAACACCAAGGTAAGACTTGTTTGCATGAAGAAAATATAAACACCTTCAGAATATAGAACTATATGTCATAAAACATAAGAAATGAAAAAATATTTCAAATCAACAAAGTAGCTCTGTACTTTTAGTAAGCTTAGGTGACCACAGCTATCAAAGAAGTAATGTAATGAGGAGACTGAGAGAGCCTCCTGTCTCAGGATGTAAAGCTGTGACAGAGTTTGCAGGGGACACAAGTGACACCCTCCACATGCAGTAAAACCCAAATTTGAAACTGACTAACGATATACACATGTCAGGGCTGTCACAATTCAAGACTCCCCTTGGAGAATATCCTGACCAAAACAGTTTATGGTAAGAGTATTATCTGGATTTTAAAGTGAAACTGGAAAATAAACAGTACTTGGCCTCATGGTGTTGTTGTGAGTGGTACTGTTGCTTAATGGTTGAAACTAGTTCTGATCTAGGACTTAGCCTGTCTTTGTCGAGTTTGCATGCTCTATTTTTGTAAGCATGGATTCTCTTCGGGTCCATTAGCTTCCTCCCGAAGACCAAAAAATGCTTAGACTGATTGGTAACTTTAAAGTACCTGTAGATGTGAGAGTATGTGTGGTTTATTGTCTCTATATGTTAGCCATGTCCCTGGGCGTTGACTAGTGTGTGCATAAAGCCACTAAAATGTGTTTCTGACAGGTCTCTGATTTTAATGCATGTTATCTCACTGTGACTAAACATGTAGTTTCTCTCTATCCTTTGTGGTGTACTGAAAACACTGCATTTCCTGGGTTGGTTGTTCGATGTTGCATCATTGTTATCAGCTTGTGTGGGTGTTTAGAACTGTGGTGTTTTCCTTCACGACTTTAACCAGAATTCTAGGACTCAAAATAGGCAAAGCCATAGGTTAAACACATATTTAAGCTGTTGTCGAGCTATGCAAATGGTAACATAAAGAACACAGACAGACAGTATGCCGTGTAAAGTCAGCACTCTCCTAATGTGTCACTTTGTTTTGATGCAGTATACAGTGTATACCCCCATATTATGATCCAAGTTACCCATTATTAGTATGTGCTTATTTTTAGCTCAGTATCATTATTTATTTCTCATGAAGATGCTATCATCCATACTGTTTATATTTTTCCAGCTGTATTGTGTATGGACCACATTGTACATATTTACCTCAGTGTGTAATAAAACTCTTCTAACACCTCATGTTTCTGGTTGCAGGTGTACACATTTGAGATGCAGATCATAGCAGCCAAAGCAAACTTTGCTGGAGCTTACCGATGTGAAGTTACATCCAGGGACAAGTTTGACAGCTGTAACTTTGACTTGGCTGTGCATGGTGAGTGGGCCAATAATTGAAAAAAAGAAAAATCTGCCAGCTTTTCTGAAGAAAAAAGTTCTTATGTGTTTCTGACTTCAGCAGTGCAGAGATCAACCTCTGAAAAGATGTTTAACCTGCTCTGTGTTTTAGAGGCTTGTGCTGCTGAAGGTCTGGACATAAGAGCAGCATTCAGGCGCACGTAAGTAAACTCGCACTTGATTTATGCTATTTAATTTTCTTTTGCCAACAGTAGTGTTTGTGAATTGTGTGACTGCTGGTACCCTCTATCGTTTTATCTGTAGCTTTGCGCAAAATTTTAATTTACCTTGTATATCTTTTTTCTACAGGGTTTAAGAAATCACTAAATACTTTAGTTTTCTATAGATAAAAAAAAAAACGTATGACAATTATAAAGCAGTTATCTTGAAATTAAGGGAAAATTTGCCAAATAAACCAGAAATGAAAACATCTTTATAGGCAATACCTTTTAAATTGGAACTTTGCGGTTTTAAAAAAGATTATTATATCAAAATGTTTGTTAGTGAGACAGTTGTACTCTGAAAAAAATGATTAATATAAATACTAACACTAAAGTTCTCAGTATTAAGATGGTCATCTTTACAGTTATGTGGTATGTGGTTTACTTCAAATCAGATGAACTTGAACACAAAAATATAAGTTGTTTTTGTTACATCACATTAAATATTCTAATGCATGTTTAAGCATATTTAGTTTTTTTGTCATGTATTTAAGATAAGAGGTGCACTAGGCCGACTCCATTGTGGCAAGTTTCCTGATCAAGAAAAATGATAAAAAATAAAAAAAATCCTGAAAATATCAATTATAACTGATTTTAAAAACTAATTAAACAGGGATTTCAAGTGTTTGTTTTTTTTTATCTTTATTGTCCTGTTTTCATAATGCCACCAGTGCAACTGATATCCACAGTTGAGCGACTGCCCAGCCCTTCTGAAGACTTTTTTTTTAAAATTTGTGTTCATACTGTTGATATTAAGTTTTCCGAGGTCAAAAGATGAACAATGCAATCATCCTCTTGTGTTTTCTTTATATTTTGCTTATCAAATAGATAGAATTGTGTTTTTTGCAACCTGCCAGGTTTAAGTAAATTACCTTCATGTTTTGAGTAACAAATAACTGGAAATGCTAACCTATCAGGAATGAAGCTGGTAAGAAGAAAGGTGGACCACAATCAAGGTAGTAAAGTTGTTTGTGCAACAATGGAGCCTCAAACTCAAACTCTGAAGATTTCTGATTGTTGAACGGAGAAACCAGGATCACAGAATCTCTGTCTCTAATGTGGCCGTGATTTGCTTCTCTGATTTCATGTCAAACAGATCCAGAGTTTGGGATCTGAGGCCTCCAGTCTGCTGAATTTTGAATGACAACAGAGTAAAGATCAGAGGAGAGCTGATGGAGTCCAAATTTCAGATCCCTGGATGCACTAGTTGGATGCTTGCTGTCATTTTGTTAACCTTTGACCTAGGAAGATCTTGACTTGTCAAATGAATTAAACAGATAAGTGTGGTGTTCTGGTTGCAGCCTTCAGCTCTCTCTGATCTTCGTCTGGGTCTCAGTCAAAACAGCAAAGCCAGCTGCACAAACAGCTCTCCCGGCAGAGTGAGCTTTGACGGTGGTTTGATCGCACTGAAAGTGCAGGATGTGCTAAGACACACAGGCTTTTCAGTTGTCAAGCTCTTCCACAGGGTTGCTACACAGAGGAAGCACAGCTTTGGTGTGTTGTAACTTCACCACAACCAGACACTCAGCTTCTAATCCTGCTGTTGGATCAGAGACAGGAGACAAGCACACAGTCAAACCTCTGCCCTTGTCTTTATCTTTCATCTCACTGATTAGAGACGAGCAGAGCCTATGGTGAAGTTTTTGTCTTTAACCTTGAGTGTTTTGTGTTCTTGCTTGGATCTCTTGATTGGATATATGCTGTTTACTGTCATCTCTTGTATAGAATTGCATTGCAAACAGGGCTTAATGGTTATACACAAGCTGACAGTTCCTTCCTGTTTAATACCTCGTAACTGTATCCTGATTGCTAAATATTATTGGAGTATCATTTATTGAAACAACAAAAATGACCTTCAGGAAAAGTTGCAGCTTTAGACAATAGTTTTTTTATGAAGGTAGCTGGCAGGCTTAAGCACTGGTACAACACAGACAATGACCAGACAATATTTGGAGCAAACTATACTGCGTAGCATATTATCATATTCCTTTTATGGGGTGAAGGGGGGCCGTTTAAAACCCATCTTTAAGACAGTTTCTTGATTAAAAACTCTAAATGATGTCCTTCATGTCCTCTGAATTTTTCTCACCTGTGTTCTTGACTTCATGAAGGCTTTGTCCTCTAGCATGAGGCTACAGGGCCACATGAACACTGCACAGAGTCACACAAGATCACTTGGATACGAGGTATTAGAGTAGACACTAAACATCTGATGACGAATAAATGGTTCTGGTTAAATGGAAATTAATGACTGAAATATTCAACTTTATCTCATTATTTACCTTTGTTCAACTGCATTTGGCATGTGTGTGGGGTATGGCAGCCTGACAGCATTAGCAGTTTAAATGTGTAATAGCAGCATAGCAGGATGAGGAATATAATTATCTTCTCCATGCTGATGCCACATCCTCAATTATGACACAATGCAAACAAGTCTATTTGTACAGTGCTGTGCCCTACAAATTAACTCAGACACTTCTCTCATAAAATGGTAAGCATTGGGGCTGCATAAATTCAACTTACACATTAGAGAGTGTGCTTTTGAGCCAGACAAAAATAAATGACACAAAAAATGTGTCATGTTCAGATTATCCAAATAACATCATAGACTTAAAAAACGTTTAAAAAAAAAACGTTTGTGCCACCAAACAGAAGCAGTCCACTTTAGTACCGAATTGATATAATTATTCTTACTACTATTAGATCAAAGAAGGAGACATTTGGCTGGCTATGTTTTTGTTACCTGAAACCAACTTCTTGTTATCATTTTTTTTACAAACCTTTCTTCTGTTTTGATTATTAGAGTTATGTAAATTGGCAGATCCTGGTTGGTGTGTTCCTTTGAGACAGACGGACTAGCTTTTCATTTCTGTCTCCTTTAAGCTGAGCTAATAGACCAAGCTTTGTTACACGAGTTAGCAGAAAATACTGAGATGAATATGAAAAGAGCACATTACTCATTCTTAAACTAATCCTTTAAACATGGCTGCATCTCTCCAGGACGTCTGATTATTTTACATTCACATTTCTCATGTACCGGTATTTCTTCTCTTATTTTCACTAGTCCTTTTAAAGAAATATAACTGACCTCTCACTTCTCATTCTTTCTAACACTTTAAATGTTTGTGTTGCAAAGTATACCATGGGGTATCAATGTTAACATAAATATTTGAGAAAGATGAATGTTTTATTTTAAACACGTGTGACTTTTTTCTCATCTCCGCACAACCTTATTTTTGTTTGGTATGAAAGCAAAGTGTCTTATTATGTGCCCTGTGATCATATTTTACTGCCGGTTGTTGATATTCCTGCAGTAGCACAGATGGAAAAGAAGACTCGGGTGAGCTGGACTTCAGTACTTTATTGAAAAAGAGGTGAGCAATCACTTAACGCTTTCATCAACTGTATTGTGAAAATATACACTTTTTTATGATCTGTATCTTTTTATTTTTTCCGTATCTACATGGACCCTCAGAGAGTAAGTTCCCCCAGCTTTGAAATATTAACACTGTAATGATCACCTTTTAACCTTTGAGCTCACTAAAAGCTGGTTATTTATTGATAATGCACACATTAGGTTGACTAATAGTATGTATCAATTAATTCAGTGTGCTGTTGTTTCCAGTTGCCTTTTTAAATAAGTGATTGAACTAATTTCCTACTAATTCAGTTATGAATTTTCTGTCATCCTATCACAATTTTAGAATCACAGTAGATCAATAATCTGATCAGTATGGGTGGACTATAAACAGCTCTTTTCCGACCAGAGGATTGTGGTTCTTTCACTCACTTTGAGTTGTTTCTGTACAATGGAGATCTCTTCTGTAATTCATCATCGCTGATCTCTAATAATGGTTTAATTTTAGGATGAGATTTAAGTTTTCATTTTAAACCTTTTCTCACTCACAAAGCAATACTTTAATTTGGCTATAGCCTATTCTAATCTCTGCTGTACTGGCAGCAATGATTTTGCCAAAATGTAGGTGCAGCATACATCGAACACACACACACATAGGTGAATTGCAAACTGTTCCTGAGCATGTCAAAATCACTTCTATGCATGCAACATTGATAACATTGATCTTAGCATAATTATCACTGACCTGTCACTTGATGCTGACAGTGTAGACCTTCGTGCTTGACTCTCTAAGCTGTTTAACCACTGAATATTACCGGGGTCGTTCTAAATGCCTATTTCTAATAAGCTGTTGGCTTTGCTGTTGAAATGTTGTGTTTTAACTTGTCTGGTTTGTTTTGCCTTGCTGGTTCTTCCTCTGATTGAGCAGCAGTTTCTTAAAATCCTCAAATCGGTAAGAAATTGCTGATGCTGTGTGACTATTGCAGTAAATCTTCATTTTGCATGAATGTGTGTCATTTGTTGTTGGATGTAGTATTGTAGGTTTTTTCTTCATGATTTAAATATATTTTCTTATTTGCTGTAAAAATGTTGCACTCATGCCAGACAATGGCTAATGATCCAGCCTCGCTTACACCTATGATTGGATATGATGATATGATATCTCCAGTGTTTTAGCATCTTGCATAAATTTTGTAAGAAACTTAGAGAAATTTTCAAAAGCTAGCAGTGTTGGTGGCTAATAGTATTGCAGGCTGGCAACAGTAGCAAGGTATCCAACTGTAGACTGAAGTAGCTATAAGAACAGTGGCTAAAAATGAGCCAGCATTAGCTGTTTAACTCTGTTGATGCTGTATGAGTTATCAAATCAGTAATTAATTTGCAGAGTAATAAAACAGGACTATTTATAAAACAGTAATGTTGAAAGAATAAAAGTAGCCCATCTTTTGAAAACAGATGAACCTTTGCTCTGATTCAGGGTGAAATTTGAATTTTGTTTTTTACTTAGCATATTTGTGTTTTAATGACCTGGGGCTAGCGTGTCACATGTGGCAATAAAACAGGCAAAAATACAAAAATCAAAAAGAAAAAAACAAAGAAGTAAGGTGCTCGCACACATAAAGGGGCTCACCAAATGCCTGAACATGTTGTAGTTTTAAGAAAAAGATGCACATGCAGTTGATTTGTAAACTCATGAAGGGTGCTGTAGACACAGGGCAGCTAATGAAGGCTATCAGGGGATTTTGAAGGTGTTTTAGTTACAGAGGACACCTGGTGGACAGGTGTGGTACGGACACAGGCTGATAAGAGTCAGCGAGAGGAGACAGACTGATTTTTAGATCTACGTTTTTTTTAAGATTCAGGGGGACTATACTTGTTGGTACATTGAGGAGCTGTTTCAAGACTACATGGCTGGGTCTAGAAGGAGAAACACAAGCTTATTTTAAACTTTGACCTCCAGAACAGAAGTTTGACCATGCAGGGAATTCTGGTTGCAGGATTTTATGAAGTTCTTCAACATGGTAGAAAAGATGTGAAGTTAAAAAAGCCATACATCAGTGTTACATATTGAACAATCATCTTTTCACACCAATTTTTGCAATTATGACGTTTGATACTTATTAACAGGTTTGGATTGAACATTTATGAAAAAAACAAAACAAAAACAAACCTCAACTCGTTTGTGTTTCAGAGCTGTGCAGGTGAGCGCAGAGCCTGATGTGGATGTTTGGGATATTCTCAGCAAAGCACCTTCTTCAGAATTCGAGAAGATTGCTTTTCAATATGGCATTACGGACCTGAGAGGCATGCTGAAGAGACTGAAGAAGATGAAGAAAGAAGAGAAGAAGAGTGAAGGTTGTTGTAGCTCTTACAGCAAACAGAATATGACCCAAAGGTGAATGTAGATTAGTTATGTGTAAATCTAACATGAATCCTGTCCCCTGCTTCTCTGTGTCTTAGCTTTCCTTAAAAAGCTGGATCCTGCTTACCAAGTGACAAAGGGACAGAAAATCAAACTTGCTGTTCAAGTTGCCAATGATGACGTGGAGGTAAAATGGCTGAAGAATGGACAGGAAATTCAGCCAACTGGAAGGTCAGACAAATCACACTGTACACGACTTCATGAACCACAAAGCAAATGAGACATCAGTCCTTGATTGTCAATATTTTTTGTCTTTTTTTTCCTTTCATATTTTGTGGACTTCTTGATTTCATCACATCAACAGCAAGTAAGTGTTCATGAGCCATAACTTATACATATATATGTAGTTCCTTTTTCTATTAAACAAACAAACAAACAAAAAAACACCTCCATTAGTTCTTTTTGGGATGTGCACATTTGATATTTTCTTCCATTAATAATCTGTATGACATCTGATTTGGTGCAAGTGTATTTTTTTTTATTCTTGCAAGTCCATCTGTTTTATTAGGCTTAAAATGATTGATGTAACCAACATAATGACAGTTCGCATCTATGGTACAAATTTGGGCACGTTCACTTCCATCATAATTTGTGATTTTGATCTAATGGCCATGTGTGATAAAATGCTTTAAATTTATTTATTTTTTTTCTATTTTCAGGCAGATTACCCTATTTCTTTTATTAAATCCCCATGAAAAAAGTAAGCATCCATTAGGAAATTTAACCCATAGTATCTCATTAAAGGGCTGCACGGGTGTGCAGCAGGTTTTTCTCCCTGCATCTGTGGGTGTTCTCTGGGTACATCAGTTTCCTCCTACAGACCAAAATCAGCCTTGATAGGTTAGATTACTCTAAGTTTCCCATGGGTCTGACAGTGCATGGCTGTGTGTCAGTTATTTCAGGCCAGCAGGTGATTGGCTTCTGACCAGTGCAGTGCTTTGTCCACAGTCAACTGGGATAAGCTCTAGCCCTGCAATCCCAATAGGGAAAAGTGGTGTAGTTAGCAGTTGGATATAATTTTTTTGAAGCTGATAAAACAAAGATATATGGAAATATACCTAAATTATTTTTATTGATCATCACTCACATGTCCCTGACTGTGCTAATTATCATTCCTCTTGCAGCATTTCTCTGGTGTTGTCTCCATATTATTGTCAAGGGAATAATGTACAAAATCTGGCTCATGATATATAAATGTATATAATGTGAAGTGTTGATTGTCTGTGATAAAAAATCAACAAAATTAATTTTGCCAGCACTCATTGACATGTTCCATACTGTTATCATCATGTAAAGCTAAGCTTTTGAAAACAAATATTGTTTTTTTAGATTGATAAACAGGATTAAAATGAGCACTAATATATATGATAATGTAAAAATAGTAAGATTATCATAATTACATGACAATATGGCCTGTTCTTTTGGTCCACATTTTTAATACAATTAGATATTTAACTCTTTGAAACTCATTTTCTCTCCAGGTACATCTTTGAAAGTGTTGGAAACATGCGTTACCTCACAATCAACCACTGCTCCCTGGCAGATGATGCAGCTTACAGCTGTCTGATTGGAGAGGAAAAATGCACCACTGAGCTCTTTGTCAAAGGTAACTTGGGCTTTGGAGAATGATGCAGCATATTTATAATTTAACTATAAGTTCATAGCACGCTATTGTTTTTTACAGAGCCTCCTGTACAGATAGTAAAAAATCTGGAGGATCAGATGGTGATGAAGGGCGAGCGGGTGGAGTTGGAGTGTGAAGTTTCAGAGGAGGGAGCCAACGTCAAATGGTCAGATTTTTTTTAATTCTACTAAAAAATCAAGGAGATGCATTTTTAAGCAGCCACATTCAATCCTTGAAGAAAATAAAGGAAAAAAAAATGTCCATAAATCACAGAAACAACAATAGAACCACAATATTGGTTGATAGGTACAAAAAAAAAAAAGAAAAACTAACCCTAGAGTCACCAAGTCAAAGTCTGGCTTACAGATGGATCCTAGAAGCTTAATTTACCCAAACGTTAAAACAGAGGCTCTGAAAGACATTTTGTTAGTCATAATAATTCCTTATTTTTATTTATTTATCTACTTTTACAAACGGGAAAACTAAACTGAGATAAAGTTTCTCTGTGAACAGAAAATCAGGCTTTGATAGTTAAGTCAGATGAACTCCATCAGCTTTCTCAATAAAACTGCAGCTGTACCCACTCCAACATAAATTTAGGTGAGGAGTATTTTTAAAGTGTAAATGGGATTTATACTCTGTTTTGACCCCCTGCAACCTTGGGTAGACTTAACCTTCCTTTCTTCTTCATTTGAAGTCAGAATCCTGGTTGAGCCTGCCGTAAATCACCAAACAGGTAAACAAAATGTTCATCAGGGATGTAGTAAATCACTGCTCACATAGAGATGCCTGAGGGCATCAGAAGGAGCATCAGAACTCTTTTGACCATTTAATGTTTACATCTTGAGCAGTTTTGTTAAATATGTGTTTAATTCTAACATTAGTGACTCCATTATGAGGGCAGAGTCTCTCACAGATGGGTCGTGTTAATTTAAGTTTATTAACTTAATGGTCCCAAATCAGTTTTTTTCAGTTAACCAAGTTACAGTTTAGAATTCACTTGTATGCACTAGACCAGCAAAAGATGTGTTTGCAGGCCATGGATTGATAACTCTATGTATGTTTTACTTGAGTCGAAAATGGTGCTTCTCACATGTCTCTGCTTGTATGTTCAGACTGTTGTGTTGTGTTACTGCTGCTCTAAATATCTGTACGCCCTTAAATCTTTCAAGCCTTTGATAAATCAACAACTGAAGAGTTTTATTGTGAAGATTTTAAATAAATACCATGTGCTGATTATGTAGATAAACTGTACTTTAGCTAAGATATAGGATCGAACCTAAGACAGCAGATGGACTGTTTAGCATATTTCACTTGTCCACATATCTGTTCAAACAAAAGCCCTTAGAAAGTGTTTGGGAACAGGCAAAACTATTTGAAAGTAAATCTGGTAAGTGATTGAGCAATTGGTCCATCAATCACAGCTGCTGTGGTGTAAAGTACAAAACATGGGCTATTTTGTGCAGCAAGCTCTCACCAAAACATGTCTGGAGTGGAGTGAAAATATCATTTCTATCGAGAAATGCTGTCAGAGTTATTTGTTTTTAATCTAATAAAGAAATTTAGTCTAGAAGTGATGAAAATGCTGCTGAAGCTGGCACCATATGCTAATCTCTGTACGAGTGATCACTTCCTGTTCCTGTCTTGATTGTTGCTCCTCCTCTTCCTGCTCTAAAGTGATGCTGCTGTGGACCGTGGATCTTTGTAGACTTGGGCCCCATCCACATGAAGACAAAACGCTTAACAGTTTCCATAAAGGCGAAGGCGTCTCAGAAAATGTGTTCGTCTATATGAATGCACTCCATACGCATCAAAACGCTGTAAAACACATGCCAGACCTCTAGGGGTGCTGTAATGATATGATGGAAACAAGCGGAAACAGACAAAAAAACAGTGGGCATGCGCACTTGTGGCAAAGTTGTAAACAAAGATTGTGATAAAGTGATCATAAAGTGCCGTAATGTGTCCTTGATAATTGTTTGATCAACTCGGTGGTGATTGAGAAGAAGGAGATTTTGCTGCAACGGGGATAGTAGGGTCACTAGCCTCATCAGCACATATGCTCCACGTACGCCGCCATTGTCATTGTCGTTGTGGTGTGTGGCGCATGCGTGTCAATGAAGATATGAAACTATGACGTAAGCGTATCTGAAAACTTGCGGAGAGCCAGTAACCACGGAGCTGTGTATACGGCATTTCAAAATCTTTCCACTCTGGAACCTGGTTTCAAAAATGATCGTTTACAGACCCCCAAAATGCCGTCTTCGTATGGATGATACGCAGATTCTGCAAAAAACATATGCGTTTAGACATCGGTTTGTCTTCGTGTGGATGGGGCCTTGGTCTTGGCAAGATGGATCCGTCTAATTACAGACATTGAATCAGGCAGATCCAGCTGCACTAATGTCCCATCAAACTGTAATTTTTGCTGCAAATACACTGTAGTGACCCATCTTAACAAAAAAGTAAAACAGAGCAAAAAATGTTAAAACAAAACATAATATGAAACAACTGCTCTGACACTCAAAAAACCCAAAACTACTGTTGTGCGCTGAGTTAAGCTGGAGTCAGAAAACTCACTCATCTTTAATGAGGTGATAGGACACCATGTTGAAATATTTTTTTTTTTTACCAGCTTCTTTTAACCCTATAAAGCCAATTGTATCATATTTGATACATACTTTTATAATACCTCTATCTACTCAATATGATCAGCAAATTACAAAAAAACATCTGAATACAATCAGATAAATGATAAAAATGTCCTCAAATGGATTATCAGTTGCCAAAAATACCTAATGTATTAAATGAGATATGAAAAATCTATATGTTGAATTTTATGGACATTTTGATTTTTAGGATTTTAGCAGAAAGTAAAACAAACATTTCTGCTCCAAAAAATGTGAATTTTCTGGCTTTAATCTATGGTCTTAGGCCTTACAGGGTTAATATGGGCACCTATCATTAAAGTGAGTTATAATTAAAATAATAATAATAAAAATAATAACAAGAACAACTATAATAATAATACAAAATATTTACTCTCTTCCTTTCAAAATATTTCAAATAAAGATACAACGTATTTAACAACCATTATTTGCCAATGTTCTGTATTTATGTCAGAATAAACTTTATATGCATATCTCTCTTAAAGCCCTTGAGAACACAAATCAAAAAAAATATTTCACAAGATATTTATGGTCACTTATCAAAAAAAATCTTAAGACTGATCCTTGTATAAGTTTCAAAATATCAGTACTTTACTTTTTAGGGTGCTCAGAAACTAAAAGCTAAGTGTTAAGACAGTCATTTATGAAATAATACATAACTTGGGCAAAAAAATAAAAAAATAAACACCAACTCCTACTAAAGGCAAAAAAACTACTTTACTCCCACACATTTGGCCTCTTCACATAAAAGGAATCACAACCACGCCCACACGGCCCTGGGAAATCTTCTAAACTGTAAAATAAACAAGATTTCTAAAACCTAGAGATGGTTTTCTCCTTCACAATGTCAAGGATGCTCACTGAAACACTGAATTTGATATCCTGTCAAAATGTTAAATATATCAAGACATGTTCCCAGAGGCTTTGGGGCCCACTCTCCAAAAACAAAAGTAAGCGATACAGTATCTCCACCTTTAACTCCATTGCTCCGTCAGGTCATGACAGTGCGCCTGTTTCAAGACGAATGCCTTGCTGCATCAAACATAGCCTCACGTCATAATTCAAGTTTAGCATCAGCTGAAACAGTCATGAAGTTGTCACCTAAAAGTGAGCTGGCTGTGAAAACAGTTTGATTTAACAGTCCAAATAAGTAATAATCGTAGTAACAAGTAGTAACAAGTTTCATTTTAAGTAAAACTTTAAGCTTTTATCTTTACTCAAGTCAGTGTATGTCAGAGCAAGAGGGTGTTCATTACTCACACACCCAGCAGATGGCATTTGAGTTTGTCATGTCCACAAACACACGGCTCTGTCTCTGTAACAGACGGCAGCTGTAAATTATCACCTCAGTGAAAAGGTCACATCAGCATTTCACCGTGTCTCATTTGACCTTTTATCCAAAGGGGAAAGGTCCTGCAAATACTCAAGAGCAAAATCATTTTTTCTCTGGACAGAGGGCAAAGGATCAATGTGTTGGATTAAAAGCCAAATGATTAGTGGGGAAACAGAGATGAAATTAATTCAGCTAAAGGTAAGAGGCGTCATGTCCCAAACAATAAATTATGTTTCAGTTCTACGTGAGGATTCTTGTTTTGTGGATATTTGATATGAAAGGTAAAGGTCAGGGTCATTATTTATTTATTTTTTTTAACTTCTTCTCAAATCAGCTGAGCAAAGGTTTCATGACCTCAAAAAAAGTGAGATGGCTTCAACACTGTAACGGTCATTACAACAAATATGAACCAAAATGAATGTTTTATGACCAAATCAAATGTTTCCTGACTGCATGGTTTTCCACACAGGGAGAAGGACGGTGTCGAATTAACAAGAGACGAGTCCTTCAAGTACCGCTTCAAAAAAGATGGCTGCAAACACGTTCTGATCATCAATGAAGCCACCAAGGAGGACTGCGGTCACTACAAGGTTAAAACTAATGGCGGCGAGTCAATGGCAGAGCTCATGGTGCAGGGTGAGTGTCAGGCGAGTGCTGAGTACCGTATGACACATTTTTATCACTGATATACATACATTACAAGTGCACATTCTCATGTTCGACCGTGAGTCGTGTGGCCTTGCCTCTCCTGGCATGTTGTCTATCTTTGGGATCTCTTGCCCACATCATTCTGCCAAGGTTACTGCAGCTCAAAAGTCCACATGCCAGCTAAAGTTAGAAGACGTGGACCATATTTCACCTGAAGGGCACGAGTCTGCACAAGTGACCCTCTTTCTCCCTCCCTTATTTTGTTTCACCTGTCTTTGTTTTCTTATTTTGGTTTTTGTTACAATGTATGCCTTTATAACATCTGAAATACTTTATATCATCACAGAAAGTTACAAGAAAAATAGAGCCTAACATTTCAAAAAAATCTAACGTCTTAATAACGAAAGATGTGTTGTCTCAATCAATACACACATATCGCTGTCAGGTTTGGACAAATATTTGAAACAGATTTTCAGCAATTAGTGGGCATTTACAATGGCAGTATAAATAAAATATCTTCTGTTTTTTCTGCACTACTATCCCTCCACAACATGACCTTGTAGGATAATTTCTCAGCGCAGCAAACTATGGTGTTAAATCAGTTAAGTACTCTATAAATCGAGCATCATACTTGATAAATAGCTGACAAGTCCCTTAAGATGCTAGCTATTAAATTTTAAGCTCTCATGCCAGATCACAACACATTGCTCATTCTAACAAATGCCTAAAATATTGATCCATTTTTTTAGTAACATATATTATAAGATGTTTTTAAAAAATGCATTCTTGCTATATTTCATCCATGCTGATATCTCTAAGTCCTTAAGTCCCAATTTCCTCTCTAGGTTCAGTGTTCAACCATCATCATCATCATCATAATAATAAAACATTTATTTGTGCAGTACTGAAAAAAAGGTTTACAAAGTGCTTTGACATACAAACAGAAACATATGAAGACAAAGTACAAGAACTTTGGCACAAATGTTTCAATCCAACAACAACAAGAAGCACAGAGATTATTTTCTTTTGTTTTTCTCATTAGATATTAGCATTAGGGCTTTGCTAAGGCTTATCTTAACAGGACAACATATTGAGTATGGAACTGGGCAGGGTGAATGGGGGATGAGATGTGAGAAAGGAGCCACATGGATTTAAAAAAAAATTGATGCCAGCACTCCTGTTTCCGTTCAGGTCTTTCCACAGAATTGCTGTGTACTTGAACACCCACTTGGGGCCCTCCATAGACATGATTTGATCGTTTAAACCCGCGTGCCTCTTAAACCTCTTTATAACAGGCATCTCCTTTGTCTTTTATCAGCATTTGTTTTCCCTCACAGGGTAATGCCCTCTTTGTCTTGTTCTTTCTTCTCTTCCATCCAAATTTTTGTGCAGGTTCTGAAATGACTACACACAGTCCAACATTGAGGTCCTGACAGTTAATTTAGCCCTCACAGACTTAGCATTCCCAACAAAGGCTCAGGTTTGGATAAGGGATTTTGGAGCAGCCTGTACTTGACTGTAGCAACTTAAAAAATGAGAATTTAGTTGCCTTAATAAGTATCAATAAGCAGTTTGGACAAAAGTAAAAATGTGATTGTCAAATAGAGGAAGGACAATGTTTCGTAATCTACACTGGTCCCCTACCAAATAACTGGTGACTCTAAATTGCCCTTAGGTATGAGTATGAGCATGAATGGTTGTCCGTCTCTCTATGTTGCCCTGCCATTGGCTGGTAACAGATTCAGGATGTACCCCACCTCTCGCCCCATGACAGCAGGGAAAGGCTCCAGCTCCCCGCAACCCCGAAAGGGATCAGCTGTATAGAACATGAATGAATACACTGGTCCTCTTTAAAGCCGGCCTCAGGAGGCTTTTGTCCTTTTTTGGCAGTTATAGTTGGCCTTGTTTTCCAGTATTTACCCCCAGTGTGATCTAGGGGTGTCTGATATTGATATTAGTCTGATAGCAGCAAAAAAACCTATATCGGATTATATCGGCCTGCATCTAAAATATCCGACTCCAATACAAGCAGTCCATTCTGATTTATATTTTATTCATTTAATTAAGTTGTAGAATATGCCTATGTTTAAGTTAAACGCAGTGGTTATTTTGCATTTTAAAAATATATGTTTTTGTTTTTACTGGATTTCTTGAGGTTGCTTTTCAGGGTCTTTATATTTCATTTATTTTATTTAATTGTACAATATTTTTATAGTATAAGGTTAAAATTTATTGAACCAATTGGTAAATAACAAATTGGTAAGTTTTCCCGTACCTGCGATTGCTGACTAATGTTCTCTGTTTGAGTAATCTCACTTGATTAAGCCTTTTCTTACAGTCCATATTACAAATCCAGTAATAAAAGTATGCAAGATTTCTGCTGCTATCGAATTGGGTCATTTCAGTATCGACCAATACTCAAGGCTGCAATATCAGTATTGTATCGGAGGTTAAAATGTTGTATCGGGACACCCCTAGTTTGACCACATATGTGAACAGGAGACATTTGGACAGTGGCGGCTCCTGAAAAATTTTTCAGGGGGGGCAACAGACGTGGTACTGGCTACGATCACCCCTTCAATAGCTAATAATAATATAAGTCAGATAGCTTACTTTACAGTGTTATAATTACATTGTTTGATTTGTTTTCCCTGTTGATGGCAACACCAGACATAACATGCACATACTGTACAGTATTTCTGTAAAGCTAAATCAAGTTAATGTCTAAAATGTTATACATTTGGTTCCACAGTACACACTTACTTATTAGGTGGTCCCAAACAACTCTTTGAATACTGTACTTACAACAGCCTGGTCTTTCTTTGTCAAAAATGTCTTAAATGTCCGTAGAAATGTTCTTTCGACAAATTTTATCCACCCTATGTTCATAACAAATAAATGTAAACAAGTCTGGCAAGTATTTGGCAGAATTATCTAATAAATGCTAAGTGTGTAATTACAAGAAAAGAAAACTGATATGAATTTTCAACAGGTTTCTCCTTATAAAAATTGTAAATTAACATGTGCAAATGTTTTTGAGATGATAAAAAAATATAAGCATACCCTCAAACATTCTGTTGGCCTACTGTATTTAGTGTCCATGTTAGTTTGTTATATTAGACCATGTCCAGGTGTTTTAATTGACAATAAGTTCTGAAGCAGTTCCTGTGCAGATGAAGACAGAGTCCAAGTTTGCTGTCCTCACATCCATGGAGGGATTTTTCTGCACAGTTCACTGCTTCCCCCTTCCTCCCTCTGTCATTTCTCAATATGCTCTCTTCTATTGTTCTTTTAGGGAGTTTTTATCGATCCTCAGCTGGAGTTTGCTTTTATACCCGTCCTTGGTTTTAGTGTGTATGTTAACATGTGCACATAACGGTGAATATACGGCAAAACACGGTAAAAATATGGCGAATACACGGCAAAAACGGCAAATAAACGGCAAAAATTAGACAAAAGAACAACAAGGAAACACCCCAGAGTTAAACTAATGCTATTATTTGCAATACTTGTACACTATTTACTCCGAAAATACTGATAATCCACCGATAAATCACTCACGTTAACTTTGAATCATCTCTCTCGCATGCGCGCGCTGTGTGTCTCGTCCGAACAGGCGTCAGTGCGTATGACGTTATCACGCTGGGGCAAGTCCTCCCTGAGCCCATAGAAATGCATTGTGAGGTCCAAAATTTGAAAAAAAGAGTCTCTCCATGTAAGTTTATGAGAGCGCCTGGGGCGATTTCGACTCTGACTGAAATCGCCCCAAGGGGGCGGGGCCGCTGGTTGGACAGTGACATCGCAGCGATAGTCGGGCTGCTGATTAAACAATAATATGAAGACTTAGACAGGAACAATCAAGGCACTATAAACTCTTTTCTCTTCATTTTTTTCACGTGGATTAAGGAGGGCGATGCACTATCGCCCACTATGGGCCAGCCGCCCCTGCATTTGGAAAGGAGCGCTCTTTATTTCACCACATGCTAACAGTGTCAGCAGGTTAAGTGATTTGAGTGGAGCGCATGTGCTAATGTTAGCAGTGCTGGTGCCATCAGCCTTCGATTCTCCTCTCAGTTTTGTGTCCATATATCTGTGCTGAATGTATTTTTGAGTCAGTATATTTAAGTATAACCTGTCACAACTTCATCTCCAATTTCTTTGATCCAAATAAATCACACTGTTTGTTATTTCCTTTGTATATGTCTTGAGTTAAAGGACATTTCAGCGGCACTGATGCAAGCTACAATTTTGCTGTTATTTTCGAGCAGAAACCTTGTATCTCAAAAATCACTACTTTCAGGAAATGAGAAATTTTACTGTAATTTACAACTAAATCGATTCCATACCGTCAAGAGCGGCAATTGGTTTTAAAACTTTAAACAGTTTGAAGGTTACATTGCTCACTCATACTCGGTATGGAGGTAACCAAAAGTGCTGATTTATGATAAAGTAATGAATGAAAAATAGAGATATGATGTTTCTGCCCTGTGGTGACGTTACAGGTGGCAGGTACAAAGTATTATTTGTGCTAAGATGCCTTGTAATTTCATTCCACTGGTGATCTAGACATGATGGATGGAGACAACTTAAAGTCATTTGAACATGAACATAGGCAAAATACGAGATACAAATACACCCCAACTAGTCTCATTGCCTTTTTGATACCATCCAGTAACCATTTCATATCAATATCATCAGCTCTCATAATCGAAATGTTCATTATGAAACAAGTAAAACACAATAGCTGTGTGTTCAGTTTTCCTGTGTTCTATCCCGAATCTGTTGATTGAACATATATGCCCTCATTTTTACTTATACATCCATGTATATGTGTATGTGGGTCCCTGTGTTGGCTGTGTGTGGATTTAAACCTGATTTTCACTCCTGCTTAGCTCATGTAGTTTATCTGGCTGTTAATCGAACACACTGCCTGCCAAGCAACCCAGCTGTCGCTTGTAGCAGGGATCAGCACCTCAGTTCACAGCAGAACATCCGTCATTATACCATTCCCACCTTATTTGCCCACTCAATAAGCTGACGTAAAAACTCCTGTGACCTTTACAAAGGTGGAGTATGAGTAATCTCAGTGGGGTTACAGTTTCTTCAGAGATAACTTTAATTACTCTTTCGTACTTTGTTTCTCATGATATCCTCCCACCTAATTTTCTCCCATGAAACTCAATATTCTTTATCTTTTGTGTGTGTTTCTGAGCTACAACACACCTCATGCTTCATAATCTATTACCATTATCCTTTATACATAAAATCTGTATCCTATTTTTTGTCATGTTATTTTCATGTGTCATTCCGTCATCATCCAATGCCCGACGCCTTTTAAAAATTGAAGGATGTGGCGTATTCTTTTTCTGACCTTGTGTTTCTCTGACTGTCTAGAGAAGGAACTGGAGGTGTACCAAAGCATCGCAGACCTCACCGTGAAGGCGAAGGATCAGGCTGTCTTTAAGTGTGAGGTGTCAGATGAAAACGTGAGAGGAACATGGTACAAGAATGGTGTAGAAGTCCAGCCTGATGCCAGAATAAATATCACACATATTGGAAGGTGAGGACAACTTTTATACATGTGTAGCATGTGCGTGTCTCCTGTTTCAGCCTGAGGTCAACTTCTGAATAATGTCCTTTTCTACAGGATCCACAAACTGACCATCGATGAGGTCAAACCAGAGGATGAAGGAGACTACACTTTTGTGCCTGATGGCCATGCTTTCAACCTTTCTGCCAAACTCAATTTCTTGGGTAGATTTGGTCAAGTTCTCTTTTTCAGCCTGGTTTATGCTTCAGTATCAAATTTACAGCCCTCCATACTGCAGGCACTTTTCCAGCCTTAGACACTGTGACATTATGGCATTAGCTGGACACCAATATGAGCCATCACCACAGGCTAGCATGCAGCACAGAGTCTTGTTGTGCTTATTCTTAACATTAACATGCATCAAAATGCCATCCAGTCATTTTTGATAAACTAGAGTTACATGACATAGAGCAAAAAAACAAAACAAAAAAATACTGTTATTTATTTTAGGCCAGCGCCAGTTGTGGTGATGGAAACTGTGTCTGTTTCAAGAGATCCAAATCAGTCAGATCAGCTCAGTGAGAGATGATCCTTTAGCTTTTGAATGAGATTTATTTTGGTACAATGTAGTTTTTTTTGTGTGTATTAATATAAACAAATAAGGAAATTGTCCCTTAAAAAAAGAAGCTAGGTCTTATCGTTCACATAAGATAGCAAGTTCTTCAAAGCAGCTTATTGATAAATGACATGCCACTCATAGCTTGTCATTTTAGGTTAATCTACTTAATTATTTATTACTGAGTTGTTACTAGGGCTGGGTATTGATTCAGATTTTCTGGATCGATTCGATATTACAAGGTCTCAAATCGATTCGATTCACGATTCAATTCGATATTTATTCAGTCTGGGATATCTTAGTTAAAATAGTGCTGTAAATTTAAAAAGTGACCTTTTGACCTGGTACATCATTAAAAATTGTTTTAACATGAAGAACTAAACCCAAAGCAGTTACATTAATCATATTTTAATGATATGCATTAATGCATATTCTGCATATTACTTGTTTTTTGTCCAACTCGTATTTTCCTTTGTACTTGTTAAATCTAAAATACTGTAGATCCAAACATCAGCCTTTAAACTTGCTAGTGGTGCACATATAGTGCTTCCACCATGATTGTTTGGAGTAACATCTCATGAGATCTTGTTCAGTAGAAAGCAGCGCTAAATACTGATCACACGAGACTAGCAGGGTTGATACCGCAGGCTGCTTCTCTGCACATCCAAAGAAGACAAAACTACCCAAGTTAAAAGATCGATCTTTGGATTTTATGGATTGATTATGAACCAGTTAAAGGAAAATTGATTTAAATTGATTTAATCTTTTTTTTTTTTTTACCCAGCCCTAGTTGTTACATGACATAAAGTGGCAAAATGAAGAAAAGCTGTCAAAAGTACTGCTAGCCCCTTAAACTGGTGACTGATTTGACCTCATTCATATTACTTTACTTCACATAGTGAACAGGGGTAAGGAGTAGAGGATGTATGAACTTAAATGAACCACAGGATATCTCTGAAGACATATTGTCAATACATTAAGAGACTGCAAGAATTTAGTAGGGTGAACTTACTTTCCAGGGGCCCTAAATAGATGTTAATCTGCAGTACAAGGTAACAACTTAAAAAAAATATCTTTTTCATATGATGGACATGTGCAACCTGACACACTAGATGGGACATGCAATACAGTGGGTTGCAAAAGTATTCATACCCATGACCAAAACTCAATTTCTCAGCACAGAACACAGTGTTTCACCTGTTTGCATGAAAGAAAATAGCGCAAACACAACAACCCATCACTGTTTTTGTTGATAAGCACTCTTTACTATAGATAGATTTCATAAGTCTGTATGTCATTGTTGCAAAAGTATTCACACCCTTGCACCGAAGTTGTTATTTTGAGTAGAAAATTGTTTGCATCACAGTGTCACAAGCCTGCATTTAGTCACCTGTGACTCATATAGGCTTGATTACCCCCTATGAATTGTGCCCAATAGTCACCTGTCCACAGACGTCCCATGCTTGTCAGCAGACAACAGTCATGAAGTCCAAGGAGCTGTAAGGAGACCTCAGAGAGAAAGTTCTAGAAAAGCATAGAGATAGACAAAGCTATGCAGCCATCGCAAGTTCACTCAATGGGCCAAAAAGTACTGTTGCATCATAGGTCCAGAAGTGGAAGCATCATGGTACCACTGTGAACCTCTGAAGGACAGAGCGTCCCTCCAAGATCACGGCAAAAGGCAAGAGGAAGCTTCTCCGGGAAGCCAGAGCGAACCCCTTCGTAACTCACGAAGACCTGAAGAAGTCTCTCCAGGTTTGCTGGGATTAATGTACACAAGTCCACAATATCCCGCACTTTACACAAGGAAGGTCTCTATGGGCCTGTTGCAAAGAAGAAGCCATACCTGAAGAAACAACATCTCAAGACTCGTTTGCAGTATTCTACCACACATCTGAAAGACACTCCGGCGATGTGGGAAAGAGTGATCTGGTCAGATGAAATGGAAATAGAACTTTTTGGCCTGAACACCAAGAAGTATGTTTGGTGCAAAGCCAACACAGCTGAAGATCTGGCTCATACCACCCCTACCGTGAAACATGGAGGTAGGAACATAATGCTATGGGGCTGTTTCTCTTCCTCCGATCCTGGTGTGTTTGTCAGTTTGCAAGGGACTATGGATAGTGCGAAAAACATTGACATCCTGGAGAAGAACCTCTTCAAGTCTGCAAAAAGCCTGAACCTTGGGAGGAGGTTCACCTTTCAGCAGGATAATGATCCAAAACATACAGCTCGAGTGACACAAGAATGGCTCAGGAAGAAGAAAGTGAAGGTTCTTGACTGGCCAAGTCAAAGCCCGGATCTCAACCCAATAGAAAACCTGAAGATTGTTGTCCACCAGAGATCACAAAGGAACCTGACTCAGCTGGAGTGGTTTTGCAAAGAGGA
Source organism: Scarus forsteni (assembly GCA_036419115.1). Classification (NCBI taxonomy): domain Eukaryota; kingdom Metazoa; phylum Chordata; class Actinopteri; order Labriformes; family Labridae; genus Scarus; species Scarus forsteni. The sequence continues at coordinate 4,768,335 of JAZDUH010000354.1, read as the reverse complement.
GTGGGCGAAACTGTTGAAACAAAACTCATTGCTGGCTAATCTAAAGCGATTGGAAGCTGTTATTGCTGCTAAAGGAGCTGCAACCAAGTACTGACTATGACTTGATGACTTGGTTTGAATACTTTTGCAACAATGATATACAGACTAATGCAATCTATCTATAGTAAAGGGTGCTTATGAACAAAAACAGCGATGGATTGTTGTGTTTGTGCTATTTCCTTTCATACAAACAGGTGAAACACCCTTTTCCTTTGTTCTGTGCCGAGAAATTGAGTTTTGGTCATGGGTATGAATACTTTTGCAACCCATTGTATAGTTCACTAGTCCATCAGGGCAGCAGCCCACAGAAACTGCCCACTGTTTAGAGATGGGAAAAACCTTTCAAAAGCCCATCTGACTGGTGACTGGATGATTGTTCAGTCAATCACAAGCCTAATGGACAAATCAGATAACGGAGTAACCAGGTGCTACTGATGTAACATACAACACATGAGCCACTTTGTTAAACAAACGCTAACCAATGGACGAGGAGCAAAAGTCCTTTTGATCAAGAAATACTATAAGTGTTGTTATTTGTTTTGGATTAAATAAAGAAATTCGGTTCAGAACCGACAAAACTGCTAATGAAGCTGTTAGCATCTATGTAATCTCAACATAGGCAGTCACTTCCTGCTGTTGTCTCACTTGTAGCTTCTATGTTTTCCTGCTAAAGGACAGTTACTGTATTACTGCTTTGGGATGCTCACAGTTGTAGATTGGAGCTTGGATATGCTTCTGAAAGGTAATTTCCTCCCCAAATACGTTAAATGGGCTAGTGAAATATGTTGAATGGTCCATCTGGTGTACCAGGCTAGATGAATACCTGCCTATTTAGAAAGATTATGTTATGTTCTCCATTATCAATACAAGCCAAAAAAGGTTTGTACATAAGACTGTTTTGACTCCAACCATGAAGCCCAGCCTCTAGAATATGTCACAATGTTGACAAACATGAAAAGGGTCTACACTAAGATGGAATAAATGCAGAAGATTAACCATTTTGGTAAATATTTGTACTTGCTGTAAATTGGATTTAAATGTCCTCACATGTAAATCTCAGTGGCCAAACAAGTGCAAAAACTTTCCCTGTCTTCTTTGTAGCGACAGCAAAAGACTGACATCTACTTCTTGAGGGTAATCACGTTTTCTGACTCATGCTTTTAAAAGGTAAACAAACATGTTTCTAAAAAATGAATAAAAGAGGTGGCGATTAAATGAACAATGTTAAATCAGACGAGATTCATCTAACAGGCTTTCTTTTGCTTGCCACAGAAAACAACACCATAATGCCAGTGACCAAAACAGTCAGTTGGAGCCTGGCTGCGCAGGAGCCTTAATGTCATTTCAACACTTACCTGCATTTTACTGCAGTTCTGACTCAAGTGCTCTGCCTCAACTGATTCCTCAGTCTTGTCTCCCTCTGATGTCTTCTCCCTGTTCTTTTGCACACATTTCTGTTTGTATAATCTCTCAGTGCTCAGTACCTTTCAAACTCCTACATTATCTGCTGAGTATCAGTTGCCATGGTTTCAAGTACACAAACAAGCATAGAGACCATGGCAAGAACAAAATAGAGGTTTTCTTGCTGAAGGGGAACTGCAGACCTATGAGTCAGTCACAACGGCATAGGTTGAATGAGGACACATCGCTGTGACATTTGATGCAGAAGTGTAAACCAGGCTTTGCTCTTTGGAATTAAAATCTTTCAAAGCCTCACAAACTAAAGAAATCTTCTTCTTTTATTTCTCAGAGGTGAAGATTGATTATGTCCCACGCCAAGGTACCATCCCCAAACTCTTCTGTGGCATAAAAATTTTGTATGAAAAGAAAATTCACTGCTTAGTTTAACCACTTCTCCCCTCTCCCCGAACAAGATCCACCAAAGATCCACCTAGACTGCATGGGTCGCACTTCAGAGTCAACTATTGTTGTGGTGGCTGGCAACAAACTGCGCCTGGATGTCCCGATCACTGGAGATCCAGCTCCCACAGTGGTCTGGACCAAAGGAGAGAAGGTAAAAGAGACAGTAGACTTTTATTTTAAACCAGATCCCTTTGAAGGTCTGACTTCCCAGAAATGTCCACAACGTACTTGGTAAGATCTTAAAGGTTGTTTTCAGATATCAACATGTAACTCAGCATAGGTGGCAGGAAGTGATATTTGCAAGCACTGTCATACGCTCATTACCAAAGTTTTGACTTAACGACAGCCTTGCAAACTGGTCAAAGTAAAAAAACAAAAAAAGAACTGAGTAAACCAAAACAAATGCAAACAAGAGATGCTTTTAAAGTCCCAACAAGAGTGACAAATTAAGGAAAACATCTGAAAATCGTTCATGCAGAAATGATATCAGACATTAATAAAAAGCCTCTGTCCAAAGCTCAGGGTGGATGGTTAGACTACACTCTTGACTACTTTTTGGACTGTCAATATATGATATGTGTTAATTGAGGATGCCCTTACAGAGCACGTCAGATAGCCCAGGCTTGATACAACTGCCTGCTGTGTGAACAGACATCTACAAACAGGATGAGAACAACACTGTTTTATTAGTTTGTCTTTAAATCTGTCTGTAACTTTTGTTCCTGCTGCTAGAATATCCTCCTCTATCCACCCACTGATTCTGCTATACCCGTGCAGATTGCATCTCATGATTATGTTGCATTGATTCTAGAGAGAGTGCAAAGCTAACATAGGGATAACTGCAAGTATATTGCGGATGGAAATTAGCCTTGAGCTAAATCCGGCATATTTACAGCATTGTTGCCTGTTCATTAATATGCATTGTCCCATTCAAATAAAGAAATAAATGAAATATATCAGGCCTTCAAGACTTACAAATGATTTAGCAGCTTAACTTTATCTGGCTAAGTTTGAGAAAAATACAACAAAAATTAGCAATATTTCCAGTGACATTTGATATCACTCAGTAGAGCAAAGTTTTTTTTGAGGTTTGTGTTTTGCAGCTAGATACTATGGAGTTACAAAAACAATATAAAATCTGCCACCCTCAAGCAAACACTCATTGAGCAAAACAATGCAACAAGACAGCTGTCATTCAATGTTGCTACTGATTGGAGGATTTAACCACACATTAAAATCTGTAAGTCTGGAGACACTTGTATGCCTTCATTTTGCCAGCCCTGTGATTTAAGATCTGAAGGAAATAGTAGTTTGTGATACTGATCACCAAAAGTTAAGTACTTTGGTCACCACTTTGGAAAAATCAGATTTAAAGTGCAAGGATTGTATCTGGTGTTTCTTAAACTTTCTGATTGTTCCTAGTGTAAGCCAATAGAGTTTCAACGATCATTTTCTCCTCCCACTGAATGGACATAAGTGGAAACAGAAGTGTTTACTTCCTGCCCCAATCTGACTTTGGTGCATCGATAGTATCACGTGACTGAAAGCAACCTTAAGTTAAACATAAACCACAAAAGCCTTACTAATGCTTTCAAACATTGTAATGTATGGCACATTCGAATAATGAAATATGCTGTTCTGACGTATCACAGACTGAGGAAAATAACTAACAGATTTGAATCTGAAAAGCAGCTTAAAGCAGCAAGTGTTTGGCTCTGTGAAATGCCTCAGTTTAATCCAGCATACAGGCATGCTGATGTTGGGGAGCAGACGAGGTCACTTGGCCTCTCTGCCCTCCTCAGCTTTTATTGCTTTGCTCTGCTCAAATGTAGGCTAGTTCTGTAAAACCTGAAGGAGAGGAGAAAGAGGGGCTGAGTCGCTCTTGGACCCTGAACGATGGGGACGTAAGTGTGCATGTTTTATACAAATATATGCCCTCATGCCTTTTGAATTTTACTCAACTGTGACTTTGCCAAGTCCACTGCTTCTCTAAAACAGAAATGCATGCACAAATGTTGCCACTGGAGAAGCTGTCTCACTGCCTTTCACAACATTTCAGCCTTTAATATATGGTGATGTACGATGAATTAATGTATCACTGAAAGAGCAGAAAAGGATGCATGTGAATATATGTAAACAGCTTCACCACAGGCATGCACACAGTATACCAGGTATGCAATGACCTGCGTCTGAGTCAAAAACCGCATGTGTTTGTCTCTGCACCGTCTCAGTAAGGTAAGAGAATACACTGAATCCTCCTACAGATAAAAGAATATTACACAAATCTGGTCAGTAAGTATGTTTTCTCACAGCTACTTTTGTTTTAATGCATATAAAGCCTTGTAAAACAAGCTGGACAAATTAAGGTTATGTGTAGTGTGGACACAGAGAAGTGGACTCTTGGTCCACCTTTTTTTATTTTTTTCAAATTTGAGTAAAAATATGATCATCAGATATCTAAGGTTTATTTCAGTAAGTCAATCTATGTTGACAACTTGATTTTAGTTTTATTTAGAAAATTAATTCATGTATTTTTTATGTGTTCAGAGATTGTGTTGTTTGCTTAAAATGCTAATTTCAGACACTTTTTTTCCTCTTTAAACCCTAAATGAACCGAAAAATTGCTTTGAATGCAATTTTTGCAAAATGAATCATTGATTCATTCATTGATGTCCTTGAATCAATGTTAAACTATTTCATCGTCTTGTGACAAAAGCATGTTGTGTTGTGTAAGCTCTCAAATTTTCCTTTGATTTTTCTCAAATCATCTTTAGAAAATGAGAAAATTTGTCATGAAAAATAAACAGTTATTTTTAATATCACAGTAAAATTACTGTAAACAAAAAAAAATCTGGTTTGTTTTGCTATCCCTGATATTGTCTTTCCACATCCATAAGTGCCATGATATCATCATAGTTTTTTTGGCCACATTTTTAAAATAGCTTTCAAAATTTTTCAGACATTCATGACTCAGTGAGAACAAGTCCTCAACCCAAGTTTGGGTCCAAACTTACCACTTGAAAATCACTGTTCCGAAAGCCACAAGCTAAAAAAACGCTATCAAGCACAATTGCTGGTGTATTTTGATGATAAAGGTGTCTTTCCACATGTGTTTGATATCTAAATGTCTGAAAGGACATCAACACAGACCAGTGCACACCCCAGGTTAAATAAGCTAATAGTCCATTAACTTCTGGGTCATATTATATACTCAGCTCAAGCAGAGTGCCATGCAGAGCAGGTGCATTTCCTTTGGTTCATTTTACACCAAGCTCTCATATTATTTAAACAGCAAATGAACTGCGCTCATGTTGGGTTAGGAGTGGCCAGGCACAAAACTGAAAATTACTCTGGTTTAGACCTCCTGACACTTTTCTTAGAGTCTTAAGTCTGTGGTACAGAACATTTACAAGATCACACTTTGTGCTAAGTTTGTACATTCTCCAAACTTTACAGTATAGGCCAACATCCCTCTAAACTCTGTGGATCACACCCTGTTAGACAACACACATCATCCATCAATAAAGGACTCTACAGTTCCTGCCAGTTTACAGAGATATCAGACTCACCAAAGATAATTGACCAGACAGAATTCAACAACTTAATCCTTCATTGTCATTCCATAGGTGGTCACAGAGGGAGATGGCAGGGTTCACGTTGAAACCACTAAAGGGCACTGCATCTTCACTATCGAGTGTGCTGAGCGGCAGGATGAGGGGATCTACTCTGTTGTGGTTCGAAACCCTGCTGGAGAGGACACTGCAGATCTCAATGTGAAAGTTGTCGGTAAGACAAAGAGGAAAGAGAGAAAGAGATCCAGTCCTTACCATGTCAGCAACACATACACTGATCAGTCATAACTTCATGAACACATGCCCAGCATTGTGTTTGTCCCTCTTTTGCCACCATAAGCCTTTGCCACCCATGACCCTGTTGTTGGTTCATCACTGTTTCGTTCATTGGACCAAGTAAGATAGATACGGACCACTGCAGACCAGGAGAGCTGCAGTTTTGGAGATGCTCTGACCCAGTGGTCGAGCCGTCACACTTTGGCTCTTGTCAGACTCTTGCCTTATTTTTCTCGCCCACTAACAGGTGCTATGACGAAGAGATACTTACTTCATCTGTCAGTGGTCATAATGTTATGCTTGATCTGTGTATACTAAACTGCAGTCCAAAAGAGTAAAATTGCCTCATATGATGACAGATCATGTGTCAAACTGGTTTTAATTCTTCTCCCCAGATGTTCCTGATCCCCCACAGAATGTCAGGATCCTCAGTGTGGGCGAGGATTCATGTGTTGTTCAGTGGAACCCTCCTTCGTTTGATGGTGGCCAGCCAATTCTTGGTAAGAAGGGAAAAAATAGATGAAATTCAATGTTTTTTTAACTTCACAGAGAAAACCATGAGCCAGACACCTTTATTTCTCCCTTTGTGGCTCTCAGGTTATGTGCTGGAGAGGAAGAAGACAAAGAGCTACAGATGGATGAGACTAAACTTCGATCCTTATCCTGAGACGACCTATGAAGCTAAGAGGATGATTGAAGGAGTGGCGTACGAGATGCGAGTCTATGCTGTGAACGGTATCGGCATGTCTCGTCACAGTCCAGCCTCGCAGCCTTTTGTGCCAGTCGGTGAGTCTGAAACAGTTTCTCAGCTCACTCACTACATTTAAGAAACACTTTCAGATATTAACTCTGCTCCATATTTGATGAAAGCAGCTGTTTCTACAAAAGAGACTAGGTATTTATACTTAGAATCAAAGATGTTGGTTGAGGCCCCATCCACACGAAGACAAAACGCTTAACAGTTTCCAAAACGATCGTTATAAAGACAAAGGCGTCTCAGAAAATGTGTGTGTCTATATGAATGCACTCGATACGCATCAAAATGCTGTAAAACACACGCCAGACCTCTAGGGCCGCTGTAACGATATGACGGAAACAAGCGGAAACAGACGAAAAAACAGTGGGCATGCGCACTTGCGGCAAAAGTTGTAAACAGAGATTGTTATAAAGTGATCATAAGGTGGCGTAACGTGTCCTTGATAATTTTTTGTTTAACTCGGTGATGATTGAGAAGAAGAAGATTTGCTGCAACAGGGATAGTAGGGTCACTAGCTTAATCAGCACATATGCTACACGTACGCCGCCACTGTCATTGCCGCGTGTGGCGCATGCGTGTCAATGACGATATGAAACTATGACGCAAGCGTACCTGAAAATTTGCAGAGAGCCAGTAATCACGGAGCTGCGTATACGGCATTTTAAAATCTTTCCCCTTTGGAACCTGGTTTCAAAAATGATCGTTTACAGACCCCCAAAACGCCGTCTTCGTATGGATGATACACAGATTCGGCAACAAACGTATGCATTTAGACCTCGGTTTGGCTTCGTGTGGATGGGGCCTCAGTTTATGTCCACTGGTGTGTTATAGTGTTATGGTGTCAGTGGAAGATTTCTTTGGGTTACTGATGGCTGACAGCTCTGAAGTTTACATGTCAGTGTTTGTTTGGGGTCATGTCTGTTCAGTCTTAAGTTTCACTCAGGATGTATTGCTCACTTGACTTTCACCTTAAGAGGTCCAGGGTCATGTTGGCTGCTTGTTTGTTGGCTTGTGGAAGAAATAACAACACAGATCCATAAGTTAGTCATGAGATCATGTGTGAGCCAGCTGTATTTAAACGTGAGTCTGATAGATTCCTCTGTATGGTAAAAAGGCTGATGTGTATATGACAATCAAAACATAAGACAATAAGTGTAAGGGAACATGCTGAAGAAAGGCCAATTTAGTTCTGACAGAGCAGATACTAAAACTGTATGGCACTAGCTACCAGTGCATAAAGACCCCCGGGGGTTGACACAATTGTTTTATATGTGACAGGTGACCCGCACAAAAGAGGTGTCTGAGGCTGACGGCAGGGGGGTTGGACAAGACTGTTTGGAGGTTAAACTAGGACAGCTCTTGTTTTATCTTCAATCACTTTATCCTTTAAATACAAAAGGCATCTTTGACATCATTTTTTTGAAATATCTGATAAATCGTGTAACAGAAGCAGATTTCCCTCTCAGTCTAGTCTAAACCACAAACTATAAAAATTATCGATAGAATTCTGATGGGTACGTATCACAATTAAAATTGATGTTGGTCTGGTGGAGGAATTAAGGAAGAACATCAAACTCATTTATTAGGACCTAGCAGGAATTATGAATATTTAGCTAAAAATGTCTTTTTGTTATGTCGTTTCATCTTGAAATCAGAATTTAAGGCAAAATAACTGCAATTAGTATTTTTTCATTATTGTCTAATACTATTAGAGTAGGGATGGAGCAACAGGACAAGCAGCAGCCAGAATGTATATGTAATGTATATGTAATGTATTAGGCATTGAAAGCCATCTTAGTATATTTGCTGTAAAATTGTATAAATTAGGTTAAGTAATTTTGTTATTAAGTTAAACATTTCTGGTGAGAATTTTGGAAAATTCTTCACATATTACTTATTTCATAAACACAAAAACAGCCACAACAACAATAAAACACAAAATTATGACAGAGTTACAGTTTAAGTCCAAGCAAATCTAAAAATGTCGCAAACCAGTCAGTGTGGACAACGAGTCATAAATAAATAAATAAAAGTCTCACCTCTAACTGCTCTGATTAAATAAATAAATGCATTGTTTAACTTCTCTTTTTGGTGAAGCTAAATGACAGTTTAAATACTTTGTGAAATTTCTCTTTACATTTTTATGAATCTGTCACAAGAGAAGCTCATCTTTTTGGAGAATCTTTAAATATATTACAGCTTTTATTGATTTTTGTTAAAAAAAAAAAAAGTCTTTGCAAGTTTTATTATCTTGCAATCAACATTTATGAATTTTCACCTCATCAGTCGCCCATAAGAAGCACCTGCTGTCTGTCTCATACAGAGTTCAAGAATAAACTTTACATTTTCTCAGATAATGTATTGCCTCACCACTCTGAGTGTGTAATGTAAGGCAGAGGCTCAGCTTTACAGTGTCTCTTAGTTTGTCACTGATTTTTTAACTCCCCTCTCATTCTCTACTTGTTGATTTAAGAGGGAGCATCATTGTATCCAGATGGCCAGAGGCTTGTAAAGGCTCTGATTAGGAAACAATCTGTGGCATCCCTCTCTATAAATAATGGCCCAAGAGCTCTTGGCTCTGCTGGGACCAGCTGCTGAACACAGGGGGCTTCAGGCTACTGTGGAGGCTGCTGCTGCACAAGAAGCATTGTTGGCACTTAACTAAGACACGAAGAACTAGAGGCCGAGGGTGTGCAGAGGAAAGAATGAGGGGTTAGAACACGGACTCTGGAAGAAGAGGAGACACAAGGATCAGCTTCAGTCAGGACTGAGACCAAGAGGAGGGATGACAAAGCCCAAACTCCCAAAGACTGCTGAGAAGAAACCAGTGGAGGAGCCACCGGCTGATGCTCCAGCGGAGGCAGAAGCCATCAAAACTGAAGTAGAGGAGCCTCCACCTCCTCCTCCTCCTGAGACAGAAGCCCCGAGTGAGCCTGCACCAGAGGTCCCTGCAGAGGCTTCTGAGGATGGAGCCCCAGCTGAGAAAGAAGCACCTCCTGCAGAAGATGGTGTCCCTCCAACAGAAAATGTTCCCCCTGCTGAGGAGACCCCCTCTGAACCTGCTGCTGAACCAGAGCCAGAGCCTGAGCCTGAACCTCCTGCTAGTAGGCATTATTCTTTGTGAGGTGTTGATTGTGGTGCAGGTTTAAGATGTAGTGCTCAAGTCATGTTTGTGCGAATGATGTTCATTGGTAAATTTGCTTCTTCTTCCGTGTGTGACAGATTGTTTATTTTACTGTTTATCTGCTTTTCTAAACACCTCTGACCAAGATTTTCACACTGCAAACTTGGTCCAGATTACACTGAAATCTTCTCAAACGATTCCTGCCATTGTGACTTTATTCATGTGAGGATACACTTGACCTCTGACTGCTGTTGCTATTATTTCCCTGTACTGTATACTTAGCCTGTCCTGTGACATGGCGCCTTGATGAGGCCTCAGCGACGACAGGGCCACGGCTAAAATTTAACACCTCCAAGTTTGTCCTCATAATGTCACTAAGTCAGTGCAATGACATTAACAATTTATGGCTGACTGAATGTTTCCTTTGAGCAAGGATTTGTCAGCTTTTGGGTTGTCATTTGGAGAACGTGTCTCTTGTGCATCCCCTAGTGGTATCTGCTAGTAACCACAAGTTAATTAAAAGCCCATGCATTGAGTAGGCATGTTGGTCACAGATTTACTTGATCTTGAATCACTGCTTTACAGATGATGCACTTTTTTTAAAAGCCAGGCCAGGATTTGATCTCCTGATTTACCAAGATCTATGGTGAACCAAAATTTAAAGTGAGATTTTCTAATACACTGCTCATATTATTGCTTCCGCCAAGGAGGTTTGCCAGGGTCTGTATGTGTGTTTGTTTGTTTGTTTGTCTGTTAGCAAGATAATGCAAGAGTACTGGATAGATTTTCATGAAAATGTTTACCAGAGGTGTGGTTTGGTCCAAGGAAGGAGCCATTGCATTTTGGTGTTGATTCGCATATTTGTCTGGATGCAAAAACTCTGTGACATCACTTGACCGATTCGCCACAAAATTTACATGATAATATACATGTAATAAGAAGTTTTTGAACGGCAAATCCCATTCATTTCTCCTCGGCTACAGTGAGGGTTCTGCCCCCTTTATATCATTATGGGAATTGTAGTTTATTTGCAAACTCATGTCAACAATTTTCAAGCCTATTGGCACATTCCAGTTGTAGTCAAAAGTCGGAATTTCAGAGTTCGGAGTAGGAAACTGCAACTGGAACGCCCTCAGAGGTCTGAATTTCCTACTGGGAATTCGGGGGGACCTTACCAGCCCTGAGTTGACAATCAAAGATGGCTGCCCCCAGTGTAAACAGTTATTAAGTTCCTGTAATGATCCATTTATTAGCACTTCCGGCTAGTGTGTGTCTCACTAAATCAGCCGTATACACAGTATTGTTCGACTTATATTTACAAAAATGCTGCCATAGTGATAATCACATTCTTCATGTGGTATTTGTGAACTACGAGGCAGGGCGTGCTAACAACAGCTAACAATGGCTAACAATAGCCTGGTAGATCGGCATGTTTTTTCAGACTTTGTAACTGGGACACTGATAACTCAGAGATGACGTCACTCCCACTTCACTCTTCCCAGTTCCAAGGTTACTGGAAAGCAGCATAAGTCACTACATTTCCCAGTTTCCTTGCAATGCCCACGGAGGAGTTCTCCACATGGACGGACATTAGTGGAGACTAGGCCATCATATCAGAGCGTGTGGTGATCCACAATTGTATCTTGATGGAGATCTGACTGCTTTTCTAGTTCTTTCTAAAAATATTGATCTGTTTCACCTCCAGTTCCATCCCACTAAGTTTCACACTTCTCGGCTACATCCTTTCTGTTTCACCAGCATAAATCTGAAAACAAGATGCCATTATCAAGTTTTAGTGGCAATATGCTTCCAATGGGTTATTCATAGTACCGTTTCAAGGCATGACATATGTATGCCCTATCAATGTCACAGGTGAAATAGATTAGTCCGAGCTTGTGTAATTGTGTAACTATTATAATCATATATGCCAACCTGTAAGTTAGCATCATACTGGTTCTCTCAACAGAGGGCTGCAGGTTTTCAGTGGGCTCTCTTGATTGTTGCTGTCAGTAAACTCTGTGGCAAATAAAAATTTGATACACTTACTTGTTTTCTTCATCAAGATAATCTGCACAAACACCGTTTTAGTAATTTGTATGTTCTAAAGTAAACACAAAGTAACATGCAATAACAGGCTTTAACTGAATTAAATCATGTCTGACTGAGTTCAACATCGCTAATACTAAGCTTTAAAATTTCCCTTCAAAGCCTGTACCTTTTTTAACAAGACCTTTATTCATAATTGGACTTGTCTGATTAGTGATCATACATCATTTGATAAAGACTATCAAAACTGATGATGTTTAATGTCCCATACAAACTCAGTCATCCCCATTGTTTTTACAGACCTTATTTTGGGCATCAGAACTAAAAAAACACTCAAAAATCCCACAAGCTTTTAGAATAAGAGAACCAAAGTTATATAAATGCGAGTTCATATTAGGACTAGTAACTCCATCACACCATTGAGGAAAAAGTAATCCTCCTCTAAGCTGTCTTTGAGCATAGTAACAGTGGTTTGACAAAGGTGAAATAAAAGCCCATGCAGCCAGCAGAGAAGCAAGACCCTGTGTGTGTCAGAGTGTTTCTAACAATGTGTATGTGGAGCTCCCACTGTGCTAATCCGTGCTCTCTGGTGTTTCTACTATTCTTGAACCCGATTAACAGACACCAACATTACATGAATGAGGAATCAGTCTGAATGTCTTACGCAAATATGATGGCATAGATTTGTGACATTGCTGGTATGGAAATGCGCAATGAAGAGGGTTAAATGGTTGATTTGGTTGTAAGCCACTTTTTTTGACCAAATGCTCATTTTAGATTTTTAAAGGCCACCAACTCTTCTCTAATTGTGTTATTGCAATCAGTCATCCTAAAAACAGCTCCCTTGAGTGGGTGAGGTCACTTTACTTTCTCTAATGGTGGCCGGGCTTACAGTAATACAGTACAGGGTCCAGCTCACACAAATGAAATGTAATTGCCAGGAGGAAAGTTTTCTGGATGCAGTTGCAGACCTGGATTTCTTCTCTATTTCTGAGGAACTAGAACTACAATCATGAGCGAATAATGGTAACAGGGATAAGAAACACAACATGGCTATTTGCCAATTACTAAAAGCTTTTGTTTGATTCGGTGTTCAAAAGTTCAACTAAACCACCATGCAGCTGACTTCAAACTGAAGACTGTGGGTGGTTTATAAACCACACTCCTTAAATAAAACAAAGGTTGCTGCTGCTGCTGTAGTGGCCTGGTGGCTACTGCTGCTGAAGGTCAATAGGTTAAGGTGTGAAGAGAACTAAAAAGGCTGATTCTGAAACACCACCTCCTTGAATAACTTTCTTCAAGATATTTAAATTATCTAACCTGTATTTAAAGTTGCTTGAGCTCACTTTTCATATTCAGCACAACAAGAAACTCAGAGATGTGCTCATCATCTCCGCTGATGGGACAGCTAGTCAACAGAGAGCACTGCAACTCAGAGGTATATATCAGTTCCCCAAGCCAGGGGCCTATTCTACGAAGCAAGTTCAGCCTAGCGAGATAGCCTCGGAGCTACCTCGCTGAACTGAGCGCGATAGCCGGCGGTCTTGCTAAACGGTCTGACAACGCTGGTTATCAACCTCGTAAGTGGATCCAGCTTTACAATGAGTGCGTGCACGCATATAAGGCGGAGCCCGCCGCATCTGACCAATCGCGAACATGGACCAGTCTGTAGCGTCACAGCAGGCCGGAGAGAGAAGGACCGCATACTTCACACACAAGGACTAGGAGACGATCATGAGAAAGTATGAAGAATTAAAACAGGTAATAAATGTCAAAAGCAACACGTCGGTGCTGCAAAAACACGGTAGGGGTGCTGGCAGAAAATTGCTGACAGTCTCAATGCATAAGTGTAGTGTGCAAAAAATCTTTTGTGCCATTATCATCCTGAAATAGCACTGTTCAACATACACTTTTACTGTAACATGCACCAGACATGTCTAATTCATTTCCAAGATGAATTCATTCATTTGTTCATTCCTATCGTGTTTATATTTTTTGTGTGATATGTAGGCCACATGAGCTCTACATGAATTCCTGTCACAATTTTACGACCCCCCCAGCCAACAGAAAGAAAGCAGAGGGAAAAAGAACTGGGGGGGGCTTCTCCCCCAGATTTTACTCCTGCAGAGGAGCTGGCCAAGAGAGCTCATTGGTCAGTGGGTGGGGTTTTTATAGTCCGCGAGTTCAATCTGGAACCTAACCTGCCCCGGAGCAGGTTAGCCATTCAGCGTACGTTGCCATGGAGACTCGCTTCGCTAAGAAGTGAACCCGTCTCGTAGAACAGGAAACCCGGAACTTACCCTCAAAGTTACCTCGCTAGGCAGTAATCCTGCTTCGTAGAATAGGCCCCTGGTCTCAATCGAGGTCAATCACCAACACACACCTGATTGTGCTCTGATTAACTTCATGTGTGGGGCATGAATCCTTGCATGTGATGATACTCTAGCAGGAGGAAGTGCTGACTAACCAGTCCAAAACAGAGCTGAGAGCAACAACAGTAAAAAATTCAACAAGATATTTTCCTATAATTTAGCCATTTCATCATTCATAGTTTTGTGTAACAGGTTTCTGCAGCTTAATTAGCCAAATGGACAAGAAACTGATTTACACCTCTTGAGTTTGTTGCACTGACTCATTTCAAACATTCCATCAAAAACGATAAAATATAAAAATGAAAATTATAAGTTTAAAACGTTTGTTAATCTGTTTTCGTGTCACTGGGGTCATCTCTGACACCAGTGTTCTAAAATAGACACAGTAGCATGGTTGTAAATGATGGCAGATCTCCTGAATCCTGAAGCTCAACACCTTGACCGTAAAATTGTTCCATCATTTCCCTTTTACAAAAACATAGTCTTCCAGTCCACTGATAAAATCATCAGGAGGTTAGTTGTGTACTCTCTGCACTTGTGTGGTGAATTTATGGGAAGCCACTGATGATAAAGCCTATTAATGTGAGTTTAGTCATGTCATGTTGTTCCTGAGGGACACAGCACAACAGACGCTCAGACATCAGCCAGCCGAGAGCAGCAGGTCAGTCAGGTGGCTCATGTTTCTCAGGGTGACATCAGCACACTTTCAGGATAATGAGTCGAATAACATGTATAATATATGATGTTAGATTTGATGTATTTGGGGAAAGTGTCTTGTTTTCATATGAAGCAGCACCAGGGTTTAGTTGCAATGTCAAGTCAAACTTTATTTCTACAGCACACTCTGGGCAGTCATCGGTTAAGTTATTATTGTTAAGTAGAGGATATAATTATGTTTAATTATGTTTCCTTTGCTGTATGCTTGAGACTTGACAACTGTTAGTCATACCCTTCATTTAATTACAGATTTTAAAGATACAGTTTGTTTGGATTAAATCCCTTTACTGTACACTGGCTGCTGTGGAGCACAGAAGGGAAGCACTGTCTTAATTCTCCTTTAGCACTGTGTGCTGCTTCATAGCTTTGCAAATACAGTATTTGTTAATAGCTAATCAGGGTCATCCACTTTCTGGACCCTTTTAATATAAATGTAATTGACACATGCTGTAACTGCTCACTCACATGCCCTGTTTCTCACCCTCAGCTCCCACAAGCGAGCCCATAGGACTGTGCGTGGAGGACATCAGTGACACCTCTATCTCTCTGAAGTGGCGTCGGCCTGAGAGGATCGGCTCATCTGACCTCGAGGGTTACGGGGTTGAGTACTGCAAGGAGGGCAGTAAGTCCTGGAGCCACTGTCTGCATGCTTTGATAAGGGCGTTTTTGAAGGCATATATCACTAAGTTTATATATAATTGACCAATAATGACAGTGAAATTGAAACTGATCTGGAAAGTTAGCAAAAAGACTGCATACAAAATAGTAGAAGATTTGATACTGTTTCTCTCATGAAAAAAATTCGGTTTGTGTTTATTTTGGTGCATCTTAACAAGTGATAAAGAAATATTTGTGACATTCTTTTGACTTTGTCCAAATTGTATGTGAGATCCATTACTGATAGCTCATTAGTGTCTAAGGCCCCATCCACACGAAGACAAACCGAAGTCTAAACGCATGCGTTTTTTGCCGAATCTGTGTATCATCCATACGAAGACGGCGTTTTGGGGGTCTGTAAACGATCATTTTTGAAACCAGGTTCAAGAGTTGAAAGATTTTGAAATGCCGTATACACAGCTCTGTGATTACTGGCTCTCTGCAAGTTTTCGGATACGCTTATGTCATAGTTTCACATCTTCACTGACACGCATGCGCCACACACCGCAACGACAACAACTATGGCGGCAGCAAAATCTCCTTCTTCTCAATCACCACCGAGTTGAACAAACAATTATCGAGGACACATTACGCCACTTTGTGATCACTTTATAACAATCTCTGTTTACAACTTCTGACACAAGTGTGCATGCCGACTGTTTTTTCTTCTGTTTCTGCTTGTTTCCGTCATATCGTTACAGCAGCCCTAGAGGTCTGGCATGTGTTTTTACAGCATTTCATGCGTATCGAGTGCATTCATATAGACGCACACATTTTCTGAGACGCCTTCGTCTTTATGACGATCGTTTTGGTAACTGTTAAGCGTTTTGTCTTCGTGTGGATGGGGCCTAAGTCTACTTAACCACACTCTGTAGCAAGAAAGCTGATAACTGAATTTGACCTTGATATTAGCCTCCTAATCTGTTTAATAACAGCAAGTTGGAGAGTTTTTGTCATTTTTATCTTCATTTGCTCTGTATGGTAATACAGTGTGTCTGCCAGTCTAATTGAAGCTCTGTTGTTGCTGTGTATTTTTGTGCCGATGTAGTTTCATTGTGTCTTTTATGGTCACAGCGGATGAATGGATTCCAGCCACTGAGGGTCTAACTGACAGGACAGCGATGACCATCAGAGGCCTCACCACTGGAGACAAGTTGCAGTTCCGTGTCCGGGCGTACAACATGGCGGGACCCAGCGCTCCTGCAACTCTGGCTCAACCTGTCACCATTAGAGAGATAATGCGTCAGTTTTGATGAATGTTATACATTAGATAAGTCTTGTCTGCTTCTCTCCATCACATCCTTAATGAGATTTGACAACCAATAAAGCTAAATCTTCAGCTCCTTTTATGACAGTCACTGTTCTCTGTCTTTGTATTTTACTTTTTTTCTCAGAACGCCCTAAAATTTGGCTTCCCAGAAACCTCCGCCAGACCCTCATTAAGAAAGTTGGGGACACTGTGAACCTTGTGATTCCTTTTCAGGTGCAGAGCACATAAAGCTTAAAAACACTTGCATCTCTCTAAAATATGAATCAGGAATGAAAAGAATTCCTTTACCTAAAATCATAAAAATATCCTTTCCTTTGTGAAGAGCTGATATTGAAGTTCAGTTTTTGCTACTTTTTTCCCCACACTTGAGAAATGTTGTCCTTCCTCATGCAGGGTAAACCCAGGCCTAAGGTCACATGGAGCAAAGACGGGGAGCCTCTCAGCCCAAGTTTTGCAAGTGTGAGAAACAGTGAGGTGGATACCATCCTCTTTATCCGTAAGACTGAGCGGAAGCACTCAGGGAAGTATGACCTGCAGGTGGAGATTGAGAATGTGGAGGACACAGCGAGTATCACGCTGCAGATTGTGGGTAAGCAGGACTGAACACGCGCAGAGCTGCTGTGAGGATTAGCAGAAATGAATACAATCTCTGTAAACAGCAATCATAAGAGTCACTCCTGCCTAAAAGTGCTACTGCCTGCAGAGATGTAATCATAATTCTCCTTTGCAGATCTCCCCGGCCCACCAGAGGGTCTGAAAATTGTGGATGTGTGGGGTTTCAATGTGGCGCTGGAGTGGAAGCCGCCCAAGGATAACGGAAATTGTGAGATATCTGGATACAACATTCAGAAAGCTGACAAGAGGACAATGGTGAGTCTGCAGGCTTTAAGCTGACAACAAGACCCACCTTTGTTTCTTTATTTCACTCCAGTGAAGCGCTGAACAAACCTCCAATTGTCTGTAGTGATTATCCAAACTAAGTCATTTTAAGAATTTAGACAGGTTATAATTGTAGCACAAATATCTTGCTTAGCAAGTAATTAAAAAATATGGTAAATGTAATCAAATTATTTATTTACACATATGAATAACACCTGTACATTTTCAGATCATTTTTCTTTTCAAGCGTGAACTGTCAGTTGTGAGTTCAGTGTTTGGATGTGCTCTGTAAACTTCGACCATATCTCCGAGGTTGTGCCGAATAAATTACACTGGGTGTTTATTTGGAACGGGCGTCTATTTGTCAAAATGTACTTCTACACGAGGCATTTATTTGGGACCGGGCGATTAATTGGAACCGGGCGTTTATTTGGTATCTTACGGTATGTTCTATGATAAAATAAGATGGAACTTAAATCTGCCTGAATGAGCCATACATTAGAGGAGATGCAGCCTGGACAAAGGCCTTTTGTCTGGTCTACTTTATGTGAAAATTCTGCAGGTTCAGCCATTAAGTAACTCAAATACTTGATTTTTTAAAATTCAGTCCCTCTTTTTTGAGGCAAATCCACATCCACTCTATATTGTTTGGGATTTTCTTTGACCCATACGTCCACAAAATGTTAAGATCATCCTACTGACAAATTCAGTAGGCCAAAAAAATGCGTAAAGTGAAAAATGTAAAAGGGACCATGAAACATTTGTATTGCCTTATCACACATACATAAATCTCCATAATTATAAACAATATAAAATCCACCAGTGGGAGGCTCACAACCAAAACACAACAGAATGCATCAACACTTTCAAAGATTGCAAAAAGGAAAATGACCCACTTCACCTTCACCGCTTTCACGGTTTACTTTCATACTAAAATAATTCATTCATTCATTTTCTACACCGCTTATCCCTTTTGGGGTTGAGCCTATCCCAGCTGCCATTGGGTGGGAGGCGGGGTACACCAGCGATCGCCATTCAATTGCAGAGCCACATGGAGGGACAGACAACCATTCACTCTCACACTCATACCTAAGGGCATTTTAGAGTCACCAGTTAAGTTAGGCTCCGGAGGCAAGGGACGCCAGGCCCTTTCAGCTGCATGTCCAGCTGCCGTAACCATTGAAAGTAGTCAGCTTGCATCTTCCCAGCGACCAATCAACCTCAAAGTATGTTTAGATTGGGACTCAAACCAAACATCCTCCTGTCCCCTTCAGGTCTGAGCTACACTGTTGAAAATTGAAATGATGCAAACTAAAAATATAAATATTTTTAGATTTTGCCAAAAAAGTACTTCTTCTTTAAGGGTTGAAAAGGTGGCTTATCAACAAAAGGAACATTTGGATAAAAGTGGAAGTAAATGTGGTGAAGGAAGTATGATGTACAGAAAATTCTGGAGCCTCTCTTTGTTGTCTCCACATTAACATGCTTAAATGGACAGTGTTTAAAAATCTGATGTTGGGAGCTTCCACCCAAAAGACAACAAGAGATGACAAATACAAACCACAGACTGTAGAACAGTTGAGAGCGACCCACTCTCCCCTCAGCATGCCCCTGCTGTTCTGGTTTATTTTAATTGAGGACTGTCTTGAATCAAAACTGCACAACTTAAGTTTCTTTTTTTCCCTTAATGGCAAAACAGTGTTTCCTTTTGAAAGTGGACGTCCTGTGTGTGACTCATGTAGCATTCTGGGATTGTTTACAGCCCACAATAAGGAGCTTTTTTCACTCAGATGAAATGAATCCATGAAACTTTAATGTTGGTTGACTATACAGTGAAAGCATGTCGTAGGGTGAACAGAGTCCCTAATTATAATAGAGGAGTAAGCAGTTTCATTTATTTACGTTAAAATTTGCCATAAAGCCAGTTAACAGCTCACTAACTTGTTGCCCAAGTCAACAGGAGAAGGTTCACAGTCAGTAGCTGAGCAGGATGCATCAGGGTCTAATATGGACTTCTCCTGAAGACAGTAATTCTGTCTTAGTGTCTGTATACTGGGATATTACATTTTAAGAAAAGCTATAGGCTTGGTTTAGCTTTACTATGTATACAAACACAATGAGTGGTAGGCCATCTTTAAAGAGGGCATGTGGCCAGACTGATCCAGTGTTACACCGTTGCATGGCAATAAAAGCCATTTGTCCTGCACTTGATACTCTCTCTGTTGCTTTAATTAACCTCACTATCACAGCAAGCTCTCTCTGTCATCCATTTGCTTTAACACATATAGACCCTGACCTGCAGGCCACTTGGACCAAGATCCAAGTACAAAGAGATGCTTCCTAACATAACCCTTCAAAAATGTGTCAGTTTGTCAAGTGAAGACAGAAGTCTGCCACATTTAAAGCTCACTCTGCGTTGTTCACTCAAACTGATCCACAGGGGGAGTTTAACTTTCATCTGAACTGATCTGCACTGACATCCTCAAGTACTCTCTGAATGGGTTTCAAAAAATGTGAGAGCATAAATGTGGCATGGACACAGAGGGATACTCTAGCCTCCCTTGTGACACATACAGAAATCAGCTCTATGGGTCAGAAGTGATGCATTATGGGTAGTATGGTTGGCACAAGCCTAAACTGGCACCATCCTCCAGCTGGAGTTTCCTGGAACAAAGTGAAGCAGGAATGTCCTAATCATCCCCTCAGCCTTGACCTGGAGTGGATTGTCTGTGCAGTGACGCAGGGCCATTGTTCTGCTGACGGTTCATGTTTCACTGCTCTCATTATTGGACCAAATTAATTTAATCTCATCTTTTTATAGAGAGTGCAGGGATGTTGATGATCAGATTACCAATGACAATTATATGTGTATCTGAGAGATGAAAGACAACATGATAAATATAAAACTGCTGAGGGCACATGAAGCTTTTTTTATGTTGAAATCTTTTAACATTCTAGTACCTATAGGAATGATTTTTTTCTCTGTCAGCTTTTACACATGTCCTCCAGCCTCACAAATGCCAGAGGTGGGGTTAAGTGAAAGTATAAAATGTAGTATTTCTCACTGAAAGGGAAAATTTCTGTTATATATAGTACCCTTAAAGATCTGTATAGTTCCTCTCTTACCTCACTTAAGTCTTTCTGGCAAAAAAGATATGCAATGTGACTTTAGTGAGGACCAATGGGATGCTATCTGTCGAAATGTCTTTGTTTCTTTATCCTGTAACAAGGTCACTGAACAGAATTATAAATTTATTCACAGGATGTATCTTACCCCGCTACGTCTAAGTAAGATGTTCCCTAACGCATCTCCTAGATGCCATCGTCGTAGAACTTGTGTTGGGTCAATCATGCATGTTTTTTGGGAATGTACTAAGCTAAAATGTTTTTGGAAAGCTGTACACGACTTGACTGTTAAGGCGGTGGGAACCCCAATGGAAAGCTCACCGACATGCTACCTCCTTGGCACAGAATTGGACAAAATACTGGACTCCACATGTACGAAGAAGTGTATTCTGCTCAACTGGAAACAGCGAAGACCACCGTCATTTGATTTGTTTAAACAGATTGTGAATGACACTCTAAGACTGGAACAACGTACCTATGTTCTAAAAAATAAAGGCGATGACTTTAGAAAGATATGGGAACCACTTATGGACCCCTGACGTTCACCATGTATGCCACACCTGAATCCTGTATACCAGCGATCAGCAACTGGCGGCCCGGGGGCCACATCAGGCTCCTCAAAGCTTTCCATTTGGCCCTCTGATAATCATTAAACATGAAAGATCAGGGCCAATGCAAATAAATATATAAATGTATATTTAGGTGAAACTTTGTATGACTAAAATATTTTAAGAAACATCATATCCTAAAATTAAAGAAAGAAATCTCAAAGTATGAATTAATTCTTGGGCTTCTAACTTTTCTCCACATGGTTCATACTTTAAGTTTAGAGTTCTGACTTTTTTAATCATAATTTTAAATTTAATCTCAAAATTGTGGCTTTTTTTTCCACAGACTTTAAAACAAGTTAACCTTTGATTTTCTCTTCTTTTCTGCTGGTCTCTTTTTGGCCCTTAAGGTTTTCAGTGTTTGCAAAAGTAGAAAATGTGCAGGGTAAAAACAGATTTTAAGGATTTTGTTTGTCATTAAATACCTCATGTGGCTGCTTCAGGACTGAGGAATGGGGCTGATAATTAATTAGATTTTAACAGGACCAACTATTTCATTATAATTTGTGTTTAATTATGTTTATTATTACTAATTTCTTGAATCTGGCCCCTAAAGCATATGCAAAGAAAAAAACTGGCCCATGTACAAATGTAGTTGATGATCCCTGCTGTATACAATGGCTATATGACATGTGACCATGGTCTGATTAACCTTGAATCATTTGCTTTATGAGTCCTTTTTGTTTTTATTTTGTTTACTTTTGTTTTATATTTGTGTTTGATCTGATGTTTTTGTCTTTGTCTCCTATTTTTACTTCCTTTTCATGTGTCTGATGGGTTTTGTATATTTGGAACATGTTAAAACCAAATAAAAATATAATCAAAAAAAAAAATGTAGTAATTCCAAGTTTTAGAAATCAGACAAAAACATGCACACACTTTCATCTACTTGTTTACACAAGCAATATGCCAAAAAAAAAGGTAGATAATATCCATTAAGATGATCTTTCTATTCTCCTTTTTTCTAAACTTATGTTTCTTGGAGGAGTTCTTGGGTTCTTACTGTAGCTTGTTATTTCAACGACGACAAAGACAGTTTGCAAAAATTTCATGTTTGTCATAAACAATGCAAAGCCAGCGGTTCATCAGATTCCATGTCTGTCATAAAGTGTCAAATCAGTATTTTTATGTACAATTTGAAAGTGTGCACTAAAACTGTTAGTTGATTATGCTTCACGGTGGTATTTGTAAAACCATAACAGTAATATATTCTAGATTATTATAAAAATAAGTTAATGAGTGCATCATTAAATTTACATAATTTAACTCCAGCTCTGTGAAAATCAGCCTCAGACTTTTTCATGTTTTTTTATTCTGAAGGAGTGGTTCACAGTCTTCGATCAGTACAGGAGAACAAACTGTGTGGTGTCTGATCTGATCATGGGAAATGAGTACGTCTTCAGAGCCTTCTCCATCAACCTGGTGGGTCTCAGCCCAGACCCCTGCAACACTAAAGACAGTGCCTTCATTCAGAAAACAGGTGAGGTCTGACCGCAGGTGTGTGGGTGCAGTCGATCCAAAGCTGCTGCTCTACTTTAACCAGCTTGTTTTGACATCTGTGTAGTTGACACTGATGCAGAATAGCAGAACTAACAGGTGTTGCATCTCCTCAGGTATTGCATACAAACCTCCGTCCCACAAAGACCACGACTTCTCAGAGGCTCCCAAGTTCACTCACCCTCTGGTGAACAGGTCCATCATTGCTGGATACAACGCAACGCTGAGCTGCTCAGTCAGGGGAATACCAAAGGTCAGTGTGACTGCCGTGCAGAGGCTTAATACGTCAAATTCTTTGTGGACTTCCTTTTCAGATTTTGGATTTCATTCTGAATAAAAAAGGCCATTTTTGCTAAATTACTTTAGTTTAATTGAAGCAGTCAGCATACATATGATAAATGGAGGACTATCTCCAACAATATTTCCCAGACAGATTTGTCAAGGGTGACCTTCTCAACAAATTTGTGCTGATTAACCCGTCTCCACCACCTTTCATGGCACAAGTGGTAGAGGTAGAACCACGTTTTGCTGTTTTCCTTTAAACTGTTTAAAATGTTATATTAAAGGGACTGTGAGGAGTTTCTAAGTAATTACAAAAAAGTCTCCCTTTTAGATATATGCCTGATCAAAATACACACTTTAAGATTAGTTTTATAGCATCAAAGTAGGTTATCTATAAATGCTATTCCTTAGCCTTCCGGTCGGGCCGGACAAGGCTGGACTGGCCTGGATACTCAAATTCGGGAACAAGACAATTATAATTGGGGCAAATTTATATTATTCGGACATGTCTTAGAGCACCGGGCTGTAAGTAGCGATATATAGCCGGCTACAAAACTATGATACTAAGTTTTCCAAAAATTGCTTGTTGTCACACATCAAAAACTACCGCTACGTAACTAGAAAGAGATACATTACCTCGTCGCTTTGCATCCTGTAAGTTGTTGAAAAAAGAAGTTGTAAAGCAATGCAGAGTTCTGAGGAAGGTTTGAGCTGCATCACAACAAACACACCCTTTGGCTTGGGTCACGTCTTTAGGTGCATTCCAGTTGTAGTCAGAAGTAGGAATTTTGAGTTCCGAGTAGGACACTGCAACTGGATCGCCCCCCGAAGTCGGAATTTCCTACTGTGACCTCGGTGAAACCGCGTCACCCCCAAGTTGACAATCGAAGATGGATGCCCCCAGTGTGAACAGTTATTTAGCTCCTGTAATAATCAATTTATTTGCACTTCTGACTGGGGTGTGTTGCTCTAGATCAGCTGTATACATAGTATTGATAGACTTATATTTACAAAAATGCTGCCATAGTGATAATCACATTCTTCATGTGATATTTGTGAACAACGCAAAAAGTGTATCTAAATCAGAATACCAACCCCAGCTTTAATGTCCACATGCTCCCTTATTTCCAGAGATTTAAACCATACAGAAAAATATCACATGAAGAAGCAGAATAAATTAAAACAACAAAAATAATTAAATAAAACAACAAAAAATAATAAAAATAATAGACCCAGCTTTATGTATATATAACTAAACACACATATGAATACAAATTTCTATACTTTTTCTTTCAAATGGGTCATGAGGGTTAAGAGTATATTAATACTAACAGTGAAAACCATTCATTAACAACTTCATTTATCTGAATCAATATTGCAGGAAAAAACCCTGTAATCATAATATTGTTATACTTCTATCCAGATGTAAATGCTAAAAGTAATCACAGACGTCTCTGAGTTCTGACAGATTCAAGTGAATAGAGCAGCATCTCGCAAACTCAGATCTTCTCCATCAACAGCCCACTGACACATAAACACACATGCTCACCGCCCCTCCTCATGAAACATTTGAGGATTAGTAGATGGTAATAAACACTCAATCCTCTGTGAAAGAGTATCCAGCAGATAAACACGGCCGTCCTGACTGACAGTAATGACTCTCTTTGATGCTTCATCAGCCTAAAGTGACCTGGTACAAGAACAAGATGGACATCTCAAATGAAGCAAAGTACCGCATGCTCAGCAAGCAGGGGGTCCTGACGCTGGAGATCCGTAAGCCGTGTCTGTTTGATGGAGGAGTGTACATGTGCAAAGCTGTCAATGCCAGCGGAGAGGACACAGTGGAGTGTAAACTGGAGGTCCGACGTAAGTATGAACTCTTTTCCCTGTGTGTATGATAAACTGAAACACACCTTCCTACAGGCACAAAAACACACTCTGTATCAGTAATGGCTGCATCTACATATCCTCAAATACAGTCTTTATATGTGATGTAGAAGTGACTGTTATATACACGTAGTTTCAAATAAAGGAGAATGTCCTGAGTGTGCTTTTGATTTAAAGTAAAGGCGCAATTTTTCTGTTTTGTTCCAGTTTAAGAGTAAACGGTAAATAAAGTCAATGGTATCAAAAACCAACTAAAGACAGTATTAAAGTGACTCTTTGACAAGCCTAGGCCTCCCTGCTTTTTGCTGAAGGTCTAACATAATCTCTCATTGACGGGCTCTTTCCCATCAGAAACAAGTTCAACCGCCTCAGTAAAACAGCAGAGACAAAGGTGCACTGGGGTGTTTGAGGCTACCTTGATATCTCAAATAACTCCAGATAGTTTAAAATATCACAGACATTAAGCAAGATTTGTTAAATATACTCTGCCTTCCTAGATCAGTGCCTTTTCAAGACTGAGCCATTCTCATTTCTGATGATGAATATCAAACATTTTTGATATTTACAGATCCGGGTTATGCTGCCTGCAGTGTGATACCCAATAAAGCCTGTGAGAGTGTGCAGATAAGGGGGAATAATCAACCAGACATCACCTATTTTAACAAATCAAGAGCACAATCCACCTCTGTCTTTTTGTGCAGAGAAGTCAATGGGCCCACCTTTAAGCATTAATATACAGACTGGGACTCTTCCCCCTCAAGCTTATGCAGCCCAGAAATTATGTATTCACCAAAATCAAATTTGACTTGTGATCATTATCGTGTCCTACTTTGTTAGTTTCAACTAAGATCCCCTTAAAGAGCTTTGCTAACCTGACACACCAGATGGACAGTTCCATATGTCCACCACGGAAATATTTCACTAATCCATCTGGGAAAGAGCCATTCAAAAATGTTTTCAGAGGCAGAACCTTCACAAACAACAGCAGTTCATAACACTCATCACAATCCATATCAAGCAATGCTGCTACGTACGACTTAGCATACGTAGCGGTTATACATAGCGGCTAACAGCTAACAATAGTTAGCTGCTTCGGTTGTTAGGTGTTAGCTTAAACTACCTTAAGATTATCTTTTCACATTAAATTATACACAGATGAGTCATAAACTTATATGAGACATGAACCTCGTCAAAGACAATCCCTTCCAAGTTTACCAGGTAAACTTCTGAGGAGAGAATATTTCGCCAAGCATCACTGACTTACCATGATGACCACAGGCTGACCAGTATGTCCATGGAGGATTTCCACGCTCTCTCTCAGTTTCTCAGCAGTAATTACCGGTCAGGAGAAAAGCAAAAATACAATTTCCCGAAAGGCAAGCTTTAAGTGACGTTCTTTGCTCTTCTTTTAAAGAAAAAATGAGTCCATTTCTGATTTAAAAAAAAAACAGTCATTAAGGCTGTTTCAGAAGATGCCATTGTTTTCAAATATGCAGTCACTTCCTGATATCGTCACGCCGCAGCTCCCACCTCTCTTCCCTGATTGGGCCATTAAGCATTTAGCTGAGTTAGGGCGTTGGACAATGGAGGTTGGCAAGATGGATTTCAGAAACATATTTTTATTTATTAAATGGACAAAAGTTGATGGAAAATATCATATGCTGTGAGAGCATAAATAAATCTAAATATATGATTACATCATTGCACTCTTCTCTACATTGACTCTTGGGAGGCGATTTGTGTACATGTGACCTCTCCCAGAGACATGAAGGCTAAAAGAAAAATAATCCACACAAATGTAATCCCTGAGTAGTTATATAAATGAGAAAAGGTATCTATAGTAACAACAAACATAAACATGATAGTTTACTGTCATGCTGTTTGAAAAAACAGCCTCTTTATTGTTCACATGTATTCATTAATGTGTTCTTATGGTTGTAAGAGACCTTTGAGTCCTGATCTCAGAGTGCTTCCCTCCCTCTTTTATGTGTTAACCTTTACTGACGATGCTCTGTCCCATCATGCATCAAACCAGTCTCTGATCCTGCGCTAACACCCTGCTCCACCTCACACATTGATAAATGCTTTACCTGGATTTGTCAAATCAGCCGAGCTTAAGGACAATTACGTGATGTACACATTGACTGCCTTCTTTTTCTGCTCAACAATTGGACCTTGAGTGAACTTTTAAAGGCTCACATGTACGGCACTTAGAAGAATATTTTTTCAAAAAGCTTGAATCAATATGTCAGAATCAAGAGAGGATTACTTAAATACTTGTTGATTATTAGATGTGTCAGTCAAAGTGATGAAACCCACAGGCAATATTTACCAGGCCCCCTAAGCACTAAAGACTATTGATTATTTTCAGCTTTGATTTAGTTTTTCATTCACAGATTTAGACGTTGTATCCCCTTTTATGGCATGACCCCTTCCAGTAACCTTTTATGACCCCAAAAGTCATGCATATTGCTCCTATTATGTATTTTATCACAAAGTGGTGCAGTACATTTTCTATGATACTTAGCATACACATGCCCTCAAATCCGCACTGCCCTGAGTAGTTTGATCATGTTTACATTGATTTGGCAGCTTATTTACAAACCAAGGAAAAGGAGCAGTGTTATCTTGAGAGGGAAGTAGCATCTCATGGAGACACCCAGCAAATACATGACTGGGCGGGTTTCAGTGGAATTTCGGCACAACCTCAGAGAGCTTGAGGGGCTTCCAGTGGCTGAAAGTTTGAGTAAAAATGAAGCAGGTTGATCTGTATGTTTTGGTCTGTCTAAGCTTCAGACTGTTATTAAGAGAAATTGTAACACATTTATTTCCTGGTTTGGAGGCAGCTGAGGGCCGCTGCTTTTGATGAAAATGGAAATCAAAAGCAGAAACCATAAAGTGCGATGGTTTGTTGTCTCAAAGAAGTTCATTCAGTTTTCTTAAGCTTAACTTGGTGCTCTGTTAAACGTGATTTGTGCTTCGTTTTGGAAATCTACTTGACAACAATTAAATCCACCCAAATTAGATGTTATTTTTTTAAACGCTTGTGTTCTTGTCTTGCAGCTCAAATTGCAAAAGAAGAAAAGAAGGACGATAAGAAGTGAGAGGTTTGAGCTGCAGACTGAGGAAGAGATAACAGTCTCCTGCATGTTTACTGTTTGTTGTCAGAGGAAACTCCTCACCTGCATCGAATACTGTTAAGCCCACATCTTACTTTGTTTTTGCACAACTTTTCCTCTCAAGCAATCATTTTGCATCTGATTATCACTGTAGTGCCACTTTCATGTTAATCACTGGATCACTGAATGGCAGGGCTTCATTGAACTTGTACAGTAAACATAATTAAAGTATAAGTTCTGTTTCTACAG
Organism: Scarus forsteni; assembly: GCA_036419115.1. Taxonomy (NCBI): domain Eukaryota; kingdom Metazoa; phylum Chordata; class Actinopteri; order Labriformes; family Labridae; genus Scarus; species Scarus forsteni. The sequence goes on along the minus strand of JAZDUH010000354.1, from coordinate 4,739,995 downwards.
CTTTCACATTGTTCATAGAATGAAGTAGAACAATATACTCACCCAGAAGGCTTTCCTGATCCAAACAGTGCTTCGGGAGATATTTAGATCCAAAATCGAGCGGCGGACATCCGTATAATGGTAGCACATAGGGCATGTATAGTGCCGCTCCTAAAACTGCATTAATCGTCCAAAAACTTATTAGCTTCACCAATATTTTATCATGGACCGCTCGGGCTACTCCTCCAAGACAGTCTGTGTCACTCCAGACATGTTTTGTGGCTGTGCTGACCTCTGAACTGAAGAAGAAGAATGTTTGCCTCTGCGCATGCACAGTACTCTCTGGAGAGCTGCCTCCACGTCCTCCTTTCGATGAGCTCTTCATCTGTAAACTCTGGCTCAAAACTGTAAGGACAGCCGTCATATTCAGAGTTCTCCTCCACAACATCTTCATCTGATAGATATTCATCCATTTTGCACAAAACTGGAAGAAGAAAGTCGTTGTGTAGCCGGCTGTCTTCCCCTGAATCAATGAGCCGTACTGCACATGTGCAGAGACAAGCGTTTCATTGGTGAAACTAATGAGTTTTTGGACGATTAATGCAGTTTTAGGAGCGGCGCTAACATGCCCCGTGTACTACCATTATACGGATGTCCGCTGCTCGATTTTGGATCTAAATATCTCCCGAAGCACTGTTTGGATCAGGAAAGCCTTCTGGGTGAGTATATTGTTCTACTTCATTCTATGAACAATGTGAAAGCTGTAGAAACAGAACTTATCCTTTAAGTCATCAAACTTGATAAATTCAGTCACTCTGTCCCACTCAAAGATCATGTAAGATTTTGAGCAGAAAATGCATCAACATCAAAGATCATGTTTCTCAAAGTTATTCATCGTCATGCAGTTTCAAGTCTTCTCAGTTTTCAGAAAGAAATGGATTACTGATTATTGTTGTGCGTGCATAAAAAGTTCTAAAACACCATATATCTGCCATCATCTACTTCTGTCTTCTTTGCATTGTGTTTATTGTGTTACCATGCAGTAGGGTTTGAAAGTCCAGGTGGGCCGCAGCCTTCCAGAGCGTCATCACAATGGATGTTATTCATGGTATTCAGAGTACGCAGAGAGCATTACCGCTGATGTTCAGAAGTCCAGAGGAATGGACTCGAGTTGTCAGGGGATCAGTTTTATTGTGACAAAGCCTCGCTAAAGCCAGAGGTGTGAGGCATGTGGCTAATGTGTGCGCCACACAGGGGCGCATGTGAAGGGCTGGAATAGCTGGGATGTCCTTTTGCCACGAGGAGGACGTGTGTCAGTGAGGAGGCACACATGGAGCCAGAGCCACTGTAACATCACACCACAGTTATGTCTTTGATGCCTGAAATGTGAATATTTCCCGTGTCCTATCAACATGCAGCTGAATGGATCTGGGTGAATCGTGTAGCTGTCGCTGCACCCCTATTAACACACATGATAAATGTCTTTTACAGCCATCTTTTTAGGAGAGTGTTGTGACATAAGGTTTCAGCAAAATCCACACATTACAAGTGGAAAGGACGCACTCTTTTAAAACTGGTTAGCCTTATCGTGTTCCATGTCTGTGAATTTATAAAATCAGTGATGTTGTTTTTCACTCATCACAAAGGTAGGGATTTGTTGTGATTAGTAAGTAAAGCTTCCGTTTTGCAGCTCAAGTAATTTGTTGTAATACACTTTCAAAAGGATAAGCAAACTTTTTTTGTCTCTGTTTTGCCTTACTCCAGAGTCCATGACATTCAGGTAGACACCATTCTTTTCGCTGTGCGTGCAGTGACAAGGAAGAGATAGCTCGCCTACCCCAAACTAGCTTAGCTCAAACACTGGGAGTCAATGGGTAGTGTTAGCCTTCTTCTACCTACAGTCATCAGATAAACTCTTCAGCAATTCCTAATTGTCCTGTGTGCTTGTTGTGACTTGTTCTTTTTACTACTTTGTTATTTTTGTATTTTCTGCTGTCATCGTATTGTCGTCTTTTACTTGGACACAGAGGCTTTGTCTTTTTTTTATCCACTTACAGGCACATCAGCGGTGGTTTGCCCTAAAGATCTGTCATTTATGAACAAGGCAAGTCTTTTGTACGGCTCTTTTACATGAACAATGAGAACTGATTTGCAGTGGTTAGTTAGCCATTGTTTTTTGCAGTGTATTTGCATTCAAGATTAGCTCACAAACCAACGGAGAGACTCTATCCTGCAAAGAGGAGCAATCAATTGAGCAGAAGAAACATGTCAAACACCTCAAATGGTATTTAAAAAGCTAAAGGATGTCCTAACATATATACAGTTCTCAAAACAGAGATGAAAATGTTATTCAGCCTAGTTTGGATGTGTTTGAGCTAAGCTAGTTCACAGTGGGCGAGTTTTGCCTGTCTCTCTCATCATTGCACGCACAGTCGAAAGAATGGTGTCTATCTGCTTGTCATGGACTTGAGAGTGAGGCCAGACACAAAGAGAAAAAAAAGAAGGAGCACCCCTTTAAGTCAACCCCCAGTGCTGAAAATGAAGCCAACACAGAAGTCCTAAAAACTGCAGTTCCTCGAGTGTCCACTTAAGGCTGACTGCATAAAACATTGTCGTGATTTTTTCAACACAATCAACATCTTTACAGCCTAGTTCAACAAAAAGCATTGGTCAAAATATTATATACATCTAAATGCATCAGTATACAAAGAGGGATTTTAAAAAATAAACTACTTAACTAGTCATATGTCTAAATGTTTCCATTTTACATGGATGCAAAGCTGGAGATATATACCTACTGTTCACTATGCAGAGCGTGTCGGTTGTACTTATCCAGAATTAATGAGAGACGGACACAAGCTGCAGTTCGTGTCACCAGTAGGATAAGCACAGAGGCGGGACGCCATATTGATGCCAGCAGCAGAAGAAACAATACAATAAGTTTAAAAGACAAACTGGTCAATAAAGACAACAATCGTCAACACCTAAATAATATGTGACACAACTGTACAAGCTCAAATCTGGCAGTGCATCTGGCTGGTGACATATAATATCCTTGAGAAGTCAGAAAACAAGGAAATAAGTTTGGTGTATTAGTTCAACTGGTGACCATGTACATTGGTAACTTGATGCCATGGTTGACTTTGTTTTGGATATGTTTGAGATAGCTTAGTTTTCCTGGCTGTATGTTCTCAAATATAAGCTAATTAAGTATTCTTTGATGGAACAATTAGTGAAGCATTGACAAGTACACCCTCTGCTCTTTCTGCTACGTTGCCAAAGACTTCTATTCACACAGTTGGCTGAAGTCCTTAGTTAACACGGGAACTAATTACACCCATACACAGACACAGTTCCTATGGTTCAGGGAGGAAGAGAAACAGAGTGCAGATGATGCCGACAGTGAGATCTGAACACTGAAAACCAAATGCTGTCCTGCCTGTGTACTGTCAGTCTCTAGAAGTAGTATGGGAGGTAGAGCCTTCAGTTAGCAGGCTCCTCTTCTCTGGAACCCTGTACCGACCGTGGTTTAGGAGGCAGACACCCTCTCTGTCTTTAAGGTTAAAACATTCCTCTTTGATAAAGTTTTCAGTTAGGGACCAGCTCATAGAACATAGGGCACACATGCAATGAGATGCAATAGGGGGATGTGGCACACTGGACTCTATCCCTCCCTCTCTATATCTGTCTTTGCCTCTTTTTGTTTGCTCCTGTACTTGTCTCATGGTCTTGTTTAGTAGGTGGTCTGGGAGCCTTGGTGTAAACCATCTGCTGCTGTGGAGTCACGGAGCCTCAATAACTACAATTACAGATATAACAAGTATTTGGCTATTTTTTTTTAGCCCCATTCCAGTTCATAATCATAATTAAAGTTACCTCCACCAAGGAGGTTATGTTTTCGGGAGAGTTTGTTTGTCTGTCCGTCTGTGAACAAAATAACTCAAAAAGTTATGGATGGATTTGGATGAAGTTTTCAGGAAATGTTCAGCATGGGAAAAGGAAGAACTGATTCGATTTTGGTGTTGATCTGGATCAGCATCTGGCCACCATGGCGAAAAATGTGATTTCTGTGACTAACTACTGAACTAAAATAGATATCATTATGAATCCAGTTGCTATTAGTATGTTTCATGGTCAAGGAATCTAAATATTTCGATGAAATAAAGGTAGGACTAATATTTATGGTAAAAATCACAATATGGCTGACGACTGTGGCACTGGTGGAGGTCTGCGCTCTCCGAGTGTTTTTCTAGTTGTTAATGTTGATATTACCATGATCTCCCTATCAATGGTTGACTATACATCCATAGTAACCATCTTTAGCATCATATAAACATGAGGTCCCTCTTGAAAATGAGATGCCACATCTCATGCGGCTTACCTTTAATGAATAAATGCTGGAGAAAAATTAGGTAGGGACGGATTTATGGTCTGGGCGTCTTAGATTGACCGTCAAAGATCTTTACGCATGGTAAAAATTTTTGATGTAGCTGACTGACATCAGCATTGCGCTGATGTTAACTCAGCTCTGCGTGGCCTGAGTTAGCCCGCTATGCCTTTTTGTTTTCTTTGGCAAAACTTGACCAAAATGTCAGTTTATAAGCTTTCTTGACTATTGAAATATGAAAAGGCGCTTAAATATTCTGTAGTAGAAATCAAACTCACCAATTTCTATTTAATCACAAAACTAAATTCTCTTTAGACCTGCAGCAAATCAATAAAAGCACACAAAAAATAGCTTCCTTTCGATTTTATTCATTCACAATTAACAGAATATTTTGAACAGAATCAACCAGCTCGGGAAGATCTCACATAAAAAAAGACTATGAATAAATTTGCGTTGAAGTGAGATTCAGTTTATAATCCGCCTTATTATTTTGCATGTTTGTATCTATAAAAAAATAAAACAAAATTTAATAGTTTATAGTTTGGTTAGAAAAATCACAGTATACAGTACATAGATTCCTCCCACATTTTGTACTTTTCAAAAATAATGACGTACAACACTTGTCGACATAGAGCCCAGAAGCCAAAACAAGAATAACAAAGAAAAAACAGACTTTTCTTTTACAAAGCACTGCTGGCAGCCACTACAGTAGAGGAGGTAGCTTCCTTAGTTAGCATCCCATTCTTGATTACTTTTCAAATAATTTACATTAAAATACAAAAACCAACAACAAGATACAAAAAAAAAGGTTTGTACATTTTCACCACACGGGACATTTCAAAACAATCAACGGACATTTTGGTAGGTGCAAATGTTTACACACCCAGTTGAGACAAAATAAAAGATGAACAACTCAATGATTTATTGTGAGGAGACATGTTGGTGGCAGAAAACGGTTCCCTACGTTGGCTAAATTCCTGAGCGCTCACATGATGTACACTTGTGGAAACACGCTCCGAGGGTGTATCCACCTTAATGTGTGCAGTCATGCTCCATCACACCGAACATCCGTCAGTCTCCTGTCACACTCAGACACACAGCTCAGCTCTCAGGGGGGAAAACAGACCTACATTAGTGTTCTTTAATAAAATAAAGCTCACAGTTAAACAAACTGACATGAACATACAGGAGGAATATAAAGGAGGCAGGGAGCTGAACTTTACTTGAAACGTGGGCCTTATTTTCTCTCGTGTACCATTCTGCCCGTGAATCCGGCTTATTATTATCATAACTGCATCATTAAACGACTTAAACTTAAATAATCCTCCACATAAAAAAACATGCCACAGATGTGTTAATAATAATAACAGCCTAGGAATAATAATTACCCCAGATTCGTTTACAATGGTCCATTTCATACATTTCTGGCAAAGCCTGCTCACTCTCTTGTTGACTCAGCTGGCTGCCAGTCCTGTGCTGTTTAAACCGTAACAGGAAAAGTGAAAGTGGGATTATATTTAGGTGTTTAACTTGGAGAGTATGTGTGTGTTTAACTTGTTGCCCTCGAGCTAAATTCTGTTTAGCGGCGAGACATAAATTAACTGGAAACATGCAGCAGCCATTACTGATCTGATAAGTTAAGCTGGAGCAAAATATTGGATGTAGTTAATTTGTTAAGTTTGTTGCTGGGGCTGCATGTGGGTGCAGTGGGTGGGATTGTTTGCTTACGGTGAGAGGGGCACTGGTTCAAAACTTCCACAAAGCCTTTCTCAGTGGGGTTTGCATGTTCTCTGAGAGCATGGGTTCTGTCGAGGTATTCCTTTTGCTGGTAACAGAGTAAAATAGTGACTAAAACAGCAAGTCCCAGAGTGGTGTCTCTTTATGTCAGCTCTGTGGTTGGCTGGCAAACAATCTATTGTATTCCCCACCCCTCAACTTCTCCACAACCACAAATAGGATAACAGCGTAAATAACCGATGGATAGATATTTGTTGCTTTGTGCAGTTTTACAAATCTACAAAACTTTGACTATTTTTGTTTTTTTTGAAAAGTTGTACTTTTTGTACCCTTAATAAGGTAATTACTGACATTTCTCTATTAAATGTGGACACTTGACATGAAAATTGGTTGGCTTGGCTTAGCTAGAAACAAGCAAATTTGTTAGCATTATGCTTCAAGTCGCATCGGGATCAGAGCGTGGCACGTGGCAGGCCGGTTGAAAGCACTGGTGCATCCCACTAGAAATTTAGTGCTCTTGCTCCTATTTAGGGCTCCTACAATGAGATGCGCCTTGCACCAATACGATATGTGGCATGCCAACAAGGAAAGCACTGGCATAAAAACAACCTGGGCATCCAATCAGAATAGAAACAGCACCTTAATGAAAGATGGGATTCCACTATAAAGCAATGTCAATACAAATGATGACCAACATGCCACCTGGAAAGCACTGGCGTAAAAAAAGACATGCCACCAGAGAAGAAATGGTATTTGAAATGGTATGTGTGATGTCACTTAGAAAACACTTGCATTTAAAGTTACTCAAATGTGTTATAGGAAAATCAATGGTGTTCAACAGTAATGTGGCATGTAACTGGAGAAGTAATGGCAACCAAGACGGCAAGTGACCTGCTACAAGAGAAGACATCCAAAACTACATTTTGCAGTGCCACAACAAAAGCACCGGCATATGATGTATATATTGTTTCTGCCTCTGATTTACATTCTCAGTAAAGTTTAAAAACTAACTGTCTAGAATAATTAGTTAAGAAAAGCCTGGAAAATCTCTTCTGAATGTTTTACTTTTCTTCCAGGGCAAGCAAGCTACGAGATGGTCACAGACACTATTATGGTATCGTGCTATGAAACTTAACCAATACTATAAAAATAGTAATAATAATAAAAAGGTTTAATTAAAATAACTAAAATGTTACCTGGTGCTGATATAGTGGTGTGCTATCTGCCACAGCACAGGATACTGAATTTATGGCATATGCCGTTTTTTCTTTCATAGGCCGATGTTTTCCATATGGCATGCCACAAGCTACTTTTCAGTCTTATTACTGCTATTCTACAAGAGTGCTTTCTGGAAAACACTGTCCATTTTTTTATCTAACAGGTAAGTTACACTCCTGCTCATGGTTGTGCTAAGATAACCAAGCTAAGCCGCATGACGGTCTAAGGGATAACCGCAATGAGTACATAAACAGAATTGTAAGCCAATATAATCTTATCAGATAAAAGCAGATTTCATTTGTCATTATGAGAGCCACAGTAACGTGAGGAGTATAAACTTGATCAAACCCAAATGATGAATGGTCAAACCCCAGAAAATAAGGCCTAAATGAGGGACAGTTTACTTCAGAGTAACAGCATAGGACCTGAATCTGTACATGTACCATCATCGAGGGATCACAGAGAGAGAACTGCTGCAGTTTAGGTGAATGCTTGAGTTATATTTTCTAGTCATCATTCAAAGGCCACCTTTCAAACACCTGAAATAATCTCCACTCCTGATTATACAATAAATAACATTGTTCACCACCACCGAGCATAGCTGTTGCTTAAACAGTGACATCTGCTACTTTTATCACATTCTTAGTCTTAAAGCAGAGAAGTGTTTATATTAGTCTGGCATTATCACAACGAAGATTACGGTCACAGGCAGGAAGGGAAGAAGTTATTGCTGGCATTGGAGAGTCTCTCCTCAGCCTTTAAGTTACATTCATACAGAACAGTCGCAATGATTATTACATGTGCTACATTTATGTAAAAAAATTAGAGTAAAAAAATCAACAGTTGCTGTGAGGAAGTTAAAAAATTAAAAGATGCATAAGAATCTTAATAAAAAGCTTATGAGATCAGGAACAACAGAAAATCACAGTCTTTGACACCAACATCAAGGCTCACGACACTGTGATCTCCACTCTGAAGCAAGAGGCAGGCACTGGTGGCAAGACTTTTCTCTGCTGGATCTTTTGTTGACCAGATTGTAGCATCAAGTGCTAATGTCAGTCACTTGCAAATTTTCAGTTCGAACCGTTCCCTTTAATGATTGGCTGCATCTGTTTCCACAGACAGTACAAACATAAGTGCTCTTTAGGAAGTCTTTTAGCAGGCTGATTGGCACATTTCTTCTGATATAAAAATGTTTTTGATATTCTTGGGTCATCTTAATTCACATGTGAAGTGTCTTTAGTCTTTGACTCGAGGTATGTTGTATGAGTAGTGTACCAGAGGGAGTCCTCTGCTCTGACAGAAGCAGGCTCTGCCACAGGCCTGAACCTGGTCTGAGCTGTCCGACACAAATGAGTCCCCCTCGTCTGCGTACTCAGACTGAGCCGAGGGAGTGCCGCTGTCTGCCCAAAAGCCCTCGGTGCGCTGGCATTGTGCAGCTCCTGCCAGGAGGGTGGGACAGCTGTGAGACTTCACCAAGTGTCTGCAGACCGAGGAGGACGAAGGGGAAGAGCAGGTCCTGGCATGCAGCGCTGCCTCACACTGCTCGCACACCATTGTCTCTCCACAGAGCTGTGTGTACATCCCACAGTCAAAGCCCAAGTGGGTGGAGGAGCCCCCGTCTGTGAGCTCCGACCCTCCACTGCCATCCTCTCCATGACTTTCTGCTCCAACTTTGAGGTCTTGGCTCAAACCTCTGTGTCCCCGTAGTCTCAGCCAGTCCTCCCTAAAGGCCGGGCTGAAGAACACGTACAGCACCGGGTTCAGACACGCAGGCAGCGGGAAGAAAATGAGGGTGACAGACTTGGCCATCTCTGGGCCCCCGACTGTGTAGCCAGTGAGGAGAGGGGCGAAGGAGAAAGCAGCGACAGGACAGAAGAAAATGCAGTTGGTGAAGATGAGCCAGGCGACATGTCGCAGGGCGCCCGTCTGCTCTGGGTCTACCAGCTCCATCCTACCCAAGTAGCAGTACAGCTGCGTGTACACAGCCGCAGTGAAGAGGTACGCCAGCGCATTGAGCAGCACCAGAGCCACAGTGATGCTCAGGGCTGGACTCTCACCACCAGCGAGTGGCAGGCAGAGAGGGGAGGCGGACTGCTCACTGGAGCCCAGCACAGTCAGACTGGCTCCTGCAGCAGCCAGCAGCCCCAGCAGTCCTGCAGCCAGGCTGAAGCGCTGCTCTCCTCTTAAACATCCTTGATGTCTGCCACCATTTCTCCGGGGCAACATCACTTTCCTGAGTATCGTCCTCACAGCCACGCTTCGCTCCACTGCAGCCAGCGACAACAACAGCACTGCCCACTCTGAGGAGAAGACGGCCAGAGCTCCAGTGACCTTACAGCCGGGCCCCATCTCCCACCAAACACCGAACTCAGCAAAAGAACCCCACGTAACAATGTCCAGGATGGTCAGCACGGCCACGTACAGGCCCGTGAGCAGGTTAGCCAGAGCCAGCAGCCCCATCAGCAGCCTGGCTGGAGACAGAGGTGGGCTGAGTGAGTGGGTGTGGTTTACAATCTGATTAGAGGGCGAGAAGGTGACCACCAGCACCAGGCTGTTAAAGACCAGAGACACCAGGCCGATGAACCAGACAGTCAGACGGATCATCCAGTTACCAAGCAGGTGTTCACATGGCTTGAAGGCTCCTAAAGGCAAAAACAATGTGTTACACAGATGCAAGACAAACTGAACAATAAATGTTGAATTTATTTAACCCTTTGACATAATCAGAGCATTTCTAAAACACAGATAACCTTAGGGCACTGAAAGCAAACAGTTCATGATTTATAATATAAATTTAGTGACCTCGACCAAACAGTTTAAATGAGAGTTCAATGTCTAAGTAGCTAATACACAAATGAGTAGTCAAAGATTATGAAAAATCAAATAAATACTATTTTTCTTTAAGTAAACACTGCTTTTTAGCTTTTTGAAGATAGCCTTCACTTTCACTGAAGTGGTTATTGGTTTTCCAAACATTTGATGCCAACATTTTTTGGTTACGCCTCTAACTTCTTCATTTAGAGGGTGTCAGTCTTGAGATTTTTTGGCTATTTTATGACAAGATAACAATGACTTTCCAGAGCTTAATGTTTTTTTCAGTATTTTTTCTCTTATTAAAAGTACATCATTGTTTTCCCAAAAACTATCAGCTCAACACTTTGGTTTAACATTTTGTTCAAACTTTTTGATCCTTCCAATACTTATATTTGGATTAGGCACATTCTTGTGCAGTCTATGACATATGAACAGTGTGACATGTCATCTCTAAAGGTCCTGTTGAACTGAGCCTGTATGGAAGGAAGTTCTTTATATTCTGAATCCTGATTGGAGAGAGACTCATCATCTTTTTCTTTCCAGAAAGAGGGAAACTAGTGCTCTTTTTCCTACATCAGAAAGGAGGCCTAATCAGGTCTAAATGACTGAAACAGTTTCAGGGAGGCAATGTCGTATGTTCATCGTATGTTCTACAAAACAACTATGCTCAGAGTTAAAGACTCTTGAGCTTAACTTACTGGATAAACATTAAACAGACAAAAATGCAGATGTAAAAATGTAACATATTCAACCTGGTGCAGGAGAGCAATGCATGAGCATCGAGATTCTCTCAACATCCTCACCACCTGTGACCAAAAAAACAGTTTAAAAGTCAGTTCCAAAAGCAGAGTGACAAAAGAGGATAAAAAACAACTGCTGATGTTTCACTTCAGCTTCAGGTAAATTACAGCTAACTAATAAATTAAATAGTATCTAGTATAAAGTTTTGATGATCAAAAATTCAAGAATACTTCTCAGTTCCTAAAACAAACTTTCTGTTACTGGAGCATGGGGTTAAAATGTATATTTTTTTTATCAATTATCAAAGATATTGAGATTAAAACAACAACCTTAAACAACTGACCAATAGTTTCTTAACACACTGAATAAAATAATTCAGAAGGTTCTGTAATGTGATAGTTTGGTCTCATGTAAGCTCACCTATATGCTTATACTTAGAAATATAGAGAGAAAGATAGATGGATGGCAGACAGATAAAAATGCATAATGTAATCAATTAGTGGCCTGAAGAGAAGAAATGATATTGTCTGTTTGAATAACAAAAAAATGTATATATATAACATCAAACAAACTTAAAACAAAACATCCTTATCATACCAAAAACATCTTCTGTTTCCTGTGTTTGAAGATATTGGAACAGGAACACAGCCTTTGTGTGAAACCTTCAAGGCTATTACTACATTTCCTGACTTTAATTTGTCTGCTTTTAGCAGATTAAAAGACAACAAACATAAACTTTTTTCAATTATTAAAAAAAGAGCTTTCTCACCTGTAGGTTTCTTTAAGCTGTTTTCATCGGAGGGGCTCATCATTGAGTCACATCCCACAAATGCACAACACTGGTAGGCATAAGGGACAGAGATGGACCTAAAAAGAAATGATAATTGTAAGGAAACCCCGAAAATATTCACATTAAATCATATTTTGGTAACACAGATGTCAGGTGATTGTGGATATTTTCATTATTTATAAGCATTTTTAGGGCTTGTTTCCACAGTGTCAGTAAATTATTGTGAGAAAACAGTCAAACAGTTTTTTTCTCATCACATCTAAAGAAAGTCTCGTAACGTATGTCTGTAGTGGACAAACCATTAAAACAGAGAGAAAGTGTTTTGTACACATTTCTTTCAATCAGTCAACTCTGTTTTATCAGTCAGATTTTAAAGAGTGTGTGTTTCAGTCACAAAAACACTGAACACTGAAATAGAGAGACATGTGCAGTATTTAGCCACGGAAAACCTGCTGCTTATTTTATGATTTAAACAGCAAAAGACACAGAAAACTGAAGTTCTTACCTGAGTTTGGGCAGGTTTTTTCCAGTAAGCACATTTTTCATCTGTGGGTTCCCTGAGAGCTTCAACTGGCTGAGTGCGCTCAGTCCATTGGTTGGTATCACAGTCAGAGAGTTCATACTCAGATCTCTACAAAAACAAAAACAACATCATTGGAACAAGTCTGACCAATCACAGCCTGAAACTGGAGTTTATAAAGTGATGGGATGACACAGGTCACACTCACAGGTTGGTGAGCGCGCCGAGGGTGAGGAAAGCATCTCTGTGGATAAGTTGGATTTCATTTCTGCTCAGGTCTCTGTGTGAAATAATCATAACAAAATAAAAACAAATACAAGCTCCTTTGAAGCATTATTTTATGAAAGCATCAAAACTGAATCTGCATGTGTCACAGACGTGTGACTGTGTGCACTTACAATAGACGCAGAGCAGAGAGACCTTGGAAAGTGTCTCTGTCAATCTGCTGAATACGATTGTGCTGAAAGTTTCTGCAGAGTAACAGAAATATTCGGTTATGCTAACATTCAGCTCAATACAAAGATTTTAGAAAGTAGAGCATGGCAATATGAACCAAAAATCATATCTCGAATATTAATGGCATTTTATGACAAACATCCCATTTCTTATGTAAAGAAACATCAAACAACTGTCAACACCAGAATTTTAAACTTTTACCTGATCCTCATAAAAATGAAACCTGTTTGGCACTAAAGCAACAAACGACAAGTTCCTGACACTCAACACTGCATATTCTCTTGTTTTGAATTCTAAAAAGTTGCAGCAAATCACACAGTCTGAATAACATAGTTGTGAGTAAATCCTTGCCTGATATTTCAATATTGTGTTACTCATAGCTATTAAATGTTAATATTTCAATAATTAGAGGTGTCATGTAGCTCTCATTTAGTAAATGTATTTGTGTAAATTCAGTCAGTGATCAGGAGTCTGCTTAAAACAGTTGACTGCTCAGTATTTCATGTCAAGAACTTTTTATTTCGCTGTTGTGAAACTGGTATTGTCTGATTTTTATGAAAGACATAAAAGCTCTTGGATTAAATGCAATGCATAAAATTAACATCAAGGAAAGGAGAAGGGAAGAAAATGGAAACAAAGAAGGAAGGAAGAAAAGGGAAGAGATAAGGAAAAGGACTGTGAAAATGGGAGAAAAAGGGAAGATATGGGAGAGGGAAGGGAGAAGAAGAAAGGAAGGAGAAAGGGAAAGGGGAGGAAGAAGGAAGGGGAGAGAAAGAGGGGGAAGAGAGGAAAGGAAAGAGGGACGGAAAGGAAGGAAAAAAGAAAAAAGAAAAAAGAGAGGAGAAAGAAGGAGGAAAAAAGGAAAAAGAAAAGGGGAAGAGGAGAAGGAAGGAAGAAAAGAAGGAAAAAAGGGGAAAAGAGGAAAAAAAAAAGGAAAAAAGGAGGAAAGGAAAAAACGGAAAGGGGAAGAGAGAAGAGGAGGTATTAAAAATAAATAGAAGGGGAAAAGAGGAAGGAAGAGAAGAAGAAGAAAAAAAAGTGCATGTATGTTAATATGGCTATGTACGTATACATATGTGTGTACAAGTCTAGCTTTTTGTGTATGGATGTGCGTCTGCAAGTATGTATGTGTAAAGGTGTATACATTGCTCTACAGATAATTTGATGGGCTAGGCAGAATTTGTCCTCAGGAATTCTTTTGTATTTGCTTCTGTTCTTTTTGGATATTTTTTCCAGTTCTATTTCTTTTCAGTTCTTTTTTGGATTATTGATTATTCATTGGTTGTTGAGATTGTGTTGTTTGACTTTTTGTTTTGCTCTGGTATAAATGTTGTACAGTAAGAATGTTAGGCACATATAAGCTAAGTAGCTTCAGTCTAAACCTTTTCGGTCAACCTGGTTTTCAGTGGTGTTGCTTTGGTTGATATACTTTTAAATATGATCGAAATAAACTAATTTTAAAAAAAAATGGCCCCATATAACTACACGTGCCAAACAGACAGTCTTGAAGTCATGAATGTGTTTTTTACTGTAAACAGCCATTTTGCTCTGTCATGGGCCTGGCGTTCTTTTATGTAGACACATACCAAATCAATACAAACAGAATGTTCCCAACATCTAAATTGAAAATATATTGATATATCCAAGGTTACCCAAAAAAGAAATATGCTATTCATACTCATATTTCTGATTAAAACATAATCACCTTTAGACTGCTCAGTAAACATTGGTCAGATTTGGTCCACATGTTAAGACTGTATTTAAAATTTGTCTCCTTCTGTGTTTGACACTCTTGATCTAAACCATCAAAGTCTGAAGAGGTTTGTTAAAAGACTTGAAGATGTTTGACACTCACATTTCCTGCAGGCGAAGGCAGCCCAGGAAGGACGGGAGCTCCTCAATCTCGTTGTAGGACAGATCTCTGATGGATGACACAAACATAATCAATATATCCAGCAAAAACTTCTTAAAAAAACTGTAACCAATGTGCTTACTTTTCCACAATATCCCAATTCAGCATCAATTTAGCTTCTGCCTAACCATATTTAACCAAATTCTGCACATTTACTTCTTTCCAAGCACGTTTCACATGGGCTCAAATCTATTGTGTGAACCATTTAATTTACTAGAGTTTTCAGGTAAGAAGAAGTCTGTCTTACAGCGTTCGAAGCAGCTTGAGATCCTCACAAAGATCAGAGGGGATGGACATGATCTTGGTCCCTGAAAGGGTCCTGAAAATAGAAAGTGTATGAAATACCTTTATAGACACATGTATGAACTAACAAGGCTATGCTGCCTTGGTTATTACTCACAAGCTCTCAAGGTTGTTGGTGAATGTAAGGATGGGGAAGTCCTGCATCATGCTGGCCCCTCGCAACACCCTGAACACACACGGTGATAAAAAGTTAAATCACTTTTTCATTATATATTTTTTAGATTACATAGAACAGCAGGGACTTACAGGGAGTGCAGTTCGGACAGATTCTGGAAAGCTGAAGCGCCCACAAAGGACAGAGGGTTGTCATAGAAATGTCTGTGAGGGGAAGAGTTCAAACAGAAGTCAATTACTATGCGAGAATGGCACCATCTTCTGGACATCCATCTACTTAAGCCTCATGCTCACATCAGCACAGGCATGAAAAGCCTCACAGAGCATTATTCATGGTAACTTTTGTACAAGTTCGAGCTGTTGGTGTGATGTTTATGTGTGTGAGTGAATCAGAGGGGGGGTTGACCTTACATGGTTTTCAGCAGGGGGTTGTTATGAAAGGCCCCTTCAGGTATGGAAGCAATATCGTTGGTGTGAAACCCACTGCAGGGGAGAAGGTCAGAGAGACACTTAAACTGTCATGTGAGCGGAGGAGTTTTGCAAGGGAAAGAGACGGATGTAAAAAATGACAAACATGAGTAAAGACACAACATGTAGGAATTTTTCAAAAATTTAAAACGATACTTTGAGAAACGTCGTGTCAGGGACTGCTTCACGAGGAAGCAAGAACTGCTACTCTATTCTGCAGGTCTGTTTCAGTGCCTCAACAGTATTTTGAGCTGCTTACTTGCCATGAACCACAACTATTTTTTGCCACTGGCTGTATATTCTATCGCCCCCAAAAAAACTTTATCCCCCAAGTCTGAGACAGACTGGACAAATCTGACATGTCCAAGTCAAGAAGAGACCCACTGCATGCTCCGTCGGCCTCCACTGTCTTCCCCGTGTTTGAACCTAGGGCTCTATTCAACTAAAGCTGCACAACATAAAATGTATTTTCCAAAAAAAAGAATCTCACATTAAGTGAAAAACTGTTCAAAGTGGACTTCCTGGTGAGTATTGCAAGCATTCCCAGAATGTTCCATGAGATCTTCAAAGCTTCATTATGTGAATTTTACCCACAACATTAGAATGTTGGCTTAGTAAACACACTTGATAAAATGCATGACAATTTGTCCTCAACTTCATTTTACATACTTTGTAAATGATACAAAACACAGTTTAATATTAATCATGAACAAAATATCAGACAAAGACATCCAAGCCAATAAAAACTCACTTTTCAGGAGATGATGCCGTTTCTTTCAAATTAATGAATACAGTGTGGACACAGTTTGAAATACGTTTTCACACTTTCAATTGGTTTAAAATGTATGGAAAAGAGATCTCTGATCTTATGGAGACTAGAATGGCTAAATAAAGGTTAATTAAACTAAATGAAAACTGATACCAACTCACGGATGTGGAGGCTGACCAACAGTACTGTTTTATGATTAAATCATGAAAAGTGGAGATACATGATTAATCCCAGCAATGGTTGAGGGACACATCATAGTGTACACTGAAAAACTCAAAGGTTGATTCAAACATTGTTTTATAAATTCAGTAACTGCAAAGAGCACAAAATTATACACTGCTGAAATGTATCACGATTAATCAGACTGTATCTCATCATCCTGTTCACCCTCACATGTGGTTACAATAAAGTAACACCTTTATTTTAAAATGATTTTTTTTTATTTTGCTGGTGTATTTAAAGGCACTTTTAAAGCACACAGGATCAATATTTTGACTTATCTACACACAAGAAAGTAAGTGAAAGGCTTCAATTGATACATGATTTAATAAATAAGTTTTAAAAGTCCTCAGAATATTGAGTTTGTAGCAGTTAAAATAGATCTTAGTCTTATTTGGATCAAATAAAGAGGATAAAGTAAAAGCCTTCGCTCTGTCAAGCAGGTCTAGATGTCCTTCAGTAAAGTGTTAAATGTTCCACATGCTAGCAAAAAACATGAAAAAATACTCACAGTTCTTTGAGTTTGGGCAGGGCCTGAATAGCTCTGGGAAAAACCATCAGGTTGTTGAAGTTAAGATCTCTAGGGTAAGACAGAGACAAACAGGAAGTTGGTGCTATTTCTTCTATTTTACATAACAGGTCCATCCCTCTAAGGCACAATTGATAACAAAATAATAAAACAAAATTAAGCCTCCATGTTATTTGTAGTAGGACTTTCATAATACCCGAGGAAAATTACTAAATCCAAGTGATCTGCATTTTAGCATTTTTGTTAACCACTTAAACACAATTTAAAGACCAGTGCAACCGTCAACATTAATTTATAAACACTGTGTCAGAGTAGGAGTTCATTTGATGATATGAGCACGAGGGTGCAGGGGAAAGGTCCCACTGTAACTCCCAAAAAATCACAACTCTCATTTACACACACAAGAGACGTAACCGTAAAACTAACACTACAGTTCATGATCATCTCTATGTATTAACTGATCTATTTTTAGGGACTGCATTTAAATATTTTATCACATTTCAACAAAATCAGGAAAAAAATGTGTAAGCCAATCTTGACAATCTTTTTCTGGTCTAAAATTTTATCACTGACAAATCCTAAAATATATAGAAATAAAACAAAGACCAAATCATCAAATAAACACCAGGAATTAGGACAATTATTGGCATTGTTTTAGGAGTTTTATCCTAAAAGAGGGTCAATTATTAGGCTTTTGTTGGCACCATGTACTTCAACACATCAGCTAGATTGGACCGTGGATATCTCACTTATACAACAAAGTTAGCAAGTAGCTTTCATGGCAATCATATTTACTGGTGCCAATGACCTCTAGTTACCCCACTTCAAAATACCTGAAATACAATTTTAAGCTCTCAATTTTTCAACTCAATTATTGAGGCTGTAAAAAAAGTTGCTCAGACTGCCTCCGAGTTAGCTTTGTGATCCCTGTGAACAACAAAAAAATGTACATTTTTTTGTTCAACACTGGACCAGTTAAAGAGATGACAAGTATTTTCATACAAAAACAGGAACAGCCAACACTTCCCTGATGGTCTCATTTGCTTCACATACTGTACAAACATCAGTATCAATTTCAGACTGTTTTCAAGCAGATGAAGACTTTGAGACCCTGAGTGTACACGTAGACACCTCCCACCTCCTCAAACTACAACGTGCACCTTAAAGCAAAATCAAACGCTAATGTTTGAGTCCCAAAGGCAAGATCAGTGAATGCAAGTCACAAAATAAAAATCCTTTTTTAGTCCTTTTTTTTAACTTGGAAAAATGTTTTAAAAGAGTTTGCTGATGTGTGGAAAAAGAAATGTTAATCTTATTGTCGGGCCTTATCCCACATTTCAACTAACAGACTGCATCCATTCGCCAAATACATTTTAAATTTTAGCAACTTGCACACTGCTCAAGATTAATGCGATTCTATATTTAGGGCTCCTTAAAAAATTCAATTTCAATTTCCAACATTATGTGTGTAATTGTTTTATTTAAGTGTGACGTCTATTGTCACATTCATCATCACAAGACTGTAATGCCCATTTGTTAAAGCTTGCCTCTTTTTATTGTTTCTGTATTTTCTTCTGTAATTGACTCGACATCACTGTAATTGAGGATGCCCCTCGATAATTTCTCCAGTATAAATAAAAATTCATTAATTGATTCTAAAGTTATTTCTTAACTTGATTTTGAAAAGTGTATTTTATCAATTAAACTCTATCAGCTTGAGTACTTGGTTTTCATCTCATTAACTTCAAATAAGTTAAACTAGTTATTGAAAATATTAAGACTTATACAGACCTAAAGAATAGAAACACAATTAAAAATATACACTTTCGGAGCTAAAAATTAAATGGCTCCTTAAATTCATAATCCAATGACACTGACTAACTTTCATTGATATTGCACTCACTTATTTCATATGTCGCTTGGCCCTGAATGCTTATGAAAGAAGATTCATGCCTTTCATAATTTAAAAAAGCCGACTTGTGGATGATCCAAAGTGCAAAGCTGACACTTAATCTTTATTGAATCTAACTCTAGCTCTGGAACAAAAAATGAAATAAAAGTGCCTCTTTAATCTCCTGTAAAGCCTTGGTTTTTGTGCAGTTTGCCATTAGGTGCATCTGTCACTAAAAGATTTTTCATGGCTGTGTGTCAGGAGGAAGTGAACAGTGGGAGGGCAGATTTGATAAGCATCATGTACTTTGCTCTATTTATCCTAGAGCAATTAAAGGCGGAAGTGGACACAATGATGTCTGGAGGACGGAGGCAGAGGTGGGTGGGGGAACTGTAAGCGCACACACACACACACACACACACACACAAAGACACAGACACACACCAGGTCAGCTACTGTATGACTGTGCACTTACAGAGTCTCCAAGTTTACGAGGCCGGCAAAGCAGTTGTCTCCTATCTCCTTGATTCTGTTGTTATGGAGATGCCTGAAAAAGCAAACACACATCAATAACGTGATAACATGACAGACAGAAAATAATCTTTCAACCTCAGTGGTTTTATTCCAGTTTTCTGAATTGTTCCACAAATACTCCTTCCATGTCAGAGTAAGACTTTGAATCAGATGTCTGTGTAGTTTGTGTATAAGCAGAGGGCTTTCATGGCCTAATAGATTTCAGGTCTTTTCTTCCTGTTTATTCTCATATGTTTATACAAACCCTGCAGTAATACCACTCAATCTGTGAGTGTGTGTATGTCTGAGGTTGTTTATATCAGCGGCAAAAAAAATCTATGTTTAGAACAATCCTCCACATTTGTGATGCCTCACATATTTGTAAAAGTTCCTCTCGTGGACGATGCAGCACTCCCCGCCAAGGAAAAAACAATCTTGATTTTGTGTCGCTCACAAAATGTCATTAACATTCAGATTCAAACCTCAATGGCACTCTCCTCCTCTAAAGTGCCGGCATGCAAAAGTACAGCAGGATATGAGCAACATCCCTATTTGCTGACTTATTTACTGAAGCTGAGGAAATAAATACTGACTCTGGTCTGTGCTGGGATGCTGAGCCGTAGTTGCTCAGAACTGAGAAAAGCACAGGGAGAGGTGCTTTGCATTGATTTGTGGTGACAGAAAAATGTAGATGATACATGAAAAAATTAAAATGACAGCTCCTTTAATAAGTCAAGCACCAGCTGGGCAGTCATATGTTAGCAGTAGTGTTTATAATGACAGCTCTTTTTTATTCAGTCATCGCACATAATGAAATCACTATTAACAGTCGGATTAACAATTTCAACAAAGTCAACAGGCATGTATAATGTAGTGGGTAATCAGTGTGGGCAGAAGCCAAATACTTGTTTAAAAGCCTATTTCTCATACTTATCAAATTAAGCTGCCTGCCCTCAGAGGTGCAAAGGGAAACAACAGCAGATGGTGGAGGTTACTCTACATCAGTGGTGTTCAAGACCCTTTATTTTTTTGCTAAATGTAAACCTAAAATCAGCCTTAAATACCAAGACATAAAGCCCCCTTGACATGTGTTTATGTACATTTTCTGCCCATGCATTTTTATTTCTACCTTGTAATGCCTATTAACATTTGACTGACAACCATATTAATACTAAGACTTTATCTGTGCTCCCTCCTTGCTCTGTATTTAGCCTTTAAAAATAGCAAGGGACACACTTTTCAGCTAATCAGGGCTCAGTTCGGGGACCGTAATTCTTATTGGACCCTATGCTAAGGTATATATGCTTTTTATGTCTAAATGAGCTTTAGTTGTTTAGGTTGTAAAGGCTAATGGCAGCTAGAGGCACACAAACACGGTGGATTGTTTGCACAAAAGGAAAGGAATGAGCATTGCTTGGGGCACAACCATGGACATGTGGGAGAGTAAAATAACAAGTAACATAGTACGGCTTTAATCTACAGAAATAACTGATGGATTTAATTAAAACCATATTCAACAGTTATATTATTGTGAGTCATGATACTACAAATTCTCAAGGCACACCTGGATTTGTATCACGGCAGACCGGTGCGCCTTACCACACCGTCTGAGAACCATTGCTATAGATCCTGGGTGTGACTCCCCAGCTGCTGTGGACCTGCCTGAACCAAACTGCAACCGTCACCAACATTAAACCATCTTTCTTTTTCAGTTTCTAATGTTGATTTCATCATAATGTTTCTTCTGTGGTAAATGGCCATTCCTGCAATTATCACATGTATGCTGCAGCTATTAGATATATACATATACTGTGTTTTTGCACTAGGACTATCAATTATCTTTAGTAACTTCATATGTATATATCCTTTAATATTTGCACATTAAAGGATGAGTAATGAACAATATGTGACTACAAAGAAATATATGCAATCTGGCAGAGAAAATACTCCAATACAAAAATCCCAAAAAGAAGACTATTAATAAAAAACTGTTCAGAACTCAAATTGGGACGTGTCTCAGAAACTAGAGGCAAATCATATCCAAACTACATCTTCCCATTGCAGGACATTTCAGAAAGTTAGTCTTAATTTCAGAAATCTTCTGATGGACTGAACACTCACTGACTTTCACTGCCTCTGCTTCTCCCTCAGGTCATTTCAGTGAACACGAGAATGTTCTCAGTCAGTCAGCGTGTCTACTTAATTAATCTTTTCAAAAACTATACCAGCAGGTTGTTCCTGCTGAGTTATTTAGTGTACGTCTGTATGCTTAAGTAGCCTGACAGCTCAGGTAGTTTCACCTGAAGCAGCTGTGAAGCTGTTAATTACATAAATGCTTAAGCCCTTTAAAGGACGTCCCACCGAAATGTTTAATGATAAAATTAAAGACTGAATAAAGTTTGAGGGGATAAAGCCAGGTTCAAGTTTCAGCTTTACTAACATTTTCGTTGCCGGTGCTGAAAATTTTGTGAAGCTGTATTTTGTCTTATTGAGGTACTGTATTAATAGATAGCAGCCAGTTTTCAACAAAGTAAACAACATACATATAAGTACATGGTAATTATGCCTACTAATAGAGGGAAAAATAAATATCTGGGATGCATGATGTTATTTGCAGGATACAAGTATACGCAGTATTTATCAAACATTTAACAATAACTTAAAATGTTATATGTTTACAATTAGGGCCCAAGGTATGAATATTTTTGCCACCATTTACAGCCAATATTTTGACCATTCATATCAGAAGATTGTCCTTAAACCTTAGAGTGCCCCAAGCCCTGAAGCTGTAGATCTAAACTACAGCTACAATAATCTTTTATTAATGAGATGGAAGGTTTTTGTGTAACTCTATGCACTTTCCTAAGAAGTTACCAAGCAAATGTGTTGTTTCGATAGCATAATTCAAAAAGAGTTCATGAACAGAATTCTCACATTAAAGGACACTATTTGGTATCTGCACCATTCACTGTATGCAAGCAGGCTGTTACAGTCATCTTGTTAATAAAGATCTTTTTCACAATACAGATAAAAAAATCGTTTCTGAATTTCTTTAACATCACAAACTAAAATAAATATTACGAATAGGGTCTAAGCAGAGAAACCTATAACTTTATTAAATACTGAGTCAAGACTAAAATGTATATAGCTTCTTTGCTTTAAAGTCAGCCTGAAATAAAATCAACATCAGAAAAACAGGTAATCTGTGAACCTCTAATTTTAACATCAAACCAAAATAGATTTGAAGCTCAATATAACTTACAGTACAACAAGACTGGTGAGGTTTGCAAAGGAGTTGTCTGGTATGTACAAGATGCGGTTGAGCGCCAACGTAAGAGCCTGAAGGTTTGCCTGGTGCCTCAGAGAGCCGATGGGGACCTCAGTCAGGTTATTGTCATCCAACCAGAGGTGGCGCAGCTGCTGAAGACCCTCAAAGCTGTCGTCTGGGACCGTGGTGATATGATTCGCATCAAGTCGACTGTTGAGGAGACAGGGGAGAGACAGGGCACTATTCAATCACAAAGAGTAACTGCAGCTTACTAAAACTTCACACATTTGTATAATCATACATTAAGTAAAACACATTTTTCGAGTTTCATGTTTTCGAGTTGATGGTCTTGTGCTTGGCAAAATATGAAGTTTGTAGGATATAAACCTAATTATTTAGAAACAAGTTGTATGACAAGACAGTAAAGATTATTTTCGTGTTGAGTTATGTTCATGATTCATACACCCATGTGACCCAAAATCAACACTACCTTTGTTTTTGTTATTTCAGTCAGACAGCTCATGTTTGTATTTGTTTAAGACATTCAATAGTTTGAATTCAGCGCCTCATTGCCTGTTAAAGATTATTTTACTGGCAGAATCTGAGAAGAGATTAGATAGTAACCCTCTGAGAGACCAAACAAGTGGATGCTGAGGTGAAAAAGGTTAAAAGCAAGAGTGCAGTACTAATACAGGGTAGAGCTGGCAAAGTTAAAGTAAATTTTTGGGTGGTTGCCCCCTTGTTGACAAATAAAGCATGCTTTTCAGGTATCAGCTTAAGATGTCTGCCTGAGGTGGCCCACAGGCATCACCCTATTTCTGTTCACACCAGCACACACCCACACACACGCCCCCACACACACACATAGATCCGATGACGATGTATAGTGTCATTTAAATGATTATCTTTTAGAAAGAAGACATGCGAACAGAATTATTACTCTACAGTTTGTTATGGATTGCTTTACCTGCAAGTTTTAAATACCTAACAGGTGATTTCAAAAGCATGTTCAAAACTGAAAATGTTAAGAGAAATACATTTTGAACATGAAAAAGGAAATTCAAACAACATCAATTGTCTTTACCAATTCTGAGCCGACTCACTGAGCATGTCTGAGAAGTTAGAAGTTAAACAAGCAGAAAATTTAACAACTAAAACATTTCTTTCTGTTCCAAATGCTAGTAAACTATAATTTGACATTTTAATCAAGAGACAAAAATGTGTTTAAGTATTTTCTGCATGTTTTAGAAAACAGCTTATTTGAAAATTCATGGAAAATATAATCAAACTATCTTAGCATTTAAACTATATTTTTTGTTAAAGAGCTTTTACATAATGGTGTATTAACCATTACAGAAACATAAAATATGAATTTGTAATTACAAGTCCTGTTAATTTAGGGCAGCTGTGGATTAAAACCTTACACTGGGTGGAAGATGGTCTAATAAATATGTGAAGCACCGTATGTATGAAACATGCTGTGCTTGAAAAAAAGTGGTTGCCTTTTGTCAAATAAGATCCAACAGGATGTAGCTTTTAAAGGACAACCAGATTGTCTGCATAAAACGTAATGTAAAAGACTGACAAGGTGTTGGTTCTGCAGTAATGTCACTTCTTGTGTTAGGAATTACAGGATGTGTTGTTTGCTACTTATCACAGAAAGTAAAAAAAAAAACAATAAACGAGCTGGGCGGAAATGTTTTTCTGGACACTCTATTAATCTGTTTCAATTAGTAACATTTATAATAAGTGAGGATTCAACTCAATCTTTATGTTTCTTTTATAAATAATTGGTTATGAAATACACCATGGATTATGTAAGTGAATATGTTATTATGTTTATATTTCTAATGCATGTAAATAATGCATAGGCATTGTCCTTGTTATGATGTTTTTCTCTGATATTATGTTTTTGTTGAACATTTTATTTATTCATGCTCTAACAATTTCTTTAAAACAATTTTTATTTAGTACAAGTCAATGTTCTAAGAGTTTAATCAGGAAAGTGACTTTTAGCCAGAAATGGACCATTCAAATTTTTTTCTGAGTATAATGCTGAAATATATTTTTGTGTCCATTTATATTTCCAAGACTTGTAAATGCACACTTAGCTATAACAGAATTTAGTTGACATATTTTTTTTTTTTATTAAACTTTGGAAATAAGAGCACTAATTACTGCTGGAATGTTTTATAAATGTGTGCTAACATTCCTGTAGCAGTAACTTGGATTTAAACTTCGGTTGCACTACAAGCTCTTTGAGACTCATCTGATTATTCGGTCATTACAAATGTCTTGTGACTTTAACAAGGGTTCAGACTGGTAAAAACTGAGGGTCTGTTCTGTGAATCCACTTCCTGCTTTCAGTACAAGGCTTGCTTTATTAGAACCATTGCAATAGTCTAATTCACTTTCATGAGAGTTACAACACCTTATAATCCTCCTAAGGCAGCCTTCTGTTTTTCAGATGGATTCTTTTACACTATGATTTTAACAACATAATCAGTGTGCCATAAATATCCATGTGGTTGCCACGTTTAACTAAATAACTTCCATATTACAAACTATACAGTAGAAACACTAGAGGCTGTTGAGAATTATGATCAGATGCCATTAACTTAGAGGAAAGTAGGGACATTTTTAATGAGCCACATCAACAAGGCTAAAGTCTTCTTTTTACCATCACCACACTGTTTGCTCCTTGCTATCCTTCCTCATCTAGAGTCTCGCCCTCCCTCAAAATTCCTCAAGTGTCTGGGCTGGAAGAAAAACAGTCTTGATTGACATTTAGCTCTCTAAGGCTTTATACAAACCAAGTCCCAGCTCTGCCAAAGCATATTACTTCAGCTACAGCCCTTAAAACCCTCACAGAGAGGAGACATCTGTTAAAAAAGAAAGAAGAGGAGCAGGAAAAAAAGAGGGGAAGCAAGGGACAAGGGGAGGGATGCAGAGGGGTGATAATAGCTGAAAGCTGGATTTTCAGCACGTCTCTCCAGCTGCATTCATTCCTCCATTACTCCCTGTCAAACTCAAAGGCACAGTGGTGGGGGACAGTGGCACAAATAGAGATATGTCCATGTAATGGTCTCATGAAACTGACACTCGGCAGTCTGAGTAAAACAATGCAGAAGCTTGGGTAAAGTGGTGCAAAATATTGTGAGAGGAGCAACGGCAACAAGTAAACACGTAGACATCCAAATAAAATGTATAAAGAGCATATAGCTGGGGCTCTGATGTGAGAGAGACACAATTTTGCTGCACTTGCTGCACAGCTAACAGTGTGTGAAAGTCTGCTTAATGACAACGTAAAGTTTATGTCTCTGTAAAGTTGTTAACAAATATTGTGAGTCTCAGGTTGGTTCTTTTGACTTGTGTCTTAAGTGGGATGCCTGTTTGGGCTAACAGTGTTCCTTTCCTCCTGGCTTGCATCACAAAAAGTTAAATGCAATAGTATTCCACAGAATTTGTATCCTGGGGGATCGTCAGAATTGAGAAGCACTGTCAGTATTAAGGCCTCCTCTAAAATTAGATTCACAAACAAACAAACAAAAAAACCTATTTGAATTTAACGAAAAACCTAAACCTTTTTTAAATTTTATATCTGAAATGCTATAAAGCAATCTTGGAATTTTAGTAGTTCAAAAAGTCCTGTTTTTAGGAAACCAGCCTTGAATAACACTTACACAGAGTTAATCCTGTTTCATTTTCACATGGACTGAGTAGTAAGTGCATACTTTTGGGATTAATTCATCACCATTAAATAATATTTAGCATGTAGACCTTGAGGACAGGTGCTACATCAGGGCTATTCAGAAGAAAAGATGAATAAAACTGGATGAGGAGATATTGCTTAACCTTGATGACCTGGGAGAAGTTTATACATTTTATAAAGTCTAAAATCATAACTTAAAAAACTCAAACATGTCCTTTTGTTCGATAGATGTATGAACCTCCAAACAACAAGAGTTGGATTTTTTTTTTTTTTAAATCTTTAAAATGCAATTTTCTTCCCTTATTTTTTTTGTGGGTCCTAAAACAACTCTTTAGGTAACGATGGCATGAAGACAGGGTTCTATTAAAATTGTGTTTTTGTTGTCAGATTTATCCATGTAGACTTTTTAACACCGTGAGGGTTTTTTTTCTGAATGGAAATGTTAAAAGAGGAAAAAATACAAGTTGCAGTGAGTTTCTGATAGTTGCTGATGTAAAACAAAAACACATTCATACATAGCTGGTTTTGGACTTTAATTTATTTCAAATAACTGATCTGATGAGACTCCTCTTTTAGGCAGGCTATCGCTGACCTGATTGCTTGTTTCTCTCCAAAGATCTGGCAACACTGGTAAAAAAAAAAACACTGCAGCTGGAACACGTTAAGTTGTATGTGAAAAAAAACGTACACAACATCAGAAATGTCTCAAATAAATGGAGATTTCAAACGTTATTCAAAAGTCAACCCTATTTAAAAGCAGTGTGTTTTATCACACAGGCAAGGCAAGTTTATTTGTAGAGCACAATTCATACGCAAGGCAATTCAAAGTGCTTTACAGAACAAAAAAAATGCATTAAAATCACAATACAAAATAAAATCAGCATTAATCATTATAAAATAAATTTAAAGAGAAGAGTGCAGATCAGATCCTTTCAGTCATATGCACAGTTTAATAGAGCTGTTTTGAGCCTAGATTTGAACAATGTCAGAGTAGAGGCCTGTCTCACATCTTCAGAAAGACTGTTCCAGATTTTAGCTGCATAAAACTGGAACCCTGATTCCCCAAGGCCGGCCCCTGAGGTCCTCAGAGTCAGAGATGGTTCATATGGCACTGACATGTCAGAGATGTACTTTGGTGCCAGGCCATGGAGAGATCTGTACACAAGCAGGGCTGCTGCTACATATTAAAAAAAGGTTATTTTAGCATTTTAAATGCGAAACATTTACTTTTCCTAAATCCAGACTGTCAAGGTTTCACATGGAACCAAACAGACTTGTGGAGTGTCATGGTAACCCACCATCTGGGGCTGAATATTTTAGAACAATTACGATAAGCACTTCAGATTTTTTAGTAAATGGGAAAACAAACATCCAAATACTGTAATTTCAAGCAAAAATGGCATGATGTCATACCTGTCTATAGTCTACAGTTAAGTCATCAGCTATGTTATGTTAGATTTTAGCACAGCATTGCCTTTGAAAAAATCTAGTGCACCTTTAGTTCACCCTTGCGGTGAAAAACTGTTGAACTTAACTCCATTTATGTCTTTAGACCCCTGGTGATTTGTGTTGTGTCTTTGAGTGTACCTGCCAACTCTACTGGTTGTACAACACGGTATTGGTTGTTAGCTTGACACAAACACAATGATTCCACTTAGGACTGTGGGCTGTGTAAATATACAGCACTGCTTTCATTGAAAACATCGCCGAAGACTGCTGTGCATCCTCCCATCCAGGAATGTAGGACAGAGGGCTCTGAAATAATCTGAAACCTTAAAGGAGCTGGAGCTGGAGGAACTGGAGCTTGTCATAACCTCACAGGCAGGGTTTTAAGTCATTATAGAGCCATAACAGATAAATGGCATCTGCAATTATGACAAAAGCTTGGTGTTCATTTTCCTTGACAAGCAGTTTTTACAGTTTACAAAAAGTATAAATAAAATGATTCCCGCTTATTATGTGACCTGGAGGTTGGCAGTTAACAATTATGATCACAAGTGCTGATGCAATCCAGTAAGTTTACCAAATACAGTGAAGGAGGGGGTGGGCAAAGAAAACTTACAGAGACTGTAGAGTATAAAGGTTTTTTAGGGCAGCACTGGGAACCGTCTTCAGCTGATTATT
Source organism: Scarus forsteni (assembly GCA_036419115.1). Classification (NCBI taxonomy): domain Eukaryota; kingdom Metazoa; phylum Chordata; class Actinopteri; order Labriformes; family Labridae; genus Scarus; species Scarus forsteni. The sequence goes on along the minus strand of JAZDUH010000354.1, from coordinate 4,711,528 downwards.
CTGGAGCATCCTGTGAAAACAAAACAAAACAAAACAAAACAAAACAAAACAAAACAAAACAAACTTACTTTCAATGCCTATTGTACAAATTTATGTAATTAACATATACACATACATATCCATATGTGGTATAAAACTGTTGGTACCCTTGTGTTTAATAAAGAAAAATGCACAATGGTCACTGAAATAAATTAAAACTGACACAAGTAATTATAAAGACAAATTTGCTGAAAATTAACTGATGAAAATCAGAAATTGCATTTGAATTGTGGTTTAACAGAATCGTTTTAAAAAACAAAATAATGAAACTGGCCTGATCAAAAATGCTGGTGCCCCTAGAAAAGACTGAAAATGTTTTGACCATAGGGACATGCTGAACTAAGGTGTGTCCTGTAATTAGCATCACAGGTGTCTTCAAACCTGTCAGGTATAATGGTGTGTACCACGTGAACATGGACCACAGAAAACTAAAGAGAGAGTTGTGTCAGGATATTGGAAAGAAACTTATCGACAAGCATGTCAAAGGTAAAGGCTATAAGACCATCTCCAAGCAGCTTGATGTTCCTGTGATGACAGTTGTGCATATAATTCACAAGTTTAAGGTCCATGGGACTGTAAACAACCTCCCTGGAAGTGGCCGCAAGAGGAAAATTGATGGCAAATTGAAGAAACGGAAAAGGTGAGGGGTAACCAAAAAGCCCAAAACAACTTCCTAGTGATTAGAGGTGAACTCCAAGGTCAAGGTACTTTTGTACATCAGTATCAGACCGCACCATTTGTCGCTGTTTGAGTCAAAGTGGACTTAATGGCAGATGACCAAGGAGGACACCACTGCTGAAAGCAAATCCTAAAAAAGTGAGACTGGAATTTGCCAAAAATGCATACTAACAAGCTACATAGCTTCTGGGAGAATGTCTTTTGAACAGATGAGACAAAACTGGAGCGTTTTGGCAAGTCACATCAGCTCTATGTTGCAAAAATAAAGCATATAAAGAAATGAACACTGTATCTCAAGACTACCAAGGCCTTCTGGAGTCAAATGTGCAACCTAGTTTCAGAAAGCTTAGTCTTGGGGTGTTTTCACACCAACCATATTTAGTGCGCACCAAAGAAGTTTGGCCCAGGGTTTGGTACTTTAGTTTCAATGTGAATGCAACCACAGCACTTTGGTGTGCACCAAATCAGCCGGTTCGAGACCTCCATGAAAGGGTGGTCTTGATTCGCTCAAACTCCCTACATTTGGTGCTGTTTCACTGGTGTGAAGCAAAGTGGTCCGAACCGATCTACTTTTGATGCATTACTTCCTGTTAATCCCACGGTTGAATCTTTTACTGACTAAATTTGTCGATTTGTTTATTCTGGTTGAGGATTTAGATGATTAACGAGGGTCCAGAAGGTTGCTAATGCCGTCTCAAACATGATTAAAAAAAAACACATTTGAAGGAAAGTGTAAAAGCGAGCAAAACATAATACATTGCTTGTTTGGTGTAGGAAATGGTTACCATGGTAGCCTCTTCTTCGTTCTCCTCCGTAGCAGGTTTGGTAACCAGTTTGGTAACCAGTTACGTGCATATCGCCCCCTGCTGTTTCAAACTGAGTAAATACACAAGTGGGCCCGGACACGGTTCGATGTTGCAAGTGTGAATGCAAGCCAGCGGGGGAGGGGGGCGAACCGTGCCGCAGTACGGTTCAAAACAGGTGGGCCTAATGTGAAAACACCCATAGCCACAGGTCATGGGTCATCCAACACCGTAATGACCCAAATCCCACAGCTAAAAACACCCAAGAAGGAATAAGAATAAAACACTGAGCTATTCTGAAGTGGCCATCTATGAGCCTTATTGAACATTTGTGGAAGGAGCTGAAACATGCAGTCTGGAGAAAACACCCTTCAAACCTAAGATGGGTGGAGCAGTTTGTTCATGAGGAGTGGGCCAAAGTACCTGTCGACAGGTGTAGAAGTCTCATTGAGAGTTGCAGAAATCCCCTGATTGCAGTGATTGCCTCAAAGGTTGTACAACAAAATATTAAGTTAAGGGTACCATCCTTTTTGTCCAGGCCTGTTTCAGTATTTTGTTTTTTAAAATAATCCTATTGAACCACAATTCAAAAGAAATGTCAGAATTTCATTTGTTAATTTTCAGTAAATTTTGACTTATTACTTTTGTCAGTTTCAAGTTATTTCGGTGACCACAGTGAGTTTTCCTTTTTTTTTTTTTTTAATGGTAGGGTACCAACAATGTTGTCCATCTGTGTGTGTATATATATATATATATATACACATACATACATATATATATATATATATATATATATATATATATATATATATATATATATATATATATATATATATATATATATATATATATATATATATATATATATATATATATATATATATATATATATATATATATATATATATATATATATATATATATATATAAATATATATATATATAAATAATATATATATATATTAGGAGTGGGAGAAAAAATCGATACACCTAAGTATCGCGATTTTTTGTCTGCCGATTTTAAAATCGATATTTTTATTCAAAAATCGATACCCCCCCCAACACACACACTATAGGCGCTAAAGTCACCAAATTGAGGCAAGCGACATTGCTGGATAAAGCAGGCCATAGCTGTTAAAATAGTGCTGAGTAGATTTACTACTTTTCACCAGCAGATAGTGGACAGATGACAGGTTTCTATTCAAAGTTTTGGCGTAGCTATATTTATTTTAAAACACACACACACCGGACCGAGGGACGCGAGTGTGGCTGTAGAGGCTGTGGGGCGGAGCAGAGAGAGACACAGAGTGATAGATTAGATAGATAGACTTAGTAAAGTACTCACGATGCCGAGAGTACTTTGTCAAGTACTGTCTGACTCTGAATCTGAGGAATATTTACTCTCTGAGGATGACGGTCAGTCGTCCAGTGAGAACCAAACTGGCAGCGAATGCGCGCAGCGGGAGCGGCTCCGCACGCCATTACAGTCCCGGAGCAGTACATACCGCGAGCTTTTCCTCTCCTTGGCCGGCAACTGCCGAAGAGGGTACATGGTCTGGGATGCAGGGAAGCTCAAAACACCGCGAAAAGTGACGGTGTTAGCGGAGAATGAGAAAGACCGCAGAGCTCTGGTCAGACGAGGGAGAAGCCGGGGGTAAACAGTGCAGGCAGCAGAGGCGTTCATGCTCGGCCCGTAAATTACAGTGATGACGATGGCTGGGAAAACTAACCACTTTGAAACTATAGCCTTTTTAAATCTTGATAGCAAAATTGAATATTTCTTGAAAAAACTCTGTTGCCTGAAGGGATAATAAGCCACTTTTTATATGCAATCCAGTCTTTTGAAGAGAGAGCATGAACACCTGGTTCATATATATTGCTGAATAAATCCTAAAAACAGACTCACATGTGATGTGTATTTTTCCTGATATAGTCTGTAGGCATCATCATTGTTCATCTTTTTCACTGGTTTTAAAAAAGCTAACTAAAGACTTATTACTTTGTCAGTTTCAAGTTATTTCGGTGACCACAGTGAGTTTTCCTTTATATATATATATATATATATATATATATATATATATATATATATATATATATATATATATGTGTATATATATATATATATATATATATATATATATATATATATATATATATATATATATATATATATATATATATATATATATATATATATATATATATATATATACATATATATATATATATATATATATATACATATATATATATATATATATACATATATATATATATATATATATATATATATATATATATATATATATATATATATATATATATATATATATATATATACATATATATATATATATACATATATACATATATATATATATATATATATATATATACATATATATATATATATATATATATACACACACACGCATACATATTTTACAGAGCCAAACAAATTTATCAGACAACCATCAAATAGGATGTTCATGCCAAAGCTGCCCTTTGTACTCAACAGTACTAGTACTTAAATAATCCATTTGTATGTTACTGTAATGTTTAATACACTACTATGTAGAAGGTTATATAGAATTGATATTGTTGACCATAAATTTTTAAATGTACTGTCTAACATAAATCCAAAAAAAGTAAAGCCAATCATCATTACTTGATATAAATGTCAAACAGTCGTTATATACTTGCATTCCAGATAATCAAACATTAGTTTTGTGGTTGAAGGTTCTGCTTGATTAATTTTTAACTCCTCAGGGAAAGAAAGCCAGCTGGCAAAAGTATAGGTTATAAAAGGTGAATTCAGCTTGAAATCCCTTGTTCTAGTTCAAAATTTAAGTTCAATGAAATTAACAATTTTTAGTTTCTAACAACTTTTTGAAAAATTGCTAAATTAGTTATTTTTACATCTATGTGTTCTTTTTGACAACTCAGCTTACAGTTAGTCAAAATTCTTCAGGTTGTCAAATGTAGAAGTAATTGTAAGTAAAGTGAGAATGTAGCACCTGATTTTACATTGTGAACCCACACCTTGCCTGTAAATCAACAGGACTTTGTACTTTTCGGCCCATGCAGAATCAACAAGGCAGCAGTGTGTATGATGGCCAGAGTGTTTGCATCTGTGTCAGCGCTCCAGGGTGTGCTTAAGGTGTGTGTGGTTTGCAGAATTTAACACTAGGGTTAAAATCAAAATTTCTTCAGTGATTTTTCACAGAAGTGTTTGAAAGAGCAGAGAACTGCATCTACACTTTTTGACTGAATGTGAATTTGGCATGTTTACTGAGACAGCAGCACAATGTCACCACAAACAGTCGTATTTACTCTCTCATTCTGAGTATGGAAAGCTTCACACTGTCATAGTCAGAGTGTGTGTCTGTATGTGTTGACGTTGGTCGTGGTGGTAGGGACTATGTATGCTTACAGGACTTTGAGCTGATGGAGTCCAGACAGGGCGTCAGGGTGGATGAATGACAGGTCATTTCCTGCGAGTCGTCTGTGTGGAAGAAAAGAAGTCAAAGTTGGATTTTAGAAATTTCTCAGACAATTGAGTAGACATTTTCTGTATTAAGAGAACAAGCTGTCACATGAAAGTATGCTTTATTTCTGATACAGGAATGCATAGTGTTGAGAACTTCTTCACACCCAGTGCCACGGTAGATTAGATTCCAGGACTGAGGCTGAACATGGGGCCAGGGGTGTCAAAGACATGTGTCTGTGCCATGGCCTGTTGTCACTTCGCCTGACACTCACAAGAGATTACAACCGTTCCTGGAGATCCCTTCTCTACATCCCTTTCTGAGCCTCCCTACCAAGCAGAGTGAAAGACGAATTCACTGCTCAAAGGCTGACACAAGCAGTACAGCCCTGTAACATAAATATAACATTTATCACCAGAGTGCTGCATCAGTCACAGCGTGGATCACCCAAGGCTGAGGGGACACCTCCCTTTCCTGTTGGGAACAGGAAGTGCAGGAAATAGGGGTGTAAATAAGCATGGGACATGCTGACTGTGACACAGCGCGAGTATACTATCTGGCCAGAGAGATTAGCGACAGATTTATCACTCTGCAACTTGAGTCCGGTAATGTAGAGTTCCCTGTCACAAGAGCTGCTGGGTGCGAGCCTGGGAATGGAGTCTGTGTTCAACCTTCACGCAGGTTCAAAAGTGCTCCTTCATTTGTGTCAAATTTACTAAATTTGGGAGGTCTTTTCTGCCAGTGTAAGTTGACAGGTACAAATAGCTCTGAGCAGAGTAACTGAATAACCTGTTCCTTAAGTATACTGTGTGCTGATGGTATGCAAACAGAGGCCCATGGGCTAAATCCTGCACTCTAACAAACATATTTTCCCCTTGATAGTTTTCACTATCGTGTAAATTTTATTTATACAGAAATCTTGTGTGAGGAGGACAAAACATGAACTTCTTAAAACAATTACAATCAATGATTTGGTTCTTGGAGACAGACGTACTGCTCCAACTTAAGGATAGTAACTGTTTTAATGTTAAATTCCCATCAAATCAAACTATGCACAGTAGTGCAATGACACAGTTGTGTTATGTGCACAGTTGTGGGCGATTTGCATAAGTAGCATGTCAGGGTTATCAAATAATTTGTGCTCTAGTCCATTAAATGTAATAACACAGAAACAATGCAATTCTATGTAAATTTCAACACAATCTTAGTCAATAGTCAGACCAACCGCTTTACAGAGACTTTAATTAAAATTTCAGCCAACCACAGAGTCTATTTACAGTCTGATTAGTTGTGGTTAACCAAAGCTATCAAACTACTATACGAGCACTCACCAGCTTTTTAACAAGGTTATTAAATCAGCCTGACTTTGCTTCTAGACACTGTTGAGAAAAAGGTTCCACAGCTGAAGTCCTTGTCTTAAAATATAACACAGACATCTTCATTAATGTGGAAATGTGCTTCTGATGAGCCACAATTTGTCAGCAGGATGTCTTGCAACTTTCAGTCCATATCTGGAATCCTAAACTGCAGTCATGACAACATTACAAGTTGTCACACGCATACGGACGCCTACAAATTAAACAGGACACGAATCGTGTCTGCAGCTGATGAGTCATTCTTTTTGATTTCCAACAGATAGTGACCAATGAGGCTGATTCAATAAGACTGAATTCCTTCAGAACTCACACAACTCACGACCTGCAGTCACTGTCATATGCTGCTAAAAATTAAATCTAAACATGATTTGACAAACCATTCGGATATCCTTGAAGGATCAAAACATAAAGAGCTTCCCCTCCTTTCCCATCCTTTAGCCAATTCAGCACTTGTCCCCCCGAGGCTTTACCAAGAATTGAAGAATGTGCTAAATCTCATTGAGAAAAGAATAAATCCTCTCCTTGTGCAACACCACTCCCACAGATCTTCTTTTGTCAAAAACAAATTCACAGACAGCCCTCAAGAGCAATTTGACAGCAGTTAAAAACAACAAACACGATTTGATAAGTTCCTTTAGGGAAAAAACTTCTAGGCCTCAAATTCAGCTGTAACAATACAGTTTGATTTTCTATTTAGGAAAAGATGGAGGCAAAACCAAAACAAACAGCCCTCCTCTCCAACATGCTTCTACATGTTCAACACACACCTTTTTGTAACCTGGCAGATATAGGACATCATAAACATGTGACTTTGATTCTAAATATACTTACAAATGCATTTATCATTAACCCTAACATTAACTATTTTAGACACTAACTGGCAATGTATCTGCGACTACGGCCATGTCTGTACAGTTTATGGATTTATGGCCCTTTAAGAGAGGTTAGTGTATCACCCCAGCCCTGCAGTTTACTTCATATTAAGATTTAGCTTCACTGATTATGATAAACTGAACTTCACATCTACATCAGAGCCCATTTCATCTAGAGACACAGAGTTGAGCACACATTGCACCAAGTTGTGTTTACTACCAAATTGCAAAAGGACAACATTCTCTGATGTGCTTTAAGACGGTAGTACAATGTAGAGTTGTGCAATCGATTTATTATCAATTCAATTCAGAGTCAAATCAATCTTAAGTCACATATGGTGCTGCGTGTATTTTTTAAAACTTGTCCTTCAGTGTACAACATGTTGAAATGTATAAAATGGTCAAGTTGTTCACATGGGGGAGGCACAGCAGGTAGAGCACCTGCATCACAGCAAGAAGGTTGCTGGTTTTGATGCCCATGTTGGTCTGGGCCTTTCTGTGTGGAGTTTGCATGTTCTCTCCGTGCATGCGTGGGCTCTCTCTGGGCACTCGTGCTTCCTCCCACTGACCAAAAATGTGCTCATGTTGTCAACTGGTGACTCCTAATTGCCTTTAGGTAAAAGTGAGCGTGAATGGTTGCCCGTCTTTCTATGTGGCCCTGTGGCCCTCTTGCCTAATGTCAGCTGGAAAAGGCTCCAGCCCCACCCCCCACCCCATGGCCCCAAAAGGGATAAGCCGAACAGGTAGTAGATGGACTGAAGTTGTTCAACTGCATATGTAGCAAAATTGGCAAGTACAGGGCTCCAGACTAACTTTTTGCATTGGCTGCAATGGTGCACCTAAAAAAATTTTTAAGGTGCACCCGCACAAAAATTATGTGCACCCAAATTTTTCAAAATGTCACCTTCAACGCCCTGTCACAATTTTATCACTCTCCATAACTTTTAAAAAATGTAAATGCTTTTTAAACAAGAATAAGATGTAAAGAAATACTTGCCTTTATTTGAAGCAAAATTATATATTAAAAGAAAAACAGAGCATTTAAAGTGTTTAGTGCTTTAGTGAACTAAAATGTAATATTTCAAACTCAAACATCTCCAGTTAAATAAAATATTTCAAATTAAAGGAACTAAGGTTTAAGGCGCTAAACTGAGCTGAAAATGAAATAAATATCCAGATTTTAACAACCAGCAACATAACATTTAACTGGATGGACTTATTCTTCATAAATTTGAACCTAGAATAAGACTTCACTCACTACACTCAATATTTACAAAACTGAAACTAAGATAACAAAAAACAATTCTCAAACTAATTTATGAAAAAGACATTTAGAGCAGAACATTTTATGACTTTTTGCTTTTTTTTCTCTTCTTTTTTTTTTTACTTTACAGTCCAACTTTATGTAGAGTCGGGGTCTGTCAGTCAGCTCCTTTGTCCTCATTGGACGTGAACACTCACCTCTGTACCTGTGTGACTGAGAACCCCCCCCCCCCCCTTAACAGGAGAAATGACTGAACAAATATAAATGCTGTATTAAACTTTACTTTGTTTTACTTGATATTGTTGTTAATTATTAGTTATTTGAAAGTCTCTAAGACAGATTCGGCAGAGCTTCGCTGCTTTGTCAGAGTTGCATAATATTGGGGAAAAGCAAAGGTAAAAGAAATTTAAAAGGTTTCCTTTTTCCATAGAAAACAGAGTTCTTAAACACTTAGAACCTAACTTAGGACTTTTCAGGACCTCTCTAAGCCCCCAGTTGAGAAACACTAAAACTAATTTTTCACTTCAGAACAGTCAATAGACAACATGGGTATGGTATTAATTAGGACTGCCACGATTGGTCGACTAGTCGTGACTAAGTAGACTATCAAAATGGTCAACAACTAATTTAATAGTCGACTAGTCGTTTTGTTTTTTAGGTGTGTTTTCTCACAAAACTGCCGCTGTACCTCTGCTGTCTTGTCTGCCTATCTGTCCTGTTTTCTGGTTATCACACCTGCAGGAATCAAACCAACACACCCCGAAACACACTCATGCATGTGGCGCATGCACAACTACGCAGGCACCAAAGTTGCCAGGTCTGCTCATTATAAGCGATTTGGGCCACCAGCTGCATGCCGGTGCAGTACGCTGCAGTTCATGCATGAAGTGACTAGTCGACTAATCGCAAAAGTAGTCGTTGACTAGTCGACTATGGACATAGTCATTTGTGGCAGCCCTAGTATCAATAGAATTATTTTTCTAGTAAATGCTTAATTTGTTATTTGTTGTTTTCAAATGTGGCATGCTGCCATGCTGCAGTGTGATAAGATAATAGAACATCAACCTCCAACACGGTCACAGAGAAGGTAAATGACAGACACTGTGAGCGTTGGTATGTCCATGAATGAACAAATTTTAATTTATACAGTTAAAGTGCAACATAATCTCCACCAGGTATGTAAGGTTTACGCAGGCATTTGTTAGTTTGTTAGTTTCCAACAGGATAACCTGAAAATTTCTAATCAGATTTGATTACATTTTAGAGAATGTTGGTCATGACATAAAGAAGAGATAAGATTATGGTTGGGATCAAGATCCGAAAGCAGTTCCTTGAGTCACATCTTTTTCCAACACCAATGAACTTTGAAAAGGAGAGGAACAGGTCATATCTGGCACAGAAAGAATGCCATAATCTTGACAGAGACATACTGGCATGGTTAACATATGGACAAAGTGAGTAGAAAAATATCAGCATTTCAGATCAAAACTAGAAAAGCACTCGGAGAGCGCAGACCTCCGCCAGCACCACAGTCCTCTCCCATATTGTGATTTTTACCATAAGTATTAGTCCTACCTTTATTTCATCGAAATATTTAGATTCCTTGACCATGAAAACATACCATTAACAATGGTTTCATAATGATATCTATTTTAGTTCAGTAGTTATTTACAAAATCCCATTTTTCGTCATGGCGGATCCAGACAGTAATCCGGATCAACACCAAAATTGAATCACTTCTTCCTTTTCCATGCTGAACATTTCCTGAAAATTTCATCAAAATCCATCCGTAACTTTTTGAGTTATTTTGTTCACAGACAGACAAACTCTCCCGAAAACATAACCTCCTGGCGGAGGTAATTATGCATCCCTACAAAGCAAATTTGAAAAAGATGGTCTTAGTCAATGAGTATCTCATAAAGGCGGCTTTTTTTCTAAGGCCTAGAATTTCAAAAATCAAACTTAAGACTTATCAAAACTCCTGACAGATCTGCAAGACTTTGAAAAAACGGGGGTGACATTATTGGTCACAGAACTAAAAACTTACAAAAAGGTCCAAACTATATGTAATTCTGTCTGCCAAAAAACAGCATAACACCAAATAAATTATATATCTTTTCATCATTCTGTCAACAGATTGTAAAATACAGACAACAGCAGAGTGACCCAGCTGTCATTGCCATGACTCAGTGAAGATATAAAGAGTGCCTATCAGCCACAGCTTATTTTCAGGAATAAAAACAAACTGCAATGAGGACAGAAAGGAGCTGTCATCACCTCTGCCGAGCACTGTGGTGCCTTTGGCAGGAGAGAAAAGCGAGCGGAGGAGATTGCGTGACTATGAAGGAGGGAATATTCCTCCCTCGTCTCCGCTCCTGTCCTGCGCGAGGACGGCTGCTCTCTTGTCTCTCCCTGTTCTCTTTCTCTGTCAGCTCATCCTCTCTCTGTCTTTGCCCTCAGGGCCCACACTCTGGTTCACTGACACTGCTGCAGCCCTACAGCCAAAAAGTCATCCACGAAAGTTCACTGGAGACAAGTCTGCAGATCTGTTCCCAGAAAAAAAAGGTTAAACAAACACAAATTAACTGTGAGTAAATGTCAATCCAAGCACCTTCTGTCAAAAAAGCAGTCGCACCAGTGACAGTCCATCCATTACGAAGATTTAAGACCCTGCAGCTTGACTGGGTGGGTTTCTCAGCCCTGTTGCCACGCAAACTATTGTTTTGCCCTCTCCCTTCCTGACGTGCATTCCTCCTCACAATGCGATGAAAAGTGAATTCCCTTTTTTGACAAAGCAGATTGAGTCGTGTAAGGAAAAGTAGGAGAAGACATTACCAGCTGAAAGATGCTAAAGAGCCAAAAGCTCACAAAGGCTGAGTGGAGCTTGAACCGCTGGAGTGTGTTCACTCACTGGTCATTTTGTTTTCTCAGGGCTGCATGTTACCTGATATAAGGTAGACAGATTTTTATCTCTGACTGCCTAGCAGCACCAGGCCAGACGGCAGAGTATTTAGAGAGTGGAGAAATAACAAACACCAGCTAAGATTAGATGTGCACCACTCAACAAAAGCCCCAGAGCAGGGATGTGCTGTTTCCACCCTTACAATCCCTGAAAAGCAGAATTCCTCACAGCATGTCACATGACTGTAGCTTCAGTACAAATTGTCTTACCTTGCCTTTTCAATTAAGCTGCACTGCACCTTTTATAACTGTCCTCGTTCAATGCATGAATGGTGAGTGATTTGTGACCTCATCTAATTCGCAGTTTCTTCTTTGGCTCTGGAGAAGAGCCTGTTTGGGCACCTATGCTGTGTGTTTTTGCAGTACAAACTTAAACATCCAGGTGCATATCATGAAGCCCATCCCTCATGTCATCATTGTACAGAGTAAATACATCATTAAGTGAAAAAAAGGAGGCAAACTTGGGCATGTACTCACAGTTCCTCCAGATAGGGGAAGTTCTTGAAGACATTGGCTGGAAGCTCAGTGATGTTGTTCATGCTCAGGTCACTGTAAAAACAAACAAAAAAATCTTTTAAAAACAAACCTGTCAAAATAATTAATTATCCTAACAATTTTAATCAGTGAAAACACTGCAATGCAAATGAATATAGATACACTCTGTAGCCAAACAACTGTTCACAGAGGAAAGTACGTGGAATACGTTTAAAAGTGAGGGACTAAAAATGTCTATGAGAGACAAATCAGTGAGTGGTAACAATTTTGGCCTGAGTGTTATAAGAGTGTTATCCTTCAGAATTTCACAAATGATCCTTTACAGAAGTTTAAAAAAGCTGTGAGGGAGTGAAAACAAAAAAGCAAATATCCTTAAGTGAATGTGAGATGCTGGTACCTTGTTACAAATTTAGAGTTGGATATGGCAGTCCTTATTTCTGCGTTTTCTTGTTCACAAAACATAAAAGTGATTCAGAGCACACAGTAATACGCTATGCTCACAGCCTCATTTGTAAGGCCATGTGAGAAAACACTGACATGCCTTCTGGTCACCATCTGCATTATGGGAAGCTAGCAATACAGCAAAATGAGTTGTTCAACTTGGGGCAGAGAGGGGGACAGATGTCACATAGGCCTTTGTAGATGAGCATATATATCAATGTCTGATCTGACCAAACCTCTGTGCTTCAAGAAAGGAGGTTTTTAACACAACAGCTGTAGAGGTGTCTTTGCTGACTGGTGGAGAGTTAGAGAAATGAGGTAGCCTCATTAGCCTATTAGCTCGCAGTTAGCCAAAAATTGAGTCTGGTGCAGACAAAGAAATCACATTTGTGCCTTGCGTATGTATTGGAATCCAGCTCCTTCATTTGCCAAACTGAGGGTGAATTAGTTTCACTTTTCATACATTTTAGCAGTGGTAGTGGTCCATCGGCCACCGCTACAATGCTGTTTAGTTTTTTAATTGTTCACAGTCACTATTGCTGTTGCTGAACTTCACAAAGACAGCATGGAGTGTGAGATGACTCACACCTCAGCAAACTCCAAAATATTTTTTGCCCTCACATTGCATGAAAAACATGCATTAGCATAAAAAATGAACTACTAAATAATTAAAACCATAGGCAATGAACTGTCACCAAATTCTGTTAACCATTTCAATGAACACATTTAAACGGTAAACCTTGACTATTTCAATTTGCAAAGATCTTACTTCTAAGTTTAATTCACTATAAAATATGCCAAAACCTGCATTTAATTTATTAGTAAAAAAAATGCTATCAACAGGAACAATATGGCAGTTGTAACATTCATCCCTCATGGCAGTTTCCTGTCTTAAATGTGCCTGCATGAGTATAACCTCAACAAAAAAAAGCTTTGGAAAAAGCCCTTCTCTCTAGCCCCAGGGATCTTCATTTTTCAAACCAACTACAAGTAAAGATAGGCATGTAGCAGCATGAAAAATATGCACACAGGACTTGATTTGCTTCCCCACCAAAGCTAATATAAGTAAATGTGTTTACATCTTCATCATGCTAAGAAAAATAAACACAGACACTGCTCCTAAGAGGGACTGAACTCAAGAAAAGCATAAAAAATGACTGAATGATAAATAAAGGACTGTCTTGGTAAAGACATGGACAATGACTGCCCAAAGTCTACTGAATAGACCCTAACTACTCTGATCTCTAATCTAGATAATGAGTCTGCTAACATGCTTCAAAGAAAAGCCAAAAGATGCCAAAATCAAGATTGAAGAAACATCCGGGATTCACCAATGAAGCGACCCGTGTCCCCCCTCTCTCTCCCTTTTCACTCTCCAACTGGCCATCTTGAATTTCACGGCCAGATCTCTGTAGGACCTTGTGTGTGGGCCTCCGAATCCTACAAGGATCATATTGCCCTTCCTCTGCAGTCCCAAATACACACACAGTCCCTCACACAAACACACAGATGCAAAGAGGCCTTAAAAGGCGGGCCCTGACAGAACCTTCATCATCCCTGCGTCCCATCTCCACTTACCTGCTTATCCAATTACCTTATAGACGGTGCAGTTACAACAGCCCTTCCATCAACATCCACCCACTCCTGGTGGTTCTCTCAGAGTCAGACAACATCTCTGCTGGTGCTCTGCCACCACGGGTGGCCAGATGGATACATCCCTAAACCACATTTTGACTCAATCTTGCACAGACTGTTGACTGGTCTGAACCACATGCAGGGCTTGGGAGTTTGGGAGGCCTAGATGTCTCTATCACACTTCCTCCTTCCCTCTGAGCCTGGCTGCTTTCCTCATCAAGGTCCTGGCCTGTCCTTGTTAAGATAGATTGAAGGAGACACTAAAAATGCAGCTGTGATAGATGGTGACAAGCCTAAACGCTTCTACAAACAGGTATTAGTGAATTTCTATCCCAGGTGTTATTTGGCTTCGTGTTGCAGAAAGGATGCAGAGTCTGAGATAAGAAGCAGACTTGATAAAGAAAACAGAAATGTGGAAAAGTATGAGAACATTTCTAAAATCAAAATGGGAAATCTTGAATATTCTTTATGACTTTAACTTTTCTGCTCAAACTGGTAACTGCATGGAATTTGATTCAACTTTGATTATCAACACTGAAACAGCATTACCAACATTTTTGTTTTTGTATATTTCAATTCCACATTCCACACCTGTTGGCTAATGTGAAGAAATAATCTACACTAGAGAGACAGAGATGTCATGATGGCTGCAACAAACAAGGATTAAGCTTAAAACACACTGGAAAATCAGTTAGCTTCCAACAAATATTATTCCACTATTACTCCTGTTTACATGCCGCTGTTTCAAATAATTAACCCCAGTCATGCAAAGCTTGGCTACTTGGTGTTGTTTGTGAAACAAGGATCTAACTATAAACAGACAGGAGTCCTTGTGCCCACACTGCAGGAGAAACCTCGGGGAGATTTGAAATGCTAAGTACAAATGTCCAGCGTTGATAGAGTTTTCCTGGCTGCATTATAGCTGATAATTAGCTGTATGTAGAGACATCACTGCGAGTTTATTCATTATTAACAGACTTTGCTTTTCTGGCCAACGTAGCTCAAACAATTTATTTAATAATACATTCAAAGACCTATCTAACTAACATCTAACACCATTACACACATGGCATTGGTATATCAAGTCCTTTATTTTTAACTCCAAAGAAACTGTCCATCCAAAAGAAACTTCTTTTTTATTCAGGGTCTCCTGCTTCAGATGACTGGGCTGCATTTATACACCTTAGCTTAAGTGTATTAAGTTTAGCAACATTAATCAAAAACATGGTTAAGATATGCAGAATTGAATCTGCGTAAGACACAAAACAAGAGAAATGGGCAGGTATGTGCTGCCATTATTACTGTGTCTTTATTCATCAGGGTGCTATGAATCAAAATGTTGTTTGTGTTTTGGTTGTGAATATGTTAACCATTTCCACTGTCTCTCAATCTTTGCCTTGTGATGAAACTTAGTGGTACACTATTGTTAAGCACATGCTCTATGTTGCCCATGATTTACTTTATTTTTAGAATAAACACAGGTCCAAAGTTTGGCTGGTCTGTAGTTAAGACATCTCCAACGTAAACTGTATCTGTGTACCTGTCTGCTGCAACGTTCGAGTATATCTGGGCCCGATAAAGATACAGATTTTTGAAATGACGGTTTAGTTAATTGCTAATCCTATTTGTTTTTTAATGTCTTTTGGGTATAACCCCCTGCAATGCCACCACTTCCCACGTTAGATCATGAAAACAGACCAGCATTTGTAGGTTTCATCGTTCTGCCATATAAAAAAAAATCTATGACTCAGTAGTTCGATGTGCCTGTTGCCAGCACCTAACTTTGTTACACACCATATTGATATTTGCAACAGACCACAGAAATAACTCAAAACTGCTTGAACACAGGGGTTCTAAGTTCTCTTTCAAGAAAACCAGAGTTTAGTTGGTTATGGTTGTTAAGGCCACCTGAATCAAACATGGACCAAACAAGGAAGGCCAGTCTGAAAGTGGTGTCCAATGTCTTAAATCTATCTGAGCATCACAACGGTAAGCTGACCTGACGTTAATAGACAATATCAAGCAGAGTGTGGCTGCCATTAGCGACACCAGCTTACTGTACTCCTAATAGATAATGTGTACAGGTCCACAGGGAACATGTTTACACGTTACTCAGGTCAACATGCCAGTATCATCATATGTGGCCTAAAAACAGCTTTGTCTTTATTTAATAGGCCAAAATACTGCCAAGCTGCTTTGAGTTAAACAGAGTTATCCCTCAGTGTTGTTTATTTCCATCATATAGTAATAACTATGCGAATAGTAGAAAAAAGACAACAGCTACAGGAACAGCTAGTGGCGAGCGGCAGGCTTTGGTCGGCCTGACACAGTGCAGAGTGAAAGCTAACCATAATGCAGCTTCACCCCCAAACACAACAGTGTCTGATAAACTTGGAATGTGAAAATGACTTTAGTCTCAACTTAAAAACAGACTTTAAGGTTAAGATAAATGAAATGTATGATAATTTTGAATGAATCCTGACTATTGGGCATATCACATTATTAACCTCCTACAACCAGTTTGTGTTCAACATTCTTAGTAGTTAAAGAGGAGCTGTATTAATATGATTATTGAATCTTTGCGTCACAACAAAAATTAACTTTAAATACCTGGTACATCTTTTAAAAACAATACAAAAGAGGTGGTTCCTGCAAGCTAGGTGAGGCAGGAAACTTTAATTGCACTGATTTCACATTTCACATGCATTATTATTCAATCATTAATGAATCATGTTAAATAATGATTAAACCTGTGAAAGCAAGTTACGCTAATTAATTTACTATGCATCACATTTGATTGAACAAGCCCCATCATTGTCAGAGAAGGATTTCACTTTTAAGAACTCTATTTATTAAACATGAATAAAAGAAGCCCATAACTTAATTTTGAAGTTGGTAAACCATAATGAGAAGTTATATATTTAAAAAAATGATTTTATACTGTAAATGGGCAACATAAACTCAAAATTCAGACTGTAAATTGTACACTAAAAATCCTATGACAAGAAAAGAAATCAAATCCTTAAACTCTGTTTAATCAGCCTAGATGCTTTAGGAAGCATTTTTCCCCATAAAATGTATTCATATATGCCCTCTTAAGGATTGAGTCAAAAATAGGAAAAAGTAGCCGGCTGTAACTGATTGAGTAGTGTTCCGTTTGGCTGGCAGATGGGGCTTGTGGAAAACCCTGTATGGATGAAAGCATGAACTTGACAGACATCCTGAACAACATTTCAAGCATCTCAAGACCACTTCCATTTACTGTTATCAGTCTAAGAAACTGGACAGAGGTCAGCGGGCTCTGTGATTAGGAAAAACAAACTCTATCCAGAGTCATACTGGAACTAGGTGCCTCACCAGCCATACAACCAGGAAAAGACCACAGATTGAAACTGCAAGAGGCCAAAAATAATACAAACAGATCTACAGCCTTCCTCTGGGAGTTTCCTGAGAAATCAGCAAATTCGTGCAGCGCTCCACAAATCAAGTCTGTGTGGCAGAGTGGACCAAACAAAGTTGCTCTGAAAAAAAAACATATTCTTCAAACAAAGAGTCAGCGTTAAGGCAAAACCCCGGTAGACCTTAAATCCAAAATAAGGCCGCGTTAAAATCTTAATAAATTAATGATAACACCTTGAAGACATTGTACAGAATAACTGTATTTAATAGTCTATTACCACAGTATACAAGTTTGAGTATTTAGGTACAAATATTTAAGAATTGTAAATAATCAAGACAGAATGATGGACTAATGAGCATATATCTGTGTGCATTTAAAAACACAGCATCCAATTTTTACTTACTTCAAAACAATAAAAACTAGGAATCATATTTAAACCAGACGCAGCCGTATATGAGACTCCGAATATTATGCCATTTTACTGATGGGACTTGTAAGCAAAAAAATTGTTCATCACAGACACAACCACATTTGAAGTGGTGTTGAAACATACAGAGCACATTTTTCTGTTTTTCAGCGACACTAAATTTAATATGTCAGTAGTTTTGCTACAGCATAGACCTAGATCATACTTTGATGGACAAAGTAATAAAGTTTTAAAAAGGAGTTAACATTTCAAACAGTTCTCAAACTATTAAATTAAGCATTAAGCCATCTCTAATACGTCACTTTTCAAGCAAAACAATACAGGGTTCCCTAGAGGATCTTCAGCAAACAACTGTTTGTCAGCTCACTTTTAAACATTGTAATTTGGAAAATAAGTAGAATCGAAATGATATCACCAGTGGGCCTTCAATCTAGACAGTAACAAAGATGACATTGAGGATAGCATGTCCATTGTTGTGTTCAAATGTGCATTAAAATATGGTAACATTAAACTCAACAGTTTCACAAAAAGTAACATAACTTTTGTGGCTCTGTCTTTGGTTTCCTGTTAAACTTTCTTCACTAAATAATAAAAATAAATAACGATGGCCACAAGTCAACTCACTGACTTTGACTACCCTATTTTGATCATTTATGACATTAGGTAATGGGTATTACTTATTCATTAGTGATTTCCATCTCATTCTGCACCTCTCTCTGACGATCCAGGGCTGCCGTTGTCTTAGTGTTGGCACAAGTAAAAGACAAACTGCCAATGCAAATAAAAAACATCTAAGAAAATATATCATGCTAGTTGCCATTAAAAACATGTCCCATTTCAGGTACAAAAACAAGGATTTCTCTGGACTTCAGGATTTTCCAAAATATTTGACAGAAAAAAGGTCACCTGCCATTTAGCACTGCATTTAGGGACAGCATGGCCAAGAAGACCTGCTTATGTTTAAATCGGGCATCAAAATGGAGAAAAGGGTCATTGGAGTAACTGGTGTTTACGGTTGTTGTTGTGTTGGACAGGCTGGTCCAAGTATATCAGAAACTGTTGAGTTTTAACACAACAATCCTTAGAGTTTGCATAACAGTGAGCAGCAGTTTATGGGGAAAAATGCCTTTTTGATGTGAAATGTCAGAGGAGAAGGCCAGAGAGGTTGAGATGACAGAAAGACAACAGTGACTCATTTAAGCCCTTGTTACATCCATCCAGATATGCAGAAGACCATTTCTGAACACACAATACTTAAAATCTTAAAGCAGAAGGGCTCCAACAGCAGAAGACCACACCTGTAACCATCCCTGACAGCCATGAACAGGAAAGTAAGGCTGCAAATCCCACATGTTCACCAAATCTGGACAATGGAATACTGGAAAATGTTCTTGGTTTGAAGAGTATCCATATCTGCTGTGAAATTCAGATGGTAGGGTAAGAGTTTTGCATTAACTACAACATCATAACTGACCTGTTGAACCAACATATGATTGACAGATGGGCCCGAGTGGGCCAGTGGAATAACGCATCGTAATATCATATTAAAAGGTTGTTGGCAATTTTACCTTGTTTTCTAGTGAAACATTAATCCATACATTTTTTAAGTTTCTTGTTAAATCACTGCTTTCGAGGGTCCATCAGTGCATGTGTGAGTTACAGCTAAGAAGAGTCAAAGGCTTTTATTTGGTGGGCATATATATTAAATGGATATATAGTGCTTCTCTCTCACAATCCAATCATTAAGATAAGCTGGAAAACTGGACCACACATTTAAGTTTTTTGTGGAGTTTCAAACAGGAACCAAACAGCAAGCATCCTGCCTTGTATCAACGGATCAGAGTGTTGGTGGAAGTGCAATGGTGTGGGGGATATTTGGAGGCAAACAGTGGGCCCCTTAGTAACAATCAACATCATGTTAATGACACAGTCTACCTTACTGTTGTTCCTAACCATTATTAACATGATTAAAATGTTTCAGTACCAAACGCCAGTCAAGTTACTCTTTAAAAATGATTGCTTTGGGGAAAATGTATACATCACGCTACTGTCACATATCAATACTTGGGCTTTTGCATGAGCAACTTCATTATAATGTAGCACATATCCTCAAACAAGAACCATGACACACAACGTGTACCACACTTGAGCTTGAGCTTTATACTGTTAAATTAAAGTGGGCTTAGAGGGTCAAATGTTTTCAGCCTTGGTATGGATTTCCTGGTGAGAGTGCGACCTAGAACAATATATTTTTTCTCTTTTGATGGTCGACTTTTGACTGTCAGACATTCAAGTGGTTATATTTCACCCTGAAAAATCTTTTTGTGTTTTTGTATTTACTCCTGGCTCAGACTGGACTAATGTTTTGGGGCTTGAATCTTACTCAAGAGAGTCTTGGCAGTGCACTAGTATCTTTCTGTCAACAGCTAGTCAGCTTAGTCAGGTTAGTCAAGCCAAAGAGGCATTACTAAGTGTCCCACTGAGCGTCTACATCCTTCAACTGTTTGCCTGTGGAAATACTTTCAACATGTGATTTATGATGGCTTCACCTTAATGGGTCAATTAGCAGAAATGCACTAAAGACTTGAGGGCGAGTCCTTTCTCTCACAATACCCACTCAGACAGTCACGGCTGATTTAGATCACGCCTATATAACAGCCTATATGGCACTGTGGATCACTGAGGCTGTGTTACATCATGCAAAAAACAGTTGAGACATATCGAACATGTTTCAGACTGTCCTTTAACAATCTTTCCTTTACTGATTTATGAAAGAATTAAATCCTCCTAATCCACTTAAAACTGTCTACAGTTGGTCTGTCTGTAAGATTCCTGGCAGGTATCACAGTCTTAGCATTACAGACACTGAAATACTCAGCCATCTATCACTACCAAACATGAGAATATTATTCAAACAACTTCAGCATCAACACGAAAATGTAGCAGTTAGAACATGTGGGGGATGGAAATAGGTGTATAAGTGAGGGTTTGGGACTTAAAGAGGGGGGCAGAGAGCATTAATATTCTCCCATCCACAAGTCATCCTGTTTTGGGACCAAGAACCTCTGACTGGCTCCTTTCACCTCTGCTGACCAAGAACAAAAGTATCATTCAGTCAAAAATGGATTGAGGGCACCAGTGGTGAAGCCGGCAAGCTCCACCAGCAGAGTGCAAGACCCCTGACGCCACCCCTCCCTCTCCCCTAAGACACAACCTTGTTCACTCTATGAAAGAGCCTAATACAAGTGAAATGTTGGCAGCAATGGCCCCTTCTTGCCTCCTCAAAATGTGTTTGAGTTCATGCATAAACCATACCTGACACCTATGCTAGGCTCAGTGGCAGGTAAACTACATACCATCTGAAGGAGTGTTTGCTTTGTTACTGGCTCTGGGGCCTCCTCTTTTTTCCTCATCTGTTTTTCTGTGAGAGGGATGTTTCCACTGTAGATGCCAAAACTCAAGCCCCTGTGGGCTGTAGGTAAGAGTCCACTCCAATAGTGTCACATGATTTATTGTCAAATGTGATGACTTCCAGTAAAATAAGTTATTTCTCATGTAAATCAAGACAACAGTAGACAACAGGCTTCAACACAGACCTCCTGACCTTCTGGGCACTGTTGCAGTAAAATTACACTCACTTCTGTCTGCCTTTTCTTCTTATGGTGTTTTGTAAAATTCAACTGAGGACATTTTAAGACTCTTTAAAGCCCCAAACAAAGATGAATTTGTGTTTTCTTAATCAAGAAATTAAATTATTTTTGTTGGCTGTTCTCACCTGTATTAGAGGGAACAGCCACAGGACAGAAAGGCGAGACATTGAGGTAAGACGTTTAAATCCATGTCGCTGGCATGGACTGAAACCCATGCGAGCCACAAACATCTGCACATGTGGCACGCTGGGAAACTGCTTAGCTGTCAGCAAGCCTGAAGTCTCCATCTTTGATAACCCTTCTAAGCTGTGCCAGGTGGCAAACCAGTGTTGGTTTAGTCACAGGTGCACACACTAAACTTAACTGACTGCACATTATGCTGGATGTGTTTGATAGGGATGGGTGTCAAAAACCACTCCAGTTGAGCATCAAACACGGTTGACAGAAATCTGTATGACTGGGCTTTATGCTCTTATCAATTCCTTCCACTCTGATTTGCATGCCGTCAAAATCACACACCCCACATTCTTATCATAGGCAGTCATGATAACAAAGAATTCAAAAATCATTGCAGACAGGAGGCAGAAGTGGTTAAGTCTGTGGATTCATTTTCAGCAGGAAGACACTAGCTGCACAACTATCAGATAAATACAATTATATCAATGACTATGACATTTTGCATTTACAGGGTGATCTGGACACAGTCAGCTCTTAAGTTTCGTCCTCAGCTTGCATTAGATGACTGAAGTGATGACGTTATAAAGAAAGGTGACACTGACAACTGCAAACAAATACACTGTATTTACAGTTGCAGTATCTTAGTTTGCTTTTACAAATAGTGGGATGAATGTTATGTTACCTTGATGAAAAATGCAGACATTCACAAATGATGTTGATCTCCATCATTTTTCTGTCAACAGTCTGGTGGTGGCTCCCTTAAGATAATATCTTAAAGTCAAGGATGCTGTGCTAGCTCTCAAGGCATTAAAAGAAGACAAAAATCAGACTTCCTAGACTTCTTGTTGTGGAGTCATGAGGTGTCCCAGACTGATCTTTTATGGTTGGTCAAAATGAAACAATACAAGGCTTTCAAGGTTGGGCCAGAACTGTGCAAAAATCATGGAGTTATAGTTCCAAACTTATGACCAAGTCCTTGAGACTGCTGAAGTCAAAGACAGACTATGCAGCAGGTGTCCCAGGAAGAGAACATCTCAATAAGACCAGTTCATCACCCTCTTCTTCACTAAGGAACAGGAGGCTTTCTTCCAGGAGGAGAGGAGACATTTTTCAGGGGGGCTAGCCACACATTTAAGATTGTAGCATGTTTTCCTCTGATAGCTAAACACACTAACTGACCGAACAGCCTGATACATACTCCATTTGTAGCACTTGGTATGTACTATGAAACTTAACAAATACATAGCAATAATGTAAAGGTATTCTGATCTCTGAGAGTTTAATGTTTTTAATAACTGCAACATCAAATGAGCTGGCTTGCAGTGCCCCTATCTCTGTTTTTGATTTCATCAGTATGTGCTGGAATATATTATGATTCATATGATTCAGTGTAATCAGGATTTCAGTCTCCATTACAACCGAACAACTGCTTATAGGAGAGTTTAATTCTGTGAGTAATCTAAAGTCCAAAATATTACAAGGAGGCGAGCTGAAGCTCCAATCATTGTCAGTCAGGTAGCTGGAAACACTACAGCACTGCACACTTACCAAAAATTACATCAGTAATGTTTCAAAAAATGGATAACATGTGACTTATGACTACTTCGATCAAGGGCAGCCAATACAAAAATCTGATGTTTACAACTGTAAATTGTACCAGCAAAGGAGAGAAATGAACCACACACTCAGTTACAGCCACAAAGCTGAAAAGTGATCACAGTGAATCATTAAGGCATCTTTCCGTGATGCAATGCACAAACATGAGTCAAGATACGATTATGGGCTTGTCTAAAAAGAAGGAAGAATTGTGGCACTTTAAAATGCAATCAAATGCAACATGCACGCCATATTGCCCAGCCCTAAGTCGAAAGCTTTAATGCTTTTGTTTGTGCATATTTGGCAAGCCGGTCTGTAATGTCTACATCTTGAAGACACATTTCCTTGAACTTGCATTGCTCTATCACCTCTCCCTTTTCCCTGCTGTTTACATTTCATAATTGTTTCTCTGATTGCCATAATTTGTCATATGAGAAAGCAAACCAAAGAAAAGAAAAAGAATCATGTTATGAGCACAAAGCAGTGCAATTTAATGAGGACTGTCGCAGTCAAAAACTTTCTAATACCTTTTAAAAAGTCAAAATACAACATTTTAATTAAAATAATGACCTGAAATTTCTAAAATTTTACTGAAGGCCTTTTAAAGACCCACAGGAGCACCGTCATATGTACACTTCTGTCTTGGAGCTGATCAGACTTGATTCTTTAATAAGTGCCTTCATGCCAGTGTGCTGAATTTAAGGACATGATAATAGCAAACAAATTTACACAAGTGCAGTACAAATACAGCAGTGACAGAACACTAATATGTGAAATTTGCCCTTAGCACATCAGAAGTCTATTGTGTGCATTAGCCCTGAGAAGATGGAGGCCTTGCAGCTGCAATATGTCTCACTAATCCATCATGATCCCTAACCCCAGTGCTCCACATACAAAAGACGGAGGGAGTGGGAGAGGACAACTTAAGTTCAAGAGACCCAGAGAACAAATGAAAGAAGGACAGAGAGAGGGACAAGCAACCTTTCACATACTTTTAAGAGTCTGAAGTGAATACATTAGGCAGTTTAGTGTTTAAAAGCTGTCGCAGTGCGTTTAGATAACCATGTGCAGAGCAGGCAGCCAGGCAAAGAAGATAGCACAATCTAGAGAACAATATTTTTTCCAGTTTTTGAAAGTGAATAGGAAAGCAGGGTGGCAGTGCTATGATACGATATCATTTGTGAAAACATTGCTTCATGTTGTGATTGAGTTGAGAGACTGCCCGTAATAGATTTCATTCTCGTGTTCCCACAGTTTAAAAGGTATGCAGAGAGTTTCAGCTGTGAGCAATCTGCCTCGTGTGACATGTCTTGACAGCCTGGTATATGAATCTACTTCCTCTGTTTACCTTACCTAACAGTTTCCTAACAATAGGGATTTCAAGAGGCACCATATTGGTTCCTGTATGAGCAAGCTTGGGCCAGTATTCTAAAAATTCTTAAAGTGAAAAAGAAACAAATGTTTCCACAAAGAAGAAGACACATCCACACTTTCAGCAGCATGACATTGACATACAGTTTTATTCTAAGAGCCTCTTTAAACTCATCATTTCCTACTTTTTTCTGGAGGTACACTGTAATTACAAAAGCTCACAATAAATTGCTGTTTTCAATGTGGTTGCTGAGGTGGTTACTTAAGTTTATGATTAACCTGAAGGTTGTGAAACAGTCTGAGGAGTTTCTTCACAGGGCAATCATCAACTGTACCTGGACCAATGTGTAAGAGCAAACCCACCCTGGTGCACTCACCTAAAGCAGTGCTTCCACTATCAGTCTGAACTGAAGTGTGAATGTAATCATTTATAGCACTACTGACTCAAAGGTATTTTGTGCTGCAGGTGAAGAAACTGAAAAATGCAGCATTGGCTACAATCCACGCCACAGAACTCAATTAAATCAGGCACATTGTGTGACCTTAGCTTACGTATATTATTTTGTTTACAGTCATCAGGGCCAGAGCAGCCAACTGTTGACATTAGGATGGGCCAAATCTGCTCTAATGAGACCTCGCAGAGCTGGACTATTTTTTCCAACACCATTATGAGTTGAAACATGAACATACAGGTTAAATAATTTGCTAACTATAAAGTTATCATCAGAAGGTTTTTTTTGTTCATATTTAGAAAGATAAACCAACATGCATTAATTAAGACACCAACCTGCAGGTAGCAGCTGACACTGAATTGGTTTGGTCATGACAAAGTCTTCACTGACCAACAAACTGCTTAAATTAACTTGTGTTTATAAAGCATCTTTTATATCACGACACATAGTGGCAAACATTTAACAACTGTCTGATCCTCATTCACTTGTTTAACCAGCAATACATGCATTAGAAAACCTTGATGATTTACTGAAACATATGCTCTGTACGTTATCATTGCTTGTTGTGCCAAAATTAACCTTCATTTCATTGATTTTTTAATAAAGATGTCATCAAGATGCCATTTACAGCTGTGCCAGAAACTTGGCATACACATTCCTTCAATGCACCAAACCCCGAGATCCAAAAGGCAGCAGGGTCAGTTTAGTGCCGCTTACAGCCCTGGTGATGTTTAGTTGGCCAAATTGATGAGGTGAATAAAAAAATCAAAACATTCTTTAATATATCTAAATATTGCACATCAGCATTATAAGACTTAAAAGAGCAAAACAAAAGCATGTTTTAACTCGAAAAGCACTCGGAGAGCGCAGACCTCGGCCAGCACCACAGTCCTCTCCCATATTGTGATTTTAATCATAAATATTAGTCCTGCCTTTATTTCATGTAAATATTTAGATTCCTTGACCATGAAAACAAACCATTAGCAATTGGTTTCATAATGATATCTATCTTAGTTCAGTAGTTATTCATGAAAATCACATTTTTCGTCATGGCGGATCAGGATCCAAAATTAGGGATGGGAATCGAAAACCAATTCCAGTTGAGAGTCGTTAACAGCTCCATCAAAGAATCGATATCATTAGTCTTTTTGTTTATCAATTCCCTTATCAATCCCTTCCACTGACAGGGTTCAGAAGCATCAGAATTGTAGCTTAATTTTCATTGCACATACTACACAACCTTAAGTGAGTAGAAACACCAGCAACTTGCAGAGGCAGATATCTATGCTGTGACATGTTTGACATTGTTGCCACTGAAAATCAAACACTTGCCCACTCGCAAAATCTGCAGGAATCGATAAGGGAATTGTTAAAGAATTGGATCGATTAGCAAGATCGTTAATAGCATTGATATTGATAAAATCTTATCAATTCCCATCCCTAACCAAAATTGAATCACTTCTTCCTTTTCCCCTGCTGAACATTTCCTGAAAATTTTATCAAAATCCATCCATAACAAACAAACTCTCCCGAAAACATAACCTCCTGGCAGAAGTAACCAGTAAACCAATAAATTAAATAAGTAAAGCATTTTTGGTGCAAATAACATGGCTGACTGTAGAGGCAACTGATACATTTTAAAAGAAAAGAATAAATTAAACTGTAAAGTTAAGAAAAGGGAGTTCAAAATGATGTATAAGTTTTAATAGACCAAAAGTAATCAAGTATTCTTACCTCTACATAACTTAAAAAAGTAGTTAAAGCATCTATAAAATGTGAAATTTATAAATTCTTCTCAACAGTCTACTTTTTGAGGCAACAGACTCAAACATATTCTTGTTTGGTTGATCAGGAATCTGCACATAAGGGTTATGGGAAACTGCATAAAAAAATTTACTTCAAAAATCCCAAAAAAATCACGAGTGCAAATGAAATCCCATACTCGTTCACCGTGACTACAGCATGAGTGGAAACAGATGATTTAAAACAGTTCCTTGAATAATGGTCAACTATTGACTCCCTCACTCAGTAAATCAATGTGATTTTAGAAAGAAAAAAAGTTGTGCTTTACTTATTTAGTACAAGAACTGCTACTGACACCCTACATATCACAAAACTTGGGTTTTGTTTTGAGTAATGCTGACATCTCAAGCTGAAGATATCTTAAATATTCATCAGCTTCTGTTTTAATCATAACTTTTGTAAACAATTAATTAATCAAAGTAATATTTGAAGTAAAATACGCAGAAATTGTCTCTACAATATGAACACCTATATTTTACACCATGTATGGGCAAACAACAAATAAAGAAATGTTTGCATCTGATAAGACACTGACCAACTTCCTCTAGTGATGCAGGGATTATAAAAATCAAGGCCATAATGGAAGCTTCTTGGAAACATGTGAGCTATAACCATTAAAAAGGATATTCCTCAGCTTTCCTTAAGTTTATTCTAGACCAATGATTCAGATAACAATTTAACCAATACATATGTTTTTTTCCTGTCTCTGTCTCTCAAGTTTGGTCATGCAATCAGATCTGAGTTTGTTCAACAGGTCATGTCTTCTGCCCCATAAAAACCTTCCCTGAATCAGCAGTAGGCGTGCCAGGAGTCAACATTGCATTAATATGACACAACAGATAAACATCTGCAACTGATAGCTGTTCATCCCACATTCATTTGCTCATGGGTGATGTTTGTAGAAAGAGACAATATCAGCTTCTAAGAATGTATCTGTGGATTCCCGTCATTGCTCCACTTTTAATCCAGCTGATGCAGATATGTATATATAAAGACCTTTTCAACAGCACAGAAAACCAAGTCTGCTGGACTACCATTTCATTACTACACTTGTTTAGACAGTCCATTGTTTTAAAGCACAACTAAAACAGGAAAAATAGAACTGGATTCAACAATAAATCATGTATCTTTATCGAAAATAGTCATTCAGTGCTAAACAAGTGTGAATTTCATGAACAGTCCATGTAAAAAAAAAACATTTTCAAAGTTTCAAAGCTGCTTCATCTGCCTTCCTGAGAGCCCCATATAGCACGAGATATTTCTTTATGAAAGACCGACAACTTTGTCAGGGTGCTCATTCATTCAAAACAAAAACTTTCCTTATGAAGCAACAGTTTGAAAGAAAAAAAAGCAACTTACATAGACATAGCTGTAGTTCTAACCTCAGAACAAATTTTTAAGTATGAGAACAAAATAAAGTAAGCTCATGTAGGTTCACTGACTCTGCCTAAAGCCCCCTAAACTTAACGTTTCGCCTTCAGGTAAAGTGCTGAGGCGCATATGAACATTCTGCTGTCATGTACCATTGATTTGTTGGCTGTAAATATCAAGAGACTTTTTCTTGCCTTCTGATACCAGTGGTGAAGTTTTTAAGCACTGGGTGTATGACCAGGGTTGTAAAGTAACTAATTTCACTAGATTGCTGAGAAGGGGTATCCTTCAGGGATGGGGGCCTTTTAAGCATCACTCATTTCACTGTTACTTAAGTTTCAGCATCGATCAAGCATTGTTCCCTTCTTTTTTTACATCGCTGTCATCAATAAGCAAAAAACAAAACAACAACGATAAAAAAAGCAAATTGTCACTATATGGCAAAAAGAGAAAAAACTAGCTGTCTATCTACTCTGTGAATAAAAGGCGCACAATACTACTGGCATAATATCAGAATTGGAAGGAAACGGTTTTAATGGGCAAACATTGGTACAGGTAGATGTGCAATTTTCCTGCCAACACTGGTCATATTTCTTAAAATGGCAATTAGTCCCAGATCAGCAATTTTTAAAACCTAAACAACAAGGCGGATGGCACAGTGGCACATCAAGTAGTGCACATGCCTCACAGCAAGGTCAGTTTGTAGGAAAAGATAAATAACACTTAAAAGCTTCACTGTTGCTGCAAACAGCATTCCCTTGCTACAGGAGCACCATCAGGACAGACTTCCACCTTATTTGCTCCAACGGCTGGCAAAGGGGTCCCAAACTTTGAGAATCCTGTGGTTTGATACGTTAATCAAGAGCTGAAATTTAAATGGAAATGTACAACTTAACCAGGGAACATACGATTAAATTTTAACATGTTTAAAAGTCTGAAAGGGTGCTGCAAATCAGGCTAAAATTGAACTTATTATGATTTATTCAAATGTCACAGCTAGAAAGAGAACGTCTTTTGGTGATTAACTTAAATAAATGCAGTCGCTGGTTAAACATGAGTTTTTCTATGAATTTTAAAATATTACAAAATACACTCAAAATAGATTAAAATTTTATACATAAAACTGGAATATGTATGTAGAAATGATGGCGTCATCATTGACACAAGCTCCACTTAAATGTGGAGTCATCTTTGGATTAAAAACAGCAGAGAATTATAATGACATGTCTTTTTAAATTGTTTATAGCTGAATGGACAGATCTAATTCAGCTGAAGTTTATTTTTTTATCCCAATATTTTATATTGTTAAGTTGTAGAGACTAAACTGCAAGGTCTGAACTTGAGGTGATAACCTGCAAACCTGTTGTTTAGCTGGAATAATTACGTAAAGGTTGTGTGTATGATCCTTACAACAAAAATTGTCCAAATCTATAAAGTGCTTCTTGTAGCACTCAAGACAAAGTTTGTCAGTATTATTATGTCATCTAGTAATAATTGGAACTATTTGCACCTTTGCAAAAACTCAATATTGTGCATCCCTATTGAGAAATTAACTACATGATGGTCTATCACACTTGGCAAAAAAATGTATCATGTTCAAAGTACTTTTATGAATGTGTGCTCTTAATTGAGAAAATATATTCTTGTACGCTTTACACCGCACAAGGAACAAAATATTAAATTTATCTTTGTACATGTACTTGTACATACATAAACTTACCTTTGAGCATAGAGATGAAATTAATTTCTCAATACTCTGTGACTTACAGACTAGAGGATTCCACATTTGGACTACTTAGTCTCTCCTGAGCCTTTTCTGGAAAGTTTGCCTCATGACTGTCCTGTATACAACATTTACTTATGATGTCAACATAGTAAGGCCTCTGCAGGGGAGCACTTGTCAGAGAACAAGCATGTTTAGGAGTTTGTGTTGAGGATGTTGGTCAGTACTTACAGGTAGTAGGTGAGAGCAGTGAGCCCGGTTGGGACGGTGGTCAGCCCTCTCCCGGAGCAGTCTGCACCCCCATCTTCATCGCAGCTGCATGAGGGGGAACACACGGCCGTCGACTGCCCTTGACCGGTGGCACCAAGGCGTAGCAAACACCACAAACACAACCAAAACAAGTCCACACGCATTTTCGTCTTCTTCTGCTCAAGCGAGGGCGATAAAACGTGGTGGTGGGGGGCCTTGTTTTGCGGTTAAACCTATTCCGCACGTCGACTTCTCATGTGGTTGGTCGGTGGAGGCATACAGCGATGAGGGCTTGTTGCTAAATTCAACGTTCATTCACGCGCCCGACACCACAAATACCAATGCTAACGTTTAGCTAATGTCAAAACACAAACATTAACCACCGAAACCAGCGCTTAACCTTACTGTGAAACATTTCTCTGCCCTCCCGTGTGTCGTATCACTCCATGGAGATAAAGTAGCAGGTCTGGCGGCGACAGGAGCAGAAGCCTACCTTGTGGTTTTTTGCGTTTTCGTTGTCCCATTAAATAAGCACACAGGCTAATGAAGCGGTGCCGAGTGCACCTATGACTGACTCATACGGACACGGTGAAGTCTCGAGTCAGAAGTATGCTCTGGTTTGTTTCCTATAACAGGATATCACCGTCAGTTTTCAGCCATTCCTCACGTTCCCCTCCTCTCTCCCTCTCTCTCTCCCTCTCTCTCTCTGCTCCTGACATCAACAGCATGCTGCTTGTAGCTCGGCAGGCACCCTACCGGACAACCTGCGGCACTGGGCCCGGCTTGTGCAACACTGAAACCTGCACCACCACATGAGAGACAACCTGCACACTCCACGACGCCGAGGGTGACAAAACAAGTCAGGTAAAAGTGTTTCACAGGTATGGGTAATTGTTACCTGGCTCCAACCTTGTCTCTGTTGCTGTGGTTGTGGGCGTTTAGGAATGCATGTAATAAATTAGAGTTGAGTCATTCCCCCAATTCGGGAATTGAGTCCTTCTAAAGTCTTTAAGTTTCATTTTTAAAATTTTTACCAACACTATGTTGTAAAGCGTTTTATTTCAGTCAAAACATCCCCTTTAATAAAGTTTTAAAACACTGCATATACTTTGGTTTTAAATGAAACATTATGTTATTTTTTTCAGTTGACACCATGTATTCTCACATCTCTCATGGCTTTCCACGAAAAAGGAATATAGCATATGATAATCAACATGAATGAAAAGTCCTTGCTTTTTCTATGAACATAAATATTCATATTTTGCTAAATTAATTGTTTTAAGACAAATGAATAATTAGGCTACTAATAAATATCAAAAGATCTCTCACTCACTCGCCCCTCAACCCCCTTACACAAAGCATTATCCCCCTAAACAATGGTTTGAACCCCATGAGCATGTTTGACAGGAATTGGCATAATTTAAGTCATCTGAACAACAGCACAGCAGAAACAGGAATGTAGCTACATTATTTTACTATATTTTAAGTAAAATCCCATTTAATATTATGGTAGTCAAGCATAATGACTCAACACTGGATCATGAAAAAAGACATATCTATTGCTTGTGAAGATGACCTTTGTAATTCAAAGCATAGAGATGATTTCTTAATCTCACGTAGCATATGCTTTGTGCTCTCCTGGTATTGACCACATGAGAATTGTGCAAAATCATAACCCTGTCACACTCAAAACCGTTACTTCTTTTAATATAATAGGGTTGGACGATTGTGACAGGGTTGGGATTTTAACTCTTTTGGCCTTGAATTTAGCCAGTTATTTAAATAAATTACTGCATATGTCTTATTTTACTTGCATGTTAATTGTATAATGTTCATGTTGCTATTGGTGTATGTGTGACTGGTTAAAATACATCAGAGTCCATGATGTTACCGACAACAGCAGCAGAAAGGCAGAGAAAGTATTGGACTTGGCGTACTTCTGATCCTGGCAGAAGGAAGAATTACCCACATAGTGAAGGCTAGGGATGGATAAAGAATGTCGAGGCAGCGGTGAAAATAATCAGTGACTTTAAGGTCCATGTCTTGGTGCCTCTGGCTGTTAACATAATGTCATCTATTATCAATCAATCAGTTAATCAATCTTTACTCGTATTGCATCAATTTATAACAAGTGTTATCTCTGGACTCTTTACAATAGAACAGGCTGGAGACAAAGTCTTCATTTTATGAGTACATATATATGCATATATATACATATAAAACACCCACCCACACACTTGCTTTCTCATGCAAGCCAAAAACATGCTCAGTAGGTTGACTGGTGAATTTAAATTGCTCATAGCTATGAATGTGAGCCTGAATGGTTGCCTGTTGCCTCTCTCAATGTGGACCTGCCATCAGCTGGCGACTGGTTGAGAGTATACCCTGCCTCTTGCCCAATGACATCTGGGATAGGCTCGAGACCCCCCACCGCCCACCCCCCACGACCCCGAATGGGATATTTGGTGTAGAAAATGAATGAATGAATGACATGGAACCTTTTA
This sequence comes from Scarus forsteni, assembly GCA_036419115.1. Classification (NCBI taxonomy): domain Eukaryota; kingdom Metazoa; phylum Chordata; class Actinopteri; order Labriformes; family Labridae; genus Scarus; species Scarus forsteni. The sequence continues at coordinate 4,678,753 of JAZDUH010000354.1, read as the reverse complement.
GTGAAGAAAACAGTGACAGAAGAGCACAGTTTACAGGGGGAGCGAGGAGAGGAAAGAACCATTATGAACCTAATCAGTCCTTCACACTATCCAGGTCAAGCCCAGGGACACAAAACTATCACAGATTTTAATTTATTTTATGTGATTGTATTTATAGACAATGTCTGGTGACATGAAAAAGTACAGAAAAGAAAAAGTAAGCAACTTCAGGAAAAACCAAAGAGACAATGAAAACAGAAAGAGTGAAAAATACAAAAAGAGGTGTCAAAGTTAGAGAATCACTCTGATATGCCCAGGTCAAAGGTGAATGTGCAAACAGCAGATTGAGTAGAATCTGGATTTTATTAGCTCCTTTAAACCCATTAACATCTTCAACCCATTGCACCTACATTTCAGTCATTATTTCATCAAGTTTTTGAAAAAAAAAACATATTCAACTTTGATTCATTTTCTCTGAAATGTTGAGAACAAACTATATAATGCAGATATTTTTTAAATTCTGAAGTCAAACCAGTCACAAATCCATGTTGAGATGTTATTCAAATAGCTTTCAGAGTGTCCATAATGGGGTTGAAGACTAGTGCTAGTGCAAGGAAAGCTAGGAAATGTAGTGACATGGGCTTGAAAAATGTTGACTTGAGTTTTCAAATAAACTGCAGTTCCCATCATGGCATAAAGGGGACAGAACCATTTCAAACTTCGATATTTTTTGTGAGGTCAATCTTGATTAGATCACTTGAATCCATCAAGTGATGTCAGAGATACGACTTTTTTGAAATACAGCCCAGTATTAGATTATGGCATTTTTCTCAAATTTGGGGATTTTTTTTTACATCCAGACAAAAATGCAGATCACCACCAAAAACAGTCCTAATGGCTTCTTCCTTGGACCAAACCACGCCTCTGGTAAAATTTTCATGTAAGTCCATCCAGTACTCTTGTATTATCTTGCTAACAGACAAACAAACACACATACAGAGCCTGGCAAAAACATAACCTCCTTGGCAGAGGTAATGACCAAAAATACCAAAGATTTCATGCCTAAGCTGGGGAAACATAATTTTCTGGAAGATCAGTATGGGAGGGCATACACGTAAATAGCCGTATATCATCGGTTAATAATTTGTATTCCTGAAAACCGATTGAGTCTGATTTGGGGAAAAGACAGCGCTAGTATCAGTACCTCTTTGAAGTAGGTTGAACCGCCATAACATGGCTGCATTAAACTAATGTAGCATCCTCACAAAATAGGAAACAGAGTCGATAGAGCTGTCAGACCCTTTGTGGCTTTGTAACAGTTAGGATATTGATTTTGTTACAAAGAAGGTTGCAAGCAGCAAAACAACATGCCATTTAAGTGGAGAAGAGTTTGAGATGTCATACAGATTCCCTGAGCCAACAACAGGGGGGCTATTTATTTCTGAGTCAGTACCTCAGACTTTTGCAGGGCAGAACATTGTCTCCACGTCACATTAAGTCTGGGCTCAGCTTGCTTGGAACCCAGCAGGAGGTGATACAAAGAACTGTACCAAGTATTTGGCACAATCCCTAATAGCAAACCAAAACCACATAAAGACAAGCTGAGTTGAGCAGATACCGCATAGTGAAAAAGAACCATTACAATGATTGCTTTCTCTGATTTCACAAATGCAAAGCGCTACATTATTAACAGTTCTCAAAAGCAGCTCACCTGCATTTGCTACAGATTATTTAAAGAGCCCTCATCATGTTTTTTTTTAATGCCCTTTGGTGCATGCCACATGCCTCCTCCTCGACATTATTCGCAAGACAGTTTCTGAGCCCATAGTTACTTGTATTACGTAGCTCTAAGGTTCATCTCTAATTATAAATTCATCACTTAGCATTTTTTGTGTCATGTATGAGTCAGAAGCCATCCACATCAATTTTAGTTGCCTCACAAATTAATGTCAGTACAGTTCTGCATAAGAGGGTCAGCACAAAGAACAATGAAACAGTTGAGGAAGTAATCAAGGTGGACAGGGTCCAGAGGCAAAATATGAGGCCAACAGCGTCACATGCAAATTCTAAGAGTGATGATTTCAAGTAAGGATGGAAAAACCAGCTACTGGCCAAACAACATTCAACAACACTCCTTGACTGCATGGCATTAATCATGAGGAGTGCCATTAGAAGTTGGCACAGAAAACCTGTGTCGGCCTGTTTAGTTGATTCATAAAATCAACAAAGGTATAATTGATAAGCCGAATTGATTATAACATTGGTATCAATAAAATCTTCTAATCTTTCCTCTCAGTAGACTGAATGGGGTTCCCTTATCTGAAAGTTTATTTAAGGTCTGCTTCCCTCTAACATTCTAAAGACATCAGGAATAAAATTAAATCACTTGAAACATTTGTTTGCAGGATCTTTACTTCCTGTCTGTCCCAGTGGTCAAAACTAAACTGGGAAAACAGTTTTAAATTTGCAACCCCATTTGCCTTCTAACAAATTTACCCCCCAAAACAAACTCTGAAATGTCATGAGCTGATCACCTTGAATGATTCTGATAGAACAATTGTACACATTTTTCTGGCTACTGTATTTTTGATTAAAGTCAGTCTTAACAAATATTTGGTTTAAGTTGTAGTTATTTTTGTCTAATGATCTATTCCTGATCCTTACTTTTTAATTTGTATTCATAATACCTCTTTAATGCTTTTTTAAAGTAAAGTGGCCCATTGATGTGCCAGTTTTTATGGTGAAAAACTTAACAGCTTAATTGTAACTGTGAGCACAGAGGGTGTTTTACAACAGGTCTTTTTTGACAAAGTGTCTCACCACAGCAAAGGATCATTTTATAATTAGGTATGTAGCATGTTGTAATTTATTTCTACAGTTGGGACAGGAGTAATTTTAAGGTAGCATGAACCCTGGAGCCTTTTAAGAGCTGGTGTTCTGCAGTCCTTTGACTTCTGTCTGTTTTTCTCATTTGTTACTCAGCTGTACTTAAAACAGTTTGCAGACAAGCTAGCAACTGTCCCATTATACATTACTGATCTAATTTTCATTCAGATTGTTTTGACAAAGTCCCAATAGAGAAAACTATGAGTGAAAGGTTTACATGAGCTTGAAAATGCACATTAATGCAGTTTTAACAAAACAGCAAAATGCATTCAATATTTGATATCTGTAAATACAGAAAGTTGATAAAAGGCAAAATTGACATGTAATATGTGTCAGTGCAGTACATTCAAAAATCCTGAAAAATAGTAATAACTACATTGGCTCTCTGGTGAAAAATACAGTGGAAATCAAGAAAACACACAAAAAAAATCACTAAACCCAATAGCAAAAAAGAATATTAAACAAGAACGTTAAAAAATAAAAAAGACTTCAACTAGAAGGAAACAGGATGACGAATGATATGACAAAACAAAATAAGAAAATAAAATAACAGATCAAAAACACCCACAACTAATGAAAACAAAAACAAATAAATGCAAGAAAAAAGAAACACAACAACAAAATTAAACACACAAGAGATTAAAAAACACAACACCAAATAGAGAAAATCACAACAAAAGGTGAAACAAGAACAATAAAAACACAAAAATCCAAAAGAAACAGTACATATAGAAACACAACAACAAATAAAAAAAAACACTGTACAAGAAAACAGTGGAAAATATATAATTCAATAATATTTAAAACAGTACAACAAAATTAAAATACAAAAATACTTCAAAATTTAGGGAGACAACAATAAGATAAAACACTACAAATGAAACACAACTTAAAAAGAAAAAAAATACAAAAAAGTTAGAAACACAACATCGGCTCTGTAAGGAGAATAAACATAGAAAAGACAACATAAAAATAAAAGAAAACAATAATGGATTACAACAGAAAGAAATTTAAGCAAGATTTAAAATTTTGCTAGAGCATCTGAAAAACATAAAAAACAAAACAACACACAAAAACAAATATGGCCAATTTAAGAACACAGCAAATAAAAACACAATAACAAATCAAATAATTACAACAAATTGTTTGTATATTATTATTGATATCTTGTTTGTTGTTGATTTCAATTCTTGTCTTGATTTTTATTGATTTCTGAAGATGTTCTGATTTTTGTGGGTATTTTTTTTCTTTTTTGTTTGTTTCATTTGTTGTCTTGTCTTTTTTTCAGTCTTTGTTTTTAGAAATCACGATCCACCAGAAGCTGTAACAGTATTTGCAGCAAAACATAGATAGTATTCAAACAAATATAAAAGAAGCTGTATTGCTGGTCAAAGCTGTCATGTCTGATTCTGTTAAACAGCCAAATGTTTGAATTCAAGATCCCAAAAGTCGCTGGTGGTTAAGACAAACATAGACAAAGTTTGACAGTGTTGCTAGAATCATAACATGCTGTTCATCCATGCAGTATTGATTTAAAGAGATAAAAACATGTGCAATTAATTAAAAAGATATGAAAGAAGAAAGGGTCCTCAGCCACCAGCTTAAAGGGACAAACTTTTGCACCTTTAAAAAGGTGGCTCAGGATTGCAGAGAAAAAAAACATTGGCACAACATGACTTTATATTGTTGTTCTTAGGGTTACACATTACCTCTTTGTGCTTGTCTGTTTAACCCACAATTCACAGGGACACATAAATGATTTGACAGCCACCATCTGAAACCAGTAGGTGTTCGATGTTTGCACATGAGTTAAAGTTTCCTGTTAGTCTTTTCTGAACAGGGGTCAACTCACCATAAGCTTCCTGTCAATGCCATTCTCTAGAGTTTATTTACTGAGAGCAGCATCGAGTTACATACTGCAGAGTAGACTTAACCAATAGAGGGGCAAGCTAGTATTTTCAGATTTGTTTGTGTGATTCACAGTAATTATTGTATTTGAAATTTGAAAGAAACACAAGGTACTTCTGCCATAGTAAAAGGTAAAGCTCTCAGTGAAGAGATCTTGAGCTCCTCCCGTACATTTCTGAGGAGTTAGCTAATCTACTGCATGGCCCTTCATTGCCACAGCAGGCCTCATGGCATACATGTGAGCTCCAGCTTCATCTAGTGATAATGTTGGAACTTTATACTCTCTGACATGGCCTCCAAACTCCACAATGTAGACTGATGAGCAGGAAGAGCCAGGGCGCCACTGGGGTGGTCAGGTGGGGACCTCCCTTCTCGGGTGTTTTCTCCACTCAGACACTGGCCAGTGACCCTTGGCATCCCAGAGCCACCCCTTCCGTAACTCTCGCTCACCATAGTACTAATATCTACTTTATCATACCTGTCCTACCACATGGCCATAAGAGCAAAAACAGCATCATCCCCTTTAGCAGTCTCAGGCTCGATACATGCTGACACTACCTTGTCCACTATCACCCCACTTTATCAGTACTTTACTGACAACCACTTAGAAAGTACAATGACGTAAAAATATATACATAGAAGACCTCTCACACACACAAACACATAAAAAAATGTTATATGGAGCTATTTCCACTCTGTTCTTGACTGTTTGCTCTGACAAGAGTGCTAAAAAACGTTCTTTAAAGATGCTATTAGGAGTTTCTGAGTAATTACAAAAAAGCCTCACTTTTAGATATATGCCTGATCGAAATACACACTTTAAGATGAGTTTTATTGCATCAAAATAGGTTATCCATAAATGCTATTCCTTAGCTAAGTGGTGGGGTTGGACAGCCAGCTACAAAACTACAATAATAAGTTTTCCAAAAATTGCTTGTTGTCACACATCAAAAACTACCGCTACGTAACTAGAAAGAGATGCATTACCTCATTGCTTTGCATCCTGTAAGTTGTCGAAAAAAGAAGTTGAAAAGCAATGCAGAGTTCTGAGGAAGGTCTGAGCTGCATTTATAGCATCACAACAAACACATGCTTTGGCTTGGGTCACGTCTTTTGGTGTGTTCCAGTTGTAGTCAGAAGTAGGAATTTCAGAGTTCCGAGTAGGAAACTTCAACTGGTACGTCCCCCAAAGTCTGAATTTCCTACTGGGAACTCGGTGAAACCTCGCCACCCCCGAGTTGACAATGGAAGATGGATGCCTCCAGTGTGAACAGTTATTTAGCTCCTGTAATAATTAATTTATTTGCACTTCTGACTGGGGTGTGTCGCTCTAGCTCAGCTGTATGCATAGTATTGTTAGACTTATATTTACAAAAATGCTGCCATAGTGATTGTCACATTTTTCATGTGATATTTGTGAACAACAACGCAGGGCGTGCTAACACGGCTAACAATAGCCTGGTAGATCGGCATGTTTTTTCCGACTTCAACTGGACTGCCAATAAGTCGGAGATAGGGATGGGAATCGAAAACCAATTCCTTTTGAGAATCATTAACAGCTGCATCAAAGAATCGGTATCATTAATTTTTTTGCTAATCAATTCCCTTATCAATTCCATCCACAGACAGGGTTCAGAAGTGTCAGCATTGTGACTTTGTTTTAATTGCACCTACTACACAACCTTAAGTGAGTGGACACACCAGCAATTTGCAGAAGCAGTTATCTATGCTGTGACGTGTTTGACATTGTTGCCACTGAAAATCAGAGCAACATTTGTCCACATGGAAAATCTGCAGGAATCGATAAGGGAATCGTTAAAGAATTGGATCGATTAGCAGGATCATTAACAGCATTGGTATTTATAAAATCTTATCAATTCCCATCCCTAGTTGGAGATGATGTCACTCCCAGTTCCGAGGTTACTGGAACGCAGCATTACGACAGTCGCTGCACGTGCTCATGGGTAGCAGAGTCTTTATGTCTTCGGAAATAGGTTCTCCTCATAGTAAGTACCTTTAAAGTAAGTCATCCCCAATTCACTCACATGTAAACATGTACAATGTTACAGCAAAAGTTATTTTTAAGCATATCTTTAAAAAACAGTCCTAATGGCAAATTTTTCCATGCATAATTACTATTGCCCGTGAGGACCCAATTTTGGGTCCACTGGGGCTCAAGAGCAAAACTCCTCAACATGATAGCACAAAGCAGTGAACGGTTCCTTCAAGACTATAGTCATGTTGCACATCAAATTAAACTGGAAAAACTCAGTCACATGGACATATAAGCTATTGTTACGTAATCTAAACACAATTAAACCACCAAGCAAATGAATCATCACAAATTAAATTCAGTAGAGTGCCCCCTGGAATTCCACTCAACAACACATTTTTGCCTCTAGCCCCTGCCTACAGCAAACTACACAGGAAAACAAGCCATCTGTGGAAAGCTGATACTGAGACCTTTCCATAAACACCAAAATATGTTGTTCTATGACCAAAACTCAGGAAACCAGCAACCAAAGAAGACGGTCTACCGTCACAGTAGTCCAAAAAATGTGGCTTATCTTTGCTGTTTTGTCATAAAACATCAAATTGGAGAGCTTTTCATGGAGCCTCCATGTTTCTTATGGGGAAGTAGAACAACATTTTTACGTAATTTCCAGATCCTGGAGCTCTTTATATAAAAGCTGAGCAAAGCTAAAGAGGGCCTGATCTAACAGATTTTGACTATTCTTGTTGGCCAGTGATGCATCTGGGAGAGATATGAGCTCTTCATTTCAATTCTATTGGCTCAGATGAGTCAATAGAGGTGTGAATCATCAAAATAATCCAATTACTGGCTGAGATAGAGCCTGTAGATTTTACTCCATGAGGCCATAATGGAGACATCATATCATCAAATATAAGAGTTGTTAGGATTAATAATAGGGTTTTTTGAATTAAAAAATGTCATAACAATGATCCAAAAGAGGTTATTATGTGGAGGAAGTGCTGGATATTCAAATATGACACTGTGCTCGTTAAATTTTGCCTTTATTTGTGCCCTTTTTATTGGTGAGAATTAAATATTCCAATTATTCTGTTTTTTATTTTCATTTAATCTGTCCCAGTAACATATATACTGATACTTACACATCTGAACACATCTCAGCAGTTTTACTTTCATCACAACACCAAAATTATGAAAATAGACCTTGTACTCTTTTCTTTATGGACTTGCCATTTTCAAGTTAAAGGCTTAAAAAAGGAGCTGGGGCTGAAAGGGTCTAGTCTATATTTTCAGATAAATAAACCGATCGACATTATTAAAAATGTCATGTGTACATAATTAAGGTCATGTTGGACAATAAGCAGTCCAGGCATTCTGTTATTAATTTTGATGATATGCGAACAAAAAGAACTTCAGATCAAATATTGATGTTTAAATTGATCTAGGATTTGATGGGATATAATGTCTTAATTTACCTTTAAAGTACAAACAAGGGGAAAGTGTAAGAACTGGGTTTCATGCTCAGCATTACCTGAATGAGTGCGTGCTGAATGCAATACCAGTTCATATAACATCAACCACATCTTTGTTATAATCTCAACATTACGACTCCAAAGACTTTTACAACGTCAGCTATGATGGGAATATAATCAAATAACAATACCAAAGTACTTGAAAGTTTTAAGCTTAGGTATTTAACTGCATACTTTTCACTGAGTGCTGTTGACTCCTCTCAATGCAAAAGAGCAGAGGCTGTCTGTGACCCTTGCCTTATCTCTAAGTTGACGACCCTCCTGAGAAATCTCATTTTCAACATTCATCATTCTTTGGTCACTACCCTTAGTTAATGGCCATGGGTGAGGTTTTAATTGAAGACAGAGCAGTACATTGAGAGTCTTACTTTGGGGCTGGACTCCCTCTTTACCACAAAGGTCCAGTTTAATGTCTGCAAAACTGCAGATGCCGATCTAGTCTCCCTTTCAATCTCTTGATCCATTTTACCCTCACTCATGAACAAAACCCAAGAGAAAAGGCCAATTCATACAGCCTTTTCAAGGCGTAATACTTACTCCTATGAGGCATTTTGCCTCCATTGTGAACGTCATGAAGACGAAATAGGGGGAACAAGTTGACCCCCTCTTTGTTCTGTCTCCAGTGGCAGTAACAAGACCCTCATCTCAGCTGAAACAGCAATACAATGATTATTTTATTTGAATAGATATTTTTTTCCATGTCCTGAAATGATTTACCATGAAGATAGGACGTTTGGGTACAACATGTTTTTGTGTCAATTGAAATAGTGAGGACAAAATAATTATGACACACTTGCACACATTGTTGAGGGCTTTTTTTTTTTACAGCCTACCTTGAACAGCAAGCATTAGTGTTTCACTTGCTCAAATCCTTCAGCTCATTCTGTAGTTTGAAGACTGTAATACAGCTGCAGAGCTACCCCATCCTGTCTTGGTTCTCCTCTGTGTAGTTTGTGGTGACCCACATGTTGTTGACGTTATTGGTGTTGGAGGGTTGTGCTCTGCTGAAGGTATGGTGAATTACCAGTAAGTACTAGAGGCAAGAGACAAGAAAGAGACGCTGGCTTGAACACCATGAAAATCAGTCTAAAGATAGAATGTGAATTATCTTTTAAGCATCTTTTATTATATGTTGTTACTTCTTCTGGTCAGATGCTGAATAAGAATTTATTTTAACTGTGTTCAGACATGTCTAATGTAATGCATACATTCTAAATCAAACATCATTTTGTTTCCTTGCCATACCTCAAAAAAGATTATACCATTTGAGTTTATGGTCAAACCTGACGTATATCACATCTTTTATTTAATCATTACAGTTGAATCTGCTGTTCCGTCTATCCAACTACAGGTTACATGCCAGACTATTTCCTGCGCTTACATACAATGAATTACAGTCCAAAGACAGAAAGTGTATTTTTATAACTTAAATATATCAGGTGTCAAGAAGAAAGAAAACTGTTTCCCTTTACTATCTACTGAAACTCTTTCCCACATGAAATGCCTCAAACATCACTATGAGACCCCCTTTTTTGTTTCTGTCAGTGACCTTGCATCTGCTTCCACATCTTTATCCCACACAAATATTTCCATCATGAACAAACTGATCTTCTTAACACATCACTGACAAAGCCACTTTTACAGAACCTGACAGTAAGAGCATCTCCACCCCCCATTTTATGAGATAACCAATGGTGCATGGGGGAAAGGGCAGTCAACCAGGTAAGGCACAAGGTGCACGGGGTGTGGTGACTATGTTTGGTATTCCTGTAGCCAGGGGCAGACAGCGCACCTGCAGCACATATAGACACTGGGATTGGATTCCAAGCAATCCATTATCTGTGGGGTGGTTTACAACACTGCATCAATCATGACCACTCAAATAAGACCTGCTCATTCACTTTAGAGGGGCTGCTTGTACTTTTCCAGATGCACCACTTGTGGAAAACATTTTTTTGGAGAGGCTTCTCCAAAAGTTGAAATCATGCATGTCTTGTCCAGAGTTTCTAAATACACAAAAATAACCAAATGAAAACACTACTAAATAATGAAGTCAGGATACAATCATCAAGTTATAAACTTAAAGTTATGTGTTGTTTCCTAATAGAATCAAATGGCAGATAAACAACAAAAACAAACTACTTAAGGAATAAGTGTATAATGGTGTCTTTGCATACATTTTAAATTGTGTTTTTCTTAGAGCCAGAGCTTGAAAGTACCATATTTAGATGTGAAAAGGCTGAAAGGCTTGTTCGTTATTGATGTGGGAGCTGTGCCATCAAGTGTTCATGGTCACACAATTTTTTAAACATTAATCTGACATAATTAAATCCGAAACATTTTGACAGTCCAAGTTGTCCTGAAAAAAAACTTGACCACTTTAAAGGGTTAGAAGTTGTACATACATTATTTTAATAACAATCCAGGTGGACTGAAATAGGGACAAAACACAGTTGTGGCTGTAAGAGTTACAAACATAAGATCCAGTTCGATGCCCAAAAACTACGATTGCATAGGGCCACTTACAAAAATAAGATACATTTAAATGGATTTGTTAATTTCTGAGAAGAAAATATTATTTCTAATACTAATAAGTTGTGGAAAAACAAGTATTGAAAACCCAGATTTGTGAGTTATACTCAGTTTAATAAAAAGTATTATGATCAGACACTCGCAGGAATGATACTGAGAAATCTTAACATTTTCTTGTATTGTTTCCAATGGTCTTTTGACTTTGTAATTTGCAAAAAAATATGTTTCCTCTCAAAATGTATGTTTTTATTCTTATTTTGAGGCTGATCCTAATACTCCATGGTAAAAAACTTCACAGTGGGTAGTAGTGTTGTGTTACTGGAGACAGGTCTTGGTCTCGAGACCACATTTTGAAGGTCTTGGTCTTGTCTCGGTCTGGGGATGGCCGGACTCTGGATTTTCCGTCAAGACTGATCAAGACCAACACTGATCTGCTGTCCTTCAACTTTATTAATGTGAATAACTTGGTAAAACAATAAAAAGCTTTAATTTATGTGTTATTTCCCCTGTGATGACTGCAACCTTTCCAGTGTTGTGACTAAGGGACACCCCCCCTTAACTGTTCAACCTTGTCATTGTTTTTTTCTTTTATGTATTTTTTGGGCATCTTGTGCCTTTATTGATAGGAGAGAGACAGTGGATAGGCTTGTGAAAGGGGGTGAGAGAGCAGGGGAAGACACCCTGCAAACTTGTCACAGGCAGGATTTGAAACTGGACCGACAGAAGCATGTACGTGGGGTGCCTGGTTGCTAACCACTCCGCCAAACCAGCACCCCAACCTTGTCATTGTTTTGAAAATTGATTTTGATGGTCTTGTCTCGGTCTTGGCTTGTCTCAGTCTTGGTTTTGACTCGGTCTCAACTTCCAAAAGTCTTGGTTTTGTCGTGGTCTTGGTGCACTCTGGTCTCGGGCAAGTCTTGGTCTCGGATTGTGTGGTCTTGAGCACAACACTAGTGAGTAGAGAAAAGCAGAAATACTAACATCTTAGACTCACATTCATATTTGTTTGAAACATTCATAGTCCTAGCAGAACATAGTTTGAGTTTTCTATGTAGGTTCAAATCTCATGACTCAGGTAGATCTTTTATCCCTTTTTTACGTATGGACCTTGAGTCTGAAATAAAGCCTATCTATCTATCTCTCTATCTATTTACCTGCAGATTAAGGAATGGTGTTATTTAACTTGAAACCTCCTGTCTGGGCCAAGAAGTGGGTGCTAGGAAGCTGAAGAGTTAAACACATGACTGCAGTACTGATTCATGGCAGAGCTTGCAGAGGCTACATAGAAAGTAAAATACACATTTTTAAGTTGTAGGGTGTCTCTCAGGTGATTTAATGATTCCTTACGTCAGGTGTGACATTAATGCTACATGAGCTTGCTGTCTGATAGTTTGCAGGTGTCACCTCATTAGTGGAACAAGGTGAAAACCTGTTCTCATGTTGTTAATAATCAACGGTTTATTTATCTTGACTTAAAGAAAGAGATCACCTTTAGTTCAGGTTTTACTGCCTGAGGTATACATTGCAACATGCTTTATAAATAAAACACACCCACACAAGGCTATCAAGTGGAGATATACTTCGTACTTTATAATAGCCCATCAGAGAAGCTAAAAATTATCAGAAGTTAGCTCCAGTCTCTAACCTTTGGGTGTCTGTAGCCATGGATCAGTCACTACAGTGTTATCATTAAAAACAAATGAAATCTAAATCTAATGGAAATAGAACAAGTTTTTAAGAGACATTAATACACCCCATACAAAATACATGGGGTAACATTAATGTCATACTATATTTCATTTTGATCTTGGTAAATAAAGGTACTACCATCTTTTGCTGTTGAGAGATTTAGCAGGTGGAGGGCATCATTCCTCCTTCTCCCTTTCATTAATTAGATCACCTTGTTTTTGACTGATCCGTCAACTTTAAATATGTGTTGATGAATTTATGAAATTTCGCATAAAATGAGTTTTCCAATAATATTGTTGATTTTAAGTAAAAAAAAACACAACCTATTTTTATTAACACAATTTTTCAAGTGTTCACTCGAAACTTGAACACAAACACACACTGATACATTGATTGTTAAGTTGTGCATGTACAACCTTGAGATACTACAACATGTTAAAGGGGCTATTTTGCATTGATTTAAGATGTTGACTTGATTTCAGGTGTCACTTGGGCAACAATAAAAATAAATTGCTGCCCTACAGCATTACCTGACAATAATCCTTGACGATCCCCTTTGTATTAAAGAGACTGTGAGGAGTTTCTAAGTAATTGCAAAAAAGTCTCACTTTTAGATATATGCCTGATCGAAATACACACTTTAAGATGAGTTTTATAGCATCAAAATAGGTTATCTATAAATGCTATTCCTTAGCTTCTTGGTCGGGTCGGACAGGACAGGGCTGGACTGGTTGGACAGCCAGCTACAAAACTACAATAATAAGTTTTTCAAAACTTGGTTGTTGTCACACATCAAAAACTACCGCTATGTAACTAGAAAGAGATACATTACCTCGTCGCTTTGCATCCTGTAAGTTGTTGAAAAAAGAAGCTGTAAATCAATGCAGAGTTCTGAGGAAGGTCCAGGCTACAACACAACAAACACACACTTTGGCTTCGGTAACATGTTGTGGTGGGTTCCAGTGGTAGTCAGAAGTAGGAATTTCCAAGTTCCGAGTAGGAAACTGCAGCTAGAACGACCCCTGAAGTCTGAATTTCCTACTGGGAACTCGGTGAAACCTCGTCACCCCCGAGTTTACAATCAAAGATGGATGCCCCCAGTGTGAACAGTTATTTAGCTCCTGTAATAATCAATTTACTTGCACTTCTGACTGGGGTGTGTCGCTCTAGATCAGCTGTATACATAGTATTGTTAGACTTATATTTACAAAAATGCTGCCATAGTGATAATCACATTCTTCATGTGATATTTGTGAACAACAACACAGGGCGTGCTAACAACAGCTAACAGTAGCCTGGTAGATCGGCATGTTTTTTTCAGACTTCAACTGGAACGCTGATAAGTCTGAGATGATGTCACTCCCAGTTCCGAGGTTACTGGAACGCAGCATTACGACAGTCGCTGCGCGTGCTCATGGGTAGCAGAGTCTTTGTGTCGCCAGTAATAGATTCTCTTCCCAGTCCCTTTAAGTATTTCAACGCTTTTGGGTTCGAACAAAGATAGACTGGTAAACTGAAAGCTTTGCCTTCATGACTCAAATTCCACCTTGGTACAGTTTGTTACAAAGTCTGTAGCACTGAATGTGCTACACTGATCCTCTTTTCAGTTTCTTGGTCCATTTTCACTCATGAACATGACTCCAAAATACTTGAACTCCCTCACTTGGGGAAAGGATTCACTTCCCACATAGAGAGACAACCATTGTGTCAGACCTCCATGCCATCCAGTTGGCACTCAGCAAAAATCAGATATGATTAGAAATGTGTTATATATTATATTTCCTGCCCACAGTAGACAAGATATAGTGAAACGCTACCATCCTGACATTTATTTTATGTTGATATACACTAGTTACTAACCTATAAAGACCTGGAGATGGGGTCTCAAATTCCAGGCTCGCAGGCCACTTTAAGCCCCCCTCCTTTCCACTGCCCCCTTGTTGGGTCAAAATATAACAGAATCTGGCCTCCAGTTGATTTTTTTGTTTTGTTGTCTATTATTATATTTTACCAAATGATGTTTGATAATCTATTTTGTATTTTTTCTGTTCATTATAGAGTGACAATATAAAAGAAAGCAAGGTTCACTCTTATTAAGCAACTGCAACTCCACACTGGGGTCATGAGAAGCTACAGCCTGGACATAAAAATGATTAGCCACCAGTAAGCCCCTCTGCATCATCATCCTCTGAAGTCATTTTTGAGTTACCACATTGAAATTTACAGAATAATTAGCAAAACACTGCTGTATATGCATTATGAATGTTATTGATGTGGAGTCTTAGAACCAGGGCTGCAACTATCGATTCTTTTTGTAATTGATTACTCTATCAAATATTTTGGCGATAAATCAAGTAATCGGATAACAGTTACATTGCGCTCACTGCTATTTTTTTTTTTACATTGAATCACTACGCATTATTATTAGTAGTAGTAACACACAAAACAGAAAAGCCAGGTCACTTAAATTAACTTATTTATCTTATTTTGAACATTCTGAGCAGAAATGGGATCTCAAAATCAAAATCTATATTTTTGTTTTTACTCTGGGCCATATCTTGCTATTTTCGGTATTTTTTTTTAAGTTTGTTTTTTTTTAATTTTATTTGTGTTCATGCTTGTCTCTTTTTGCTAAATTATTGCCTTTACTACTGTACCATATTGATGATCTTATTTTGCTTACTTTATTTCTAGGACCAAATAATATCATACTTAGATACTAAGATAATTTAACTAGCTAATGTACATTTCTATAACATATGAAAGCATTCCCTACACCTGCTTCCTCTACTCAGTGTCAGTGTTTCCTGTTTTACTCCCTGCAATCAATTAAATGTAAAGTTATTGGATGTGAAAAGTATGTCAACAAATACACATAATTCTGGGCAAGAAGCCTCCGCATTGATTTACGCTCTGAACCAGCCTTTACACGGAGCCATAATCGAAGTAGGTTATTTACTAGCCCATATCTCAGTTATTGATCGCATTAGCTGCTTCTGTTGATGTATCATGAGTGTCATCCTGTTTTGTCCGCTCTGCAGACTTGACGCACAGACCGGATGTTTACTGTTGACGTGCTGCAGCATTGACGACATGCTATCATGCTAAGCTATGTGCTAAGCTAACTCCGTTTGACATCAGACACACTTCACTGTGTTTTCTTTTCATCCATTCTTGTAGTGACCACACACTTGGGACACTCGCTGCCGTTTCTTCTGCAGACTCTCTCCTTTCTGTCCCTCTCTTTTCTCTTCCTTCATGATTTTACAAGCCGCGCAGCAGCGGAGGTAGCAGGCGCGTTGTGCCACAGAAATGACCATCCGTGTCAAACACTGTGCACTGTATGTAGTCCAGGTATATATTTTATATGTATAATTATATATATAACAAGGCTTCGAGACCCACAATTTGCCCCGAGGATATTTTGTAATCGAATAATCTGAGTTTTCCGAGCAATCATTTCAGCGCTACTTAGCCTACTGCAGAACATGAGCGCTTGAATTCTGTAAACTAAAACCAATGATGCGCAATCCCCCACTTATTGTGGAAGCTGTCTTGTTGGACTTTGTACAAACTGCAAAGCACCTGCCCTAACTTTAAACAGCATTAATGCTAACTGAATCAGAAGTCATGACTTCTGTCTTTAGTTGTCACATTAAGCCAGATGCCAAAGTTTAGATTATGTATGATATCAAAAAAGCTCTGTAGTTGTTCATGCTTTCACTGTTCAGCATGCAACTGTCTTCCTGCTTGTTAACTTGTTAGCATGGTTGACAGGAAAAAGATTGACTAATTCCTGAGCTGAAAAGGGTCAGTTTGTTCTAGAGAAGCCATTACCACCACAGTGTGGACTGCACACTGATAAACTCAACCCCAGGAAGCTGCACTCTGATCTCATGTAGAAACACAAGACCATTTTAAACATCCATCCACTATATATGCCACTTATCCCTTTTGGGGTGAGGCAGGGTACAGCCTGGACTTGAGCTAATCTCAAGACTGACATTCAGAGTCAACATTTCTGTGGCCTCCATCCATCATT
The DNA here is from genome assembly GCA_036419115.1 of Scarus forsteni. Lineage (NCBI taxonomy): Eukaryota > Metazoa > Chordata > Actinopteri > Labriformes > Labridae > Scarus > Scarus forsteni. Next base: position 4,662,192 of record JAZDUH010000354.1, on the reverse strand, counting down.
CACACTCACACCTAAGTGCTATTTACAGTCACTAATTTTACAAGCATGTCTTTGGTTTAGGGGTGGAAACAGGGGCACCTGCGGAAAGCCCACACATTCATAAGAAGACCGAACAAACTTTGCTTGGAAAGGCCCTTAACCAAGGAGTCAAACCCACAACATGATTGATGAAGACAACAGCACTACCTGTTAAGGCTGGACGATTATGGTAAAAATAAGAATCCCTATTATTTTAAGTGATATTGAAATCACAATTAATACACACTATTCATTTATTTAAAAACTTCTGTATTGATTTAAACACAACTTTAGAGAACCAGCGAGTGGCACATACAGTGTTATTGATCCACATAAGTCACACACACTCGCTGTGGCTGCACGTGGAACACAGAAGCACTATGAAGCACAGGAAATGCATACACGGCACTCCACACTGCGTGGCATATTAATCGTTTTTCTTCGATTATAATGTTTTCATGATTGTCAGATGGCAAAATTAAAATCACGATCAATATCGGATTAATTGTCCAGCCCTGCTACCTGTTGCACCAGGTAAGTTGGAGGAAACACAGTAATTGAAAGACATCTTCTGCAGCTTTATGTAAAAAAATGTAATTATAGCATAAACCGTAATTGCTTATTGTGTTGAGATTTAATTGACTTCATGGACAAAAATCAGAGGTCATTTCCTGATCACTTATCCAGCCATATGTGTGGTCATCTGGTTTTACTAAGTAAATACACATGACCATTTTTTTTTTTTATTACTCCTGGATCATTTTGAATGATGCTTTGCAATACTTTAGCTTGGCAAAGTCAACTGCTGCTTGCTGACATTTTTCCATTTTCTAAGTGTAACCTTTTGTCTTGTCTTTGGTTTACTGCATTAGTCTTTTGCATATTTTCAATCTTCTAAAACAAAATTCCATCTAAAATATGTGGATGTAGTACACTTTCTGTTCATCATGCTGATTTTATGAATGAATTTACAAGCCTGTTGAAACACTGAAAAATGTATTACCTTTCTGGGGTGGTTGGGTGGTGTCATCCTTAGAAAAATCGTGTCTTCATCCTTAACCACAAATCACTCATTTGAGTCAGTGTTCCTTCAGGATGTTTTTTTTTTTTTTTTTTTTTTAAATTCATCCAGTTTTATAGTAAAAGCCAGAAGGGCATTTCATGCTCTCAACTGTGGACCCAACAAACTCTGACATGTGGTTAAGTTTGCTTTGACACAAAATTCATTGTCATAATCATGAGTGGTTTGGATACTTCATTATCTGGGCTCTTATGAGGCATCATTCAATCATTTTTCTTCTAAATCAAGGGATTTTTATTTCTTAGTTGTGTATTCACACAATGTGGTGAATTATTTCTTTAAATTTTACACTTCAGCCTCAGGCTCTGCAGTCCCTGGAGAATTTGTTCATAATGCTCCTTGATTCTTAATCAAATTCCCTGTATGATTTTAATAAGTAAAATCTCACAGGTACGAAGTCAGCTTGCCTAATAGTTGCTCGTTCAGCTCAGCTGTGGCTGAAGTCTTGTTCTTGTGAAGAGAAACAGTACCCCACAGTGGTTAGATTTCTCAGTGCTGTTCTTCATTCACACTCACTGCACATGAAATTCACTCCCAGGAGTATTACGCTGCACTGAAACAGAATATGTTGCATTCATTGAAAGGAAAACTGCTCAATAATAAACACCACCACACATTAAAAATGTTCAGGCACAATATTAAACGGATGTGACAGCAGAGCAGTGTTACAGTGTGATGGCTGTAGAAAATCTCTGCTGCCTGGCTTATCTATTTGAATAATTATAAGAAATATAAATTAAAAATGTACTCTGCATAACAGTACTGTTGATAGAGCTGAGGACCTACTACAATAAATAAATAATTAATTGTGAGATAAAAATCTTGTTATTTACTCTGGTGCTATTTATAAATTCTGAACAGCTACAAGTTAATATAATTATACTAACCACATGCTTATCTAAAGGCTTCTTTGTTTTCCCCAATATTTGGAAAAGTATCACTTTATTCTCTTTGAAAGAGTTTTTAAATCATTTTTGACATAAATAAGGCAGCATCATGTGCTACACTTTAAACGTGTCAAACATTTTCAGATGTAGGATTTTTTACAGTTTATTGAAATGATACCTAGTTTAATAAAGTAATATTGCAAGGATGAGTTGACCCTTAATAATTTATTTTCTGACTGTTTTGCACACATTAACTTTGAAGAGCATTTAAGATTCTGTGGGTTTTATGTCTAGCTGTCCAGTCATGTACTGAATTGATTTGGTTTACTCCGAACACTGTGACTGCAGCTATTTACAATCAACACTGGATCCAAACCTGGAGTTTAGGTCTGCCTGAGGGGGGCGCCAAATATCTCATGGTGGGCTTGAGGCTCTGTCTACTCTGGGGTTATCAAAATTACATTTTACCATTTTAACTGATATAATGATGAAGAACATGCAATAAAGTAATAAGTATTGTCTAACAATGCATTTTTTTCTCGCAAACTAATATAAATGGAAAAAAATAAACAGAAATATTTAAAGCCAGGTGGAGTGTCAGAAGTGAATCAGGATCTAAAGAAGGACAAGCTGTGGAGAAGTCCCAGGATAAAAGATAGGAACAAGACTGTCTGTTAAGGCTGATAATGTTTTTCTAATTCAGTGTAACACAATCTGATATTTCTTACATGTGCTTTCACTGAACAAAGTAAAGAGGGGTACAATAAAGCTACTGCAATCTTCACAACATTCTTTTTTAAACATGTATCGTTTAAACAATTATTTTTCTAAGGCTTGGTTTAATGTTGGTTAATGAAAATACTAATGTTTAAATATAGATCTGTAAGTCAGTCACCTAAATTTGGTTTTATTAGCTTTGGTTACAAAGACAACCACATAAATTTGATTCTTACTGTTAGAGGAACAATGGATTTGCACTTTATTTACTGCCAATTTAATATTTTTAACAGGATTTTTAAAAAAAATCAATGCATTAATCTATGTATTGGTGCTGCTTGTAAAAAGAAAGGTTCACAGAGACACTCAAAGTCTTAATATCTTTCATTATTTGCAAGGAACCAAACCAAAAGTAGTAAAACATAAGTTTCAAGTCAAATACCTCATGATGTTTAGTGGTAGATTTTTGTCATGTTTTCCACCAGCTGTACATCCTTGCTCTAGCTCTACGAATGGGTTGTTTTTACCTTAAAGCAAAGGCAGAGTATTATGGAAGAGGGTCCTAAAAGCATGGCGAAAAGGGTTCATCAGATGTAGTGTAAATATCAAAAATGATTTGAGGTAATCAAGATAAGAATCCAGAAAGTAAGTTTGATACCTCGAGTAAACACATCAGCATCAGATTAAAATCTGATTTACTAGGATAAACAGGCCCGTTCACTGAGTTCAAGCCCCTCAAAAAGCCTTTCAAGATTCACACCAAAGAAATTATGAAAGTAGGGTGGTTCTACCAAAAGGTATACAATCCGTTTAATAGTGGATTACTGTGTGATGAAATGACATAGAATGCTTTTTTAAACAAAACAAACAAACACACAAACACAAAAAAAAGTGTGCTGTGACAGTGGTACTAATACATCTTTAGTGTTAAAACACTGGTTATAAGTTTCACTGAGCTTTTATATGAGTGTCTGATAATATGGCCTAAAAATAAAAACCTGTATCACTATTTTGATAAACTTTCTTCCCTTGCCTTACTTGCTTTAAAAAAATATGAATGAAAAGGAAAGATGCTCCAACATCATGCTTTATTTCGCCTTAATTATTCAGCAAAAGTGAGCTAAATATGCCTTTGATGATAAAATGTAAAGTGTTCTTTAAAAGGGACTATGAAGATTACTCAATTTAAGAAACAGACCATCATTAATACATCCTGTCACTACTGAGGCGAACCAGATAATGAGTAGAAACTTGATCTTTATGGTGTTTGTATGACATTTCTTGTCATCTCTTGGATGTATGTGTTGGAGTATTTTTACTAAAGAATATTCAAATATAATTCTACGTAAAAGATTTAAGGTGGGGTTTTTTTTAACGGTGCTTCATTTTATTCCTTCCTGTTTTGAACTTCAACAACAAAAGGCTGTCCTCCAATTGCTTTTTGCCAGGGGCTTCCAAATTACTAAAACCACCACCAGATAGCTAAATACCACTACCAAAAAACTGTTAAAACTTTAAAGCTGAGTCGTAATGTCTAGCCTCAGACCTTTGTTTTTTGACCCCTCTTTAGTCCACACTGTTCTATCCAGCAAGTGTAAAGTTGCCTCTACATCTTTAGTCATCCTGTGATAACACTTGTGGCCACAGTTATTAAAATATGAAAGGACATGATGCATCATACATATATCATTTCCTGTATTAGCCTCAATATGACTCATGCTGTTCAGACCTCCAGCTAAAGAATAAAATAACTTTATCTTTCACGTCTGCCTCTCTTCTTTGAGTTGGACTTTTATATTGTGACATATGTAGCTCCTGTTCAAATCAAAGATATTGTCACTTTTTGTCTCCATCCTCTCGGCTGTTCCTTTTAGCTCTGAGGCTCAATAACAGAGCTGAGCCCTCAGGCACAATTTGAAGCTAAGGCTAGAACAGTCATTAGAAAGTAAGGGCCAGAGTGACCGTAACACCAGATGACGCTCTCAGTCTGTCCTCAGAGAAGTGTCAGTGGTCACAATGTTCACCGTCTTCCACAACAGCTTCAGATGTCTGATGTTCGTCACAGCGAGCCTGTTATAAAGCTGCTTTTGTCCAATGACCGTAGCTGACACAAATAAGGAGCATCTCAGGCAAAACAGAGCATAGAAAACAGAGCAGGCTGTGAAGTGAACAAACGAAAATGAAGTCTTTTTTGGAGTTTCAAGGTAATGAAGCACTTGTCATTTTGTTCAGACAGCATTATATAAATAACCTTGGGACACTGCTGTGTTTTTCAGCTTGTGAAAGGCGGCTTTGAGGATGTGCACAGTTGCAGCCATTCAAGTCTGAATTTTGTTGTTGTCGCTCATGAGTGTCATTTACACCAATATTACATCCCACCCCAACCCCAGAGCTACAGAATTTACTGAAAACATTATGTTCATGAAGGTGGAAAGTGCTGGGATCGGGCTGTTCCGACTAAGGTGGATGGGATGTGTGGATACTGTGACCCAGAAATGTTTACTATTAAGGCCTATGGCTAACATTCTCATATTAAAGGTTACTCATGGATATAATTTCTTAGTAGCAAAGGAGGGCAAAATGCTCTGAAGAAGCCTTTAAGTCTTAAGGCCTAAAGCTATCCCTCTCATTAAAAGTTACCCATGGATATAATGCCTTATGAGCAGAAAGAGGGCAAATTGTTCCAGCTTTTTACTGAAATAACCAGAACACATTTAAGTGTGGCTATGAAGTTTAGAGTTAATATTCTTCTGAGGGCTTTCTGTTAGGCAACACTATGGCACAAATTTTCTATAAATTTAGACATATCATCCCCAAATTACCCTTTAAAACCCGGCAGAATGCATGTATAATAATCAGATTCTGTCATTATCAGCGTATGTGGTCCTGTCATTCATCCTTGCGCTCGGTATAAATGCTCATTGTGATACTCTCCCCCCAAGCTATATTCTTGCATGCTATCATCCGCACAGTGCTCACTGTTGTGTCTCACCAGTTGGTGATATGTGTCTGACATAGTGATTCCTCTCTGATGAACAAGATGGGCCTTCATCAGGCCGACCTCTGTCAATGTTCAGATCTGACAACACAGTCTGTCATTAAGTTTGCTGTCCAAATTCTGATCCTGTTAGTGGTAGAATTTTCAGCAAAAGTCCTGTTATTCAATCAGTTTGACTAGCAGAATTAATAGATATGGGATAAAACATACAACTCAGAGCCATGAATTCATTTTGGTATAAAGTGCCTGAACTTGTGTTGAGGGCTTATTGATAAATTTGCTCTTAAACATTGGTTTGCAAAACTAGGGTTGTGACATTTAGACATTAAGGGGAGAGTCTTTATGTTTACAAAGAAAAAACTATTTAAATGTATAGATTTTGCCCATTATTGTAAAATATGACGAAACCAAGCCACTGCGTGAGATTTGCACACAGAAAATTGTTATGAACCTTTTTTTTAAAGCTCACATATTATACAAAATACAATTTCTTTTTTACGAACAAAAATACATGTCCATGACCTATCATGAACAGTGACTCAGAAAAAGAAGGACGCAAATACATGGCTCGGACACAGCAGTAAAACAGGCAAGAAAGGTTTAATCTAGAAAAACATCCAAAAAACACTAGGCAAAAGACAAGATCAGACAGGCTAAGGTAATGCATGGCTTACTATAGCCGTGATAAATGCTGGAATGAGGACTGAGATGTACTACGATCTGGTACAGGACTGAGGGAAACATGAGGTTAAATGCATGAGGTAATTAGGAGTGATGGGAAACTGGTGGGGAAGAAGCAATCAGGACACAAGTGTGACGAGACAGGGCTAGACAAACAGAAACAGACATGAAACAGACAAGGGTTAGCGCTTTCAAAATAAAACAGGAAAGACGAGACAAAGACCATGAGACTACAAATTTAAAAAAAAATCTTGACCAGCATGAGAAAACTCTCATCTTCCTCTTTTGCTGGTTCCACATTTCAAGACATGCAGTTTGAAAAGATACCCCAATGAGGCAATGGCATATGTGAAGCCACAGTAAACATTAGAGAACAGCGATGGAAAGTTGACGACAAATTCATTTCTTAAGAGAGGCACAATCAGACACAGCGCAAGCAGATTTACACTTATTCAGCCTGTTCTGAGCAGGGCTGAAACTGGGTGTGCCAAATTTCAGTATCAGAGTGGTTGTTTGTAAAATAAATAAATAAAAAAAGAAGAAGAAAACTTTATGGAAATCTGGGGCAAATGTATACTTGTTGAAAGGAATGGGGCCATTTGAAAAAAACATTTGTTTTTTTAGACTGATTTACTGTTTTGTGTTGCTTTTATGTCAATTTTAAGAATGACTGATCTATACTGTAACAAGTGTGTGAGACTGCGCAACATTATGCACATTTACCATCCCTAGCACTTTTGGGGGCCTATACTCCCAGGCATGTTTTACAGGTAGAGACTAAAAGCCTGGGAACCTCTTCTCTTTTATTGACTTTATTGAACTATTTTTGATCTCTGGAAAAGGTTTACAATTTGGTCGATAATGTGTTAAAAAATGAAAAATGGTTGTGACAGTGGTTAAAATCTCCCAAAACATTCTTAACACAGTCAGATATTTTTTTCTTTAAACTGCGTCTTTAATTGACCACAAATATTTTTCTATGTATCAACTTGTCAGGTAAACCAGCAACTGTCAATCTTAATTTCCAGATATTGTTAGGAATCTATACATTAATTCATAAATAAAAACATAATTTAAAAAATGTATTTGTGAAGTAAATCAACCTTTCATATATATAAATCATAGCTGGGCCTGTCTGTATATTTATTACCATATCAGCTAGGTCAATATTAAAAAATGAAATGTCACATCTCAAGGGGCCAACCTTGTGTATGTAGCAGAGACAATTATGATGAGGACAGCTTTATGGTCTGGGCATCCATAAGTTTGCCACAATCATAAATTCTTATTTTGAGTCCCTTTATTTTCTGCTTCTCCCCACCCACCTAGACTGGTTAACCAGATTGGTCTCTCTTTCCAAGGTTGTTAGTGATTTTACCTCCTTTACAACCAAACAGAAAGATTTTGAAATTTCGAAAACAAGATGCCACATCTCCAGAGGCTAACCTTTAATAAATTTATATTCAGCAGAGACAAAAATGATGGCAACACATTGAAGATTGGCCAAATTGCTTGTCTTCCTAACATCATGATGTCATATGGTTTGAATTGTTGTTTTGAGGTGGATTAGAACCCCTAAAGAAATTCCTTTAGGTAGACTTATGATAAAAGACTCATGGAAGCTACTGTAACTGACAAATCATAATAATATAGTAAGAAACAGCAACAACGTTAATTTAAATGTAAACCTTTGCAGCCATAAGTAGCCAGTCAGTGCGAAACTCTGTCCCAACAGTCTGAAAATGTCATAAATGAAAAGCAGTATAGTGGGAGAAACAGAAACACAAATTAGCGCATGTGTGTCCTGTAGCTCCAGGCTGTCTCTTGAAAGCATGCTGTCAGATTAATTTTAAACCTCTCAATCTGAGAGTCCTGCTGATGGCTAGGTTTGGCTTATGCCGCCTGTTCATTGTAGGACTACATTTGTAAATGATGGGGCACCAAAAAACCATGCTGCTTTCCTTTCCTATCCCTCAAAGTCCACTGGGTGTAGACAATGAAACAAAATGAGATCCTAGAAGTGCAAGATGCTGAGATTAGAGGGAAAGAAATGAAGTAACAAATAAATATAATTGAAATGACTACAATATATAAAGTTCATATATTTAGTCCTATACTGCTTGAATTTGATATCACTACACAGCAATAGTCTTTTATCTGTTTTTAAATGAACAATTAATCCATAATTAAAAAGAAAAGAGATTACAATGATGTTTCAGAACTTTAGGAGCTTTTCTTATCTAGAGCAGGGGTTGCCCAGGGGAAAACACTCCGTAGCCCTCTTGTTAACAAAACTTGTCAACAAATTAATTGTAGTGTCAACATCAACTATTAGAGGTTGAAAAAATCTGCACACACTGAGGTATTAACATTTAGCCCAGACCCGTGCTTGGCGTCAGTTTTGCTTTGTTCTAAATCCTGAAATGAGAGGGCTAGTCAGCTCACTTCGAGATTACTCAAACACTGATATGAAGCCAAAAAGGAAACAAGCAACAAAAAAAGTCCTTAAAATTTAGCCACTGATGCAGCTGCTGTGCTTGTAAGGTTCATCAGTGTGATCACCAACTCGAAAAGGCTAGCATGAATGACATAACATTGGTGTTATTCAAAAATGCAAATCCTTGAATTATTTACAAGTTAAACCCGTTTAGGATCTCACTGAACCGTCAGGACATATACTTACTTAAGTGACATATATGCTTGCTTCTTTTTTGGATGTGGAGATTCAAATATCTCTGACAAGACTTATTTACGTCAGTGAGTGTAAACACAAATAATCATGGCTTTGGTATGAATGTATTTAAATAGAAGTGTGTCTTGCATGTGAAATAAGGCATTTTGGGATGGAAACCTTTGACCTTTTTGATGAACAGCGCAGCTGGAAACTTTATGTTTCCAAAGTCATAAATGATTGTTGATAACTATTAAACACCAATGGAATTTAATTTACTCTTGTAAAAAGGATGATTTGCTCTCCACAAAGTAGCTGCTGTTGAAGTACTGCCCAGGGACCCTTAGCATAAAAATCACAGGACCCCACAAACTGCCATTTATCATCTGTCCCTCTGTGTATTTTAACGAGTTAACTTGTTTTAAAGACTGGTGTGAAAGAAACAATCTCATTTTAAATACAACAAAAAGTTAAGAGATGATTTTTGACCAGGGCACCAGTGTTATTAATCAGGTTGCCTCTCACAAATATTTAGGTATTGTCATGGACATTTTTTTAAAATGGTTGGATCATGTTGACTTCCTGTGCAGCAAATTATCTCAAAGACTCCATTTCCTTTGCAGGCTTAGACTGTTCAGTGCATGGCATGAAATCATGTTGATTTTCTATAATGCCATCTTTGAAAGTCTTCTGAGATGTGGACTGGCAGCTTGGTTTGGCACATTATCCATCCAGAGTGAATTAAAAATCTGTAAACTGATGAAGTCTGCTATGAAGGTGATAGGTCAAACATACCACCCTTCTCTCCAGCCTGTCTTTGACAGTGTTGTCCTTAACTAGGCACAAAAGATCCTTCTCATGTTCTTCTTCTCGAATATGAACTTCTATCTCCTGGAGTATGATACAGAGTCAAGCAAACACAAAACAAACAGCTATAAGCTCTCTTTTTTTCCCAACATCCATATATCTTCTTAACAAACAGTCTGAGTAATTCTTGTCCTTTCATTTTTATATGTTTTTTAAATATTTTTTGTAACTTATTTACTTAACTTATCTGTTGTTGTTATTTTATTCATGTTTTAATCATTCTAGTTATTTGAATTTTTAAAACATGTTTCTACGCTTACTGTAACAAGCACTGCTTGTTTAATCTTGTTGTGCAATAACTACAGACCATGCTCATGGCCGACCTCTTGCTTATATAAATACTATATGTTGTGTAGTGTTTTTTTATGTATATCGTTCCCTGAGACATTATCTATCTATCTATCTATCTATCTATCTATCTATCTATCTATCTATCTATCTATCTATCTATGTATCTATCTATCTATCTATCTATCCATCCATCCATCCATCCATCCATCCATCCATCCATCCATCCATCCATCCATCCATCCATCCATCCATCCATCCATCCATCCATCCATCCATCCATCCATCCATCCATCCGTTTTGGATTATCTGATGGCAAAAAATATGAAACAGAAATAATAATAATCATACTAATAACTTAAATGTATATAGCGCCTTTCAAGGAACCCAAGGTTGCTTTCTTAAGTAGAGGGGGCAAACAAATAAAGAATCAACAACAAAGACCAAAGCAGGAAACCTGATTTGGACCTAAGCTAGACATTTAAACAGGGAAGGCCAGGGAGAACAGATGAGTTTTGAGGAGTGATTTGAAGCAGTCCAGAGCGGGAGAGTTGCAGATTTCTGCGGGGAGAGAGTTCCAGAGGGTGGGGGCAGCCACACTAAAGGCTCTGTCACCGAAAGTTCTAAGCTTGGTCCGCGGGATGGAGAGGAGACCAGCATTAGATGACCGCAGGCTCCTGGATGGGGTGCGTTGGTGGAGGAGATCAGCCAGGTACTGGGGGGCAAGTGTATAAAGGGACTTGTAGGTGAGTAGGAGGAGCTTGTAATAAATGCGGAACTTGACCGGGAGCCAGTGGAGGTGAATGAGAGTGGGGGTGATGTGCTGCCAGGTTTTAGTGCGAGTAAGAACCCTGGCAGCAGGGTTTTGCACATATTGGAGCATGTCCAGGGTTTTGCTAGGAACCCCGGACAGGACTCCATTGCAATAGTCCAGCCGGGATGCTATGAAAGCATGAATGAGAGTTTCTGTCACAGAGTCTGATAGTGAGGAACGGAGACGGAAAATGTTTTTGAGATGGTGGAAGGCTGATTTAGTGACAGATTTAATATGTGACTGGAATGAAAGGGAGGGGTCAAAAATGAAGCCCAGGTTACGGACCTCAGAGGCTGGGCTGATGGAACATCCATCAACGCTGATGAGGAGATCCCCAACCTTCCTGAGCAGTGGCTTGGGGGCCACAACCATGAGCTCTGTTTTGCTACTGTTAAGTTTGAGGAGGTTGGTTGTCATCCAGATTTTAATGTCATGGAGGCAGTTGACCAGAGACTGTGGGGGTAGCTGAGAGGAAGGTGAGGTGCTCAGGTAAAGTTGTGTATCATCAGCGTAGCAGTATAGCAATCTCTCCTTTATTTCTGAAGTTCACCGTGATGTTATATGATTACAAAGAATATCTCAATAACTCAATCGACCCCAAGACATAAATAACAGTAAAACATTAAAAAAACAAATAATCTAATTCACATAAGGCCTCATTGAGAGGTGTTGTTGCAAATTTTGCATTATTAAGCCCCTACTGTTGTATTCTAGAGCCCATATTTTGCTTTAGTTCAGTGTAACACATTTTATTTTGATGACTTCTAGAGTATGCTAATGTTCAAAAACCTTCTGGATTTCATATACTGAATACCCTGATCCACATGTACTCTCTGTCTTTCTGGGATGCTCTATAGAGCTTCTGCCACTTCAAGCCCCCGTCCCCTAATTGGCCACTACCTCTCTCCAATAATTTTAAACAATGGCTCAGTGTTCGAGGGCCATATCTGACCAAAATAAACACAGATCAGGCATAACGTTATGACCACTGACAGGTGAGGTGAACAACACTGATTATCTCTTCATCATGGTACCTGTTAGTGGGTGGGATGTTTGGAAACAAGGGAACCTTTTGTCCTCAAAGTTGATGTAAGAAGCAGAAGAATTCGAGGGAGTTTGACAAGGGCCAAATTATGGTGACTAGATGACTGGGTCAAAGCATCTCCAAAACTGCAGCTTTTGTCTGCCATGGTCAGCATCCATCAGTAGAGCTCTAAGAAAGAAACAGTGGTGAACTGGTGACAGGGTCATGGGCACCCAAGTCTCCCCAGTGCACACAGGGAGCAAGGGCTGGCCTGTGTGGTCTGATCCAACAGACAAGCTACTGTTGCTGAAACTGTTGAATAAGTTAATGCTAGCTCTAATAGAAAGGTGTCAGAAAACACAGTACATCACAGTTTGTAAAGTATGGGGCTTTCAGGGGCTAATGTTATGCGTGATTGGTGCATAATGTGAGCAGCAAAGTCTACAAAGTTGCAATCATGTGCTCTGTGTTGCTCTCCATTGTGCTAACTCTGTGACGGCGCTTTCAAAACTGTGGGGCAAATTACAGCATGATGATGTGTCCATTCTCAGATCTGTGGCAGTTGGAGTTTTGTGTGTGCAGGACAGAGGAATATGCAAAATGGGAAAAAGTATGTCTTGACACAGAATGAGCATCATGACCTGGTGAGTATGTGCATCCATGGGGACCCGGATGGCCTGAAAAAAGTTCCAGAGTGTTCTGTTTAGTAACTTAAATATCAACCGCATTTAGACTCTTAATCGCAACAAAGAATCTTTGCAAAAATATTTGCTTCTAATGCAGAAAAGAAGATTCAAGTTTTTGTAATCTGTTGCAACACTGACACATGTTGCTGTGCTATCACACATTTGGGTAGCAACATTCCTAACTCTGAGAACCTCACCTGACTTCCTGCAAGTTCATTAAAACAGCATTGTGCAGCAAATCCAAATGTCACTCAGCTCTGACCCTGAATTATATTGCATAAGACACTTCGTTTTGTCTCTCAAATCACCCTATTTCCTTTTTTGTCCTTGCAGAGTTAACCCACTCCCTGGTGAGAGAAAACAAACGATTTTCTATTAGTTCTCAAGATTCAAACGGTGAGTGTGACTCACCGTTGGCTTACACAACACAAACCTTCATAGTTCTCTAAGCTCTTCTCTTCTAGCCTCTCTCCTTCTGTCACTCCTCTCATTCTGTCTTTCTCTCTCCATTTTCTTCACCGTGCAAAGTCTCAAGGGCAGACTGAATGTCCTCTTCCATTTGGCATCTATTTTGGTCTCCATGTCAACAAGATATGAGTCACAACACCCTCCGAAAAAACGTGGAAACAATCACTAAATCACGTTACTATTAATACAGCAATCAACCAATTCCTGCCCTGCTCACACATAACAGTGCGTCAGACATGCTCAGTCTGAACAGCTGGCATAATAAAGTGAAGATGAATGAAAGTACATGATGATCTGAACAAAGCATTGCACTGTAGGCATCTTCATTACAAAGAGCTGTTCAAAGATTCTGACTCCCTGAGACTATGATTACACCCTGCTGCCATTAAACCAGATTTAGACAACATTACATATGATTGAAGACGTGTTTGCATGTGCGAGAAGATGAGGAGTTTCAGAAATCAGCAGCATTTACAGATTATGCATGAATGCATGATCTTTATCGGTTTTTTTGGCTTACTGACTGATTGCTAAGCTATCTATATATGTACATGTCTATCTATCCGCATCCATCATCCATCCTATCCATTCATGTCCTTCTGTCCGTTCATCTATCCACCCACTCACAAGTATATTTTCACCTATTCATCCCTCCTTCTCTCCCACCTTCCCTTTCTACATCCATCCATCTATCCATCCATAAACACATCCATTCATCTATACATTCATTCATACATACATTCTTCCTTTTATATGATAACATATACCACATATGCCAGCAACTTCTACCAGAGGTATATACCTCTAAGTTACATTCTACTTAATCAGTAATTCAAAGCATTATAAATACGTTCAGTAGGCCTGTCACGATAGCAAATTTTGCTGGACGATAATTGTCAAAAAAGTTATTGCTGATAAACAATATTGTCACCTCCCCATGTTTTTCGCCACAATGTTCAAATAAATGCAGCATATATCCTTTGGTGTTCATGAGCTCACACCATGTTCATTCTGTTTAAAACCAAAATATTCCCACACTGGGGCTGTGGCAGTCAGCTTAGCTTTCATGCCATTATCCATATTAGAGTCTGAATGATGCCCCCCCCCCCCCCCCCCCCCCCCCAAAGATTGAATGATCGACAGATGGATCACTAACCCTAACCCCGCTCATTCCACTATAGAACCGACGCGCCCAGGCGTTGAGAAAGGTGGACAGAGTGAGCCATCTTCTCATCCAGCCTGTTTGGTAGAGAGAGAGGAGGAAAACATACACACGTGCACGTGCCAATTTATCGGGGCTAGCAAACTTACAGCAAACGTTTTTATTTATCATGCGGTTAATTGACTTATTGATTATCGTGACACGCCTAACGTTCAATACACTTAAAAAACCCTATTATTGTTTTTTTTGTTTGCTTCAACTTAAAATCCAACTAATCACACAGAGCTCTCCGACCCATCTATTGCAGTCTACAGTTAGCCAGTTAGCCCAACTAGCAGCAGTTCTCTCCTTATTGCCTGGTTGCAAGCACTGTGGCAAATGACTAGAAATGAAATGAACCTTGTACAACCCCCATCTAACATACACTGAACTGGCCCTTTAACTGTTTAAAAATATACGTATCTAAAACTTTGTTCGGCATTTTTTTTCATATTACATTCTGATTTCATTTTACTCTCCATTTCTGAAAAGCAAAGTAACAGTGTTATCCTGACCCAACCCCAGAAAACATCTCCTCTAAGCAGCCCTCTTTACCATTGCTTTCATTTTCTTGTTGACCCACAGCAGTTCATCAGCAACTACTTTGCTTAACAGATTGCTGCTTGTTATATGTGTGTTTCCTTCTGCAACTGTTTTATTGGGGCAACAAGAAACTGTTTTTACCCACATTCCAGAAAGATCTCCTCTACTATTTTAGTGGTATGCAATAATGTGTCCTAACAGTTGCACTCATAGATCAAAAACATCAGTTTATATAACAACAAGTGCAAATGCAAGAGATGTGTAGAGAGAGTTTCTCAGCACAATGTGTGTTTGTGTTGGTGTGCTTCACTGAGTAAGGAACTTTCTTGCAACTAATTGGAGGGTGCACATTGCATAACATCTGTGAAAATTTAATACATTTACTAATCATTGATATGCAAAGACATTATTCTTAATTAAAGCTTTATACCAACTAGAGTCCTATGAGTAGAACAAGAAGCAAAAAAGCACCTCTCCAGCATACATTCACACACACACACACACATACACAGCTGGAAGGGGCCTACAACTGTGAGTTGTGTTTAGGAAGGGAGCATACATACATACATCCCTCCACCCCACTGTTTATTTGTCTCTCAGTGTCTCTGTCCATCAGTTTATCTTTTTTCAATCAATCCATCTATTCATCCTGCCTTCCATTTACGCATCAGTTCATTCATTCATCCATCCATCCATCTATCTATCTATCTATCTATCTATCTATCTATCTATCTATCTATCTATCTATCTATCTATCTATCTATCTATCTATCTATCTATCTATCTATCTATCTATCTATCTATCTATCTATCTATCTATCTATCTATCTATCTATCTATCTATCTAAAGTGTTGTTGAATTCCACTGGTTACCTACGAGGCTATGCAGTGCTAATCCAATTGAGTCTAATTAAGACCATTAAACTGTGTTTAAAGAGGATAATTTGATATTATGCATCCGCTAATAAGTAGCCTGTCAGTGTATGGTAATATTATTGTAGACTGAATGAGACTGGAGCTTGGCATGTCAATTCATTTTTGTCAGCTTGTCTTGGCTCCATAATGCAATTAAACCGTAATGATGAATACATTATGTTGAAGGTGGCACAGGGTCTCAACAGTTATTTGTGCTACTGTGCACGGATATTGTCTCAGTGTACATGTGTCAGTAGGCTATTATTCTATGTAATTGACTCTAAATCTAAATCATCACAGTTGTTGTGTTTACATTTGCACAGAAGCCCTTAAAAGTTTCTGGGAAAGCTGCATCTGGGAGCACCAAGACCCAAATACTTTGCTCCCTCTTGATACAATTTTTTTTTTTAGATATGGCCATTCTTGTATAATAACATAGCATGTACATTAGTATTTTGGAAATTTGCCATCCAAAGGGGAGATAACATTTTCATTCTGCTATCAGTGCATTACCATGAGCCTTGTGTACACGTGGGTCAGTCTTTTTGGACGTAGACTCTCTTGTACGTTCGCGTCTTACGTGTGTATATAACTGGTGTTTAAGTACTCTGAAAATGCACATTTTGGAAAACTCCTGGCAGGTGAAACAGTTCTCTAAATGCTGTTCACAGTTTTTATGTGTGGGGTTAAAGACAGTTGAACTACGACAGATTTTTTGAACTTGTGCTTGTTTCAGTGTTGCCTATTGGATTTTTTTATGTGCTTGCACATGTGCTCACAGTGGCTCTGTCATGAAGTCACAACTACAGTGGAATAGTCCAACAATAAAAACTCTGTGGACATTTTGGACAAGACTTGATGTTTCTGATAGTAACAGGGAAATGTTGCGGTTTTCACTGGCAACACACATTAACAAGTCACAAGTTAAATTAGTATGTTGAGTGGAACAAACCTTAACCACAAATTCTCCATGTAATCAATCTCGTGGGGTTTTTTTTTGTTTGTTTGTTTACTATGTTCCTCTCCGATTATTATTCTTTCAAACAATATCTGTCATTGATTTAAAGGATTATATTTAATTACCTCAGCAGACTCTTTTGCTTTATCTGTTACTTTTGTGTTGTTCATCTGACTTTGTGTCTTGCCAGTTACTGTAAGACCCTTCCCTCATACCCAACTGGGTAGTCACCAACTGTGAGGTGCATGTGTAAACAGCTAAAGGTGATTGTATGGTGCTCTGCCTAAAATATGTTATATTTTTCTTCAAAGCCACTTCTCCTTCAAACACCATATGAGGCGTTGCCCAGATGGAAGTGAATATATCCTATGGATATGTGAAATGGCTCATCTAGTGTGTGAGGTTGTAGTTGAAGTGCTTTTATACATTAGAAAACATATCTAACCTTTGCTTAACTCTATAATGAATTACTTTTTAAAAAATATTTGCTGTGCAAAGGAAAGTTTTTCTCTTCTGTGTGGTGTTAATTGCCTTTTCTGACAGCTACATCCCCCATGGCAGTGTATTTAGGCATTCATTTCTAATAATTGTGTGGAAATTGAAAGGCTTTTTTGCTTTTGTTGCTCAAGTAATGATGTCAATATTAATTTAGTTTTTCCCAGTACATGGTCAAAGTCCAATGTCATAATATGAATATAGGAGCCAGGATGACATAAACCCCCCAAGACAACTGCAGGAAATGACTGCTAGTACAGAGACTGTCATAGAATAGCAACTTCAGATGTATCTGGTCTTGACTGCATTCCTTTATGAAATAAAATAATAACAACACTGAAAGCACCTCTTGATAGAAAGGATATTTACATTCTACTTCCACCATATTTTGGCAAGACTTTGTTCTACAAGTTGGCTCAGGCTTTGCATTTTACACTGTGGCAGTAGTACCCACCTGCATCAAAATCTGATTGTCTCGCCATGAATGTGACTGACAGAATGATTGTCCAATCACCTGCCAGATATGCTTTTGAAAGGTTCTGCCCTCCCCAAACACTTGCCACTGCCCGTTTTCCATATTTCAACTGAAATATGTTGATTGGTCAAACTGGTGTGTCCTGGTTATACTAGGATGATATGTCATGTAAAAGGAAAAGACTATGAACATCTTAACATTTTCTTTTGTATTTCGATGATTTCTTATGTCATACTCATGTTGTTTCTTAGAGGAGAGGCAGGGCAAACTAAATACAGAAATAGACATGAAAATAAAAGATAACACAACACAGACCAAACAAACAGAACAAAAAACATTTTGTTGCTTTTCCCAAACCAATTATATATTACACTCATAAACAGTGACAGCTCATTTTACACCACCACCAATCATACACACAAATACACACAAACATATTTCAGAAAGCACAAGTGTCAGTTGGTCATCCTGCCTGCGGTTAAACACTCAGACCTGTGTGATGACTACCTGTGCAGACGCTTACGTAAAAACATGAAGCCACGAAGACAACAAGCAACTGAGGATGATTCTTACCAATGACTGAAAATAACTCACCACCTGCTCGAGAAATCCTCGGACTATGACAAAGCAAAGGTGAACTCCTGAGCTCTAAGTTAGTGACGGCAGTCTAGCTGACAAAACTCAATCTAAACATCAGCAGTGGAAAAAGTGTTCATCCTTTATTTTCCTGAACCACAAACAAAAAAGAGTGAGGAGGCTGGAAAAGGCAGATGTTTTAATCTTTGTTCCAGGAATGGTAGTGCACCATTACCTGTATACAGTGGTGTGGAAGTGCCAGGAAAGTGTGTTAAATTGAGCCCAGTCCTTCCAGAATAACCACCATGAATATTTGTTTTTTACACATTGTTTTGTTTGTTTGTTTGTTTCTTTGTTTTGCCTTTTTCTACTTTCTGGTCAACTTTAGCGAGGAGGAATCATTATGAGATCAGAGGGGCATATTTTAAAGTCCATAATTGTCCCTAAAGCCTGGGCAATTGTGCAGTTGTACATTTTAGGTCAATTATCCCATCTTGCTGTGCTGTGAATATGCCTTGTTTCCACCGAATGGTCTGCTTTGGTCCAGAACAAACCAGTTGGGAGTTGTTAACCCTGATCTTATTTGCATTTCCCCTCCCAGCTGTTTCTTCACTTGAGAGTTAGGATGTGAGCAAGGAGAAGGACTCACCGGCTATTGAATGCACAATGTCAGAACTGCGCAACCCATTCTGCAGTAAGGCACGATTGTAAACAAAGAGCAGCAACTGAGGACCCCCTGCTCTCCAGTGCTCAACGGAGCATTGTTTACAGCAACACCAGGGGACAAATGATTTTAATCCATGGTTTATTCAAACCATTCTTTTAGCTCCACCTCTTGAGGATGGCATAGGTCAGTTATTTGGGTACCTTTTCCCCTGAGCCAACAATTGAAACACCAGTGAATGTGTGCCATACTGGAAAGAGAGCAAGGTAGAAATAACTGTCAAATTAGAGGAGGAATTAGATCAAAATCAACTGAAACGAGTTGAAATCAAATGAATCAAATGAAAAAAACAGAAAAAAAAAACAACTGAATGAAATGGGGAAAAAAAGGATGATAGATTGAAATTAATTGAAACAGGTTCGAGGTTTTGGGTTTAGCAGACGTTGAGAGGAAGTGCTTTTTTTGACTTTCACAAGGCATGAAATGAAGTCAGATCAAATCAGTTGAAATGAGTTGAAATCAAATGAAATGAAACAGACAAAAAAACTGAATGAAATGAAAATAAAGAATGATAGATCGTACTTTAGTGAGCCAGGATCAAGGTTTTGGGTCTTTATTAGCAGATGTTTCAGATAGCTGTTGAAATTATACAATGTTTTCACTGTATAAATGTTTATTTGTTCATTTTGGATGAGTATGACATGGATATGTTGAGTCTTGTTTTAAATGAAATGACTTTTTGGTCAAAAATGTTGATTTTATGGTACTTTCCACGGTTGCATATTATTGCCATATGGCAACAATTGATCAAAGACCCCCCCCTTTAAACTTTTTTACAGATTTTTTTTTCATTTATCTATTATTTAGGCCATTTTAAGTAATATTTCATGCATTAAAGGGTTAAGTCCATAATCGAATAATCAATACACACAGTTCTTCCTAATGCATAATGAACAAAATACTATTATGTAAAGCCCTTTCTGGAATTGTTCACAGTTATGGTTTTGTTTTGAACAAAACCAGCTGTCTTTTATATGAAAAATAAAGGGTTCAAAAATATAAATCATTATTTGTTGCACTTCAGCCATAATGCTCAGAGAGGGATAGTTAAACGCCCAGTGAGACTTTTTGGTCAGAAACAATTGCATACAGGCTGCTCTTATTTAATATCGTAATTTTCCACCTGAGGAAAAAAAAAACTAACAGCGACCGAAGACAATCAATCTTTAAGTGAACCAAAACACAAAAAGAAATTCTTTTTGAGTGGGCGCTGTGTCAAATGACTCACATGACTCACTTTTCTGCCTCTGTGCTTGTGAGTTACTTTTATCAAAGTGCAGTTCTTTAATCATGCAGTGCTACTTTATAGCCACATGGAAACTGAGATTGATTTACCCTCGGTATTTGAGCGTCATCTGCAACGCCATCTTACAGGGCTGCGAGAATAACATTCCTGTAAGCCATTACAGCACAACAGACAGGAATAGTTCAAATATAAAAGCTGTAAATAAGGCTTCCTGTCCGCGGAGAGAAACATCACCATCCGTCTATAGGAGCCAAAGTTTATAGCCTTAAGTATGGCTGATAGTATTTCCAGCCTTCCACTCTTGTGCAAAACTAATTAATAATTTCTCAGCCGATGTCCTCCATGAGAGACTTCAGAGGCTTGAATCACGTCACTGAATCTCTCTTGCGCACACATTCCTGCCAGCACAGTTAAGCAAGGCTTTCCCAGAGACCTCGAGGCATTTGTGTGTTTGATGAGATGCTGTTAATAAAGGAGTCATGAAGCCCAGAAATGCAGAGAGACTGAAAGGGAATAGCAGTCTTGGAGCCTTGTAAAATCAGGATTGTAGAGGCAAATATTTTGTTTTTGTGGCACACACTCAACATGGTGTCTCAATGAGCCGCACATTTACAATGAGAGAGAGTTTAATATATTTCAGACGGTCTTATTTCATCACTGCAGCTGTGAACCACAAAAACGACTGCTTCTCCATTTTTTTCTTTCCACAGGATTACTGGAAGTTGCCTCTTACAATTGATGATCTGCGTCATGCACACAAATGCATACACCCACAACACACATTCACACAGTGCCTCACTGCGCACAGATTTAAATCATGATAGTTTTTCATTTCCCTCTCTGAAAAGATCTGGGGAATTTTTGACTTGTTTGACAAAATCTTTTGATTGCAATTGATTCTGTGTTGATTGGTGAGTTAGGAGACCACTCAGAGAGCCCCCCCTTCATAGCAACCGTTGCTGAGTTGCTTCCTATTGGACAAACTTTTGTTACAGCAGACTCTTTAACACATTGCAGAGCAACCTGTGTCCTTAACTTCATCATTTCATCTTGGTTTCAAGGTGTTTTTAGTGTGTCTGCTATAGTGATCTGAGATATCCAAGTGATAATCCAGGAAAATGCTTCATTCTATTTCCTTAACAGGGGGTTAATATCTAATTTATGTAGCCTATCTAAACTTTATGATTTTCTTCCAAAAAACTGTAAATCTGAGTTACATTATTGTGCTGGAATAAGGCTGCACGTTCATAACAGCAGGTTGTGTTTATTGGATTTTCATAAATGAGGTCAAATTTATCAGCCTGATAAAAAAAGTTCGGTCAGATCCTTTTGACTGTTTCATACAAGGGTAATCATTACATGAAAAGTTAGTGGCTACATCAAAAGATAAACCACCATGTGCTACAATACTGGAGACATGCAATGCATCACCCAATGTCTTCTTAATCAATATCTCAAGGATGGGTCACTTAATCACATATTTCACAGACATGTTAATGGCTGGCAAACATCTTTATTTGCTGCAGTATAAAATTAGTTGTGTTTTTTTTTTGTCTTGATTAAAGCTGGGGTTGGCGATTTTGGAAAACTAGCATGAATTTGACAGTAGCATCTCCTCAGGTCTCCGCCTAACCCCCCAAAACTTGAAAGGTAAGCATTCTCCCGCAGACTCTGATACGTATGAGCTCGGCTACACGCACCGAGTCTGTGCACGCCGGGAAAATGCACATGCAGTAGGCGGGCAGAATGGCGACAGGATTTGATTGGTTTAAAAACAGGTGTCCCAGCATGATTATTGGTTGGGGTTTTCCCTGTTTTACTCCTGCTGTAGATAGCGGATATTTTTTGCTCTGTTTTAAGAACACATTATGAGTTGATTACTATCGGGCCGTAAAGATCATTTTAACCAGTATTACATAAAGTGTATCTAAATCAGATTGCCAACCCCAGCTTTAAGTCTCAAAATGTAATTCCAACACTAAATGAAAGTAAACAGGAAAAATTTGAATCCCCAATCCCTATGTATTTTTGGTTTTTATTGTTTACTGTTTACAGTCCTATGGACACAGGAATGCCTTGGAGGAAATGAGGTGTGATTAAGACAAATGTCTAAACTTGATTAATATCTGGGGACTACCCCACTAAACATCTGATACACTGACCATCACCAAGAATTCTATATATGCTCAAAGAAAAAGACTTGTTATACTAAAACTATGATGCCCTTGTAAAGTCAGATAGCTTTTAAGTCCAAAATATAAAAAAATCTTTGAAATATCTCTGTGAGCTACACCTTTCCAAAAGCAAGGGCAAATGTCAAGTGAAGTTTTGTGAGCAGGCGTTTGGGAAAAGGGTAATTTAGAAAAGATAGACAATGAAACAATCAGAATTAAAGGATAACTTCGGTTCCTGCAGCTTTTACATTGTTTATAGAATGAAGAACAACAATATACTCACCCAGAAGGCTTTCCTGATGCAAACGGTGCTTCGGGAGATATTTAGATCCAAAATCGAGCAGGCTATAATGGTAGCCTGTAGGGCATAGATCACCGCTCCTAAAAACTGCATTAATCGTCCAAAAACTCATGTTTTTCACCAATATTCCATCATGAATCGCGCCGAACGGACGACCATTGTAGCCTGTGTCTCTCCACACAGCGCTGTGTGGCTGAACTAACCTCTAAACAGACGAGTCTGTTTGCATGCCCTTCGCGCATGCGCAGTACTCTCTGGAGCGTTGAGATCGCTTCCTCATTTCTATCAGCTCCTTATCTGTATAATCTGGCTCCAAACTGTAAGGACGTCCATCATATTCAAAGTCCTCCTCCACAACATCTTCATCCCATAGATATTCGTCCATTTTGCACAAAACTGGAAGAAGAAAGTCGATTTGTAGCTGCCCTGAAACAATGAGCCGCACTGCGCATGCGCGAAGAGCATGTAAACAAACTCGTTGGTTCAGCCACACAGCGCTGTGTGGAGAGACACAGGCTGCAATGGCCGTCCATTCGGCGCGAATCATGATGGAATATTGGTGAAAAACATGAGTTTTTGGACGACTAATGCAGTTTTTAGGAGCGGTGATCTATGCCCTACAGGCTACCATTATATCGGTGTCCGCTGCTCGATTTTGGATCTAAATATCTCCCGAAGCACCGTTTGCATCAGGAAAGCCTTCTGGGTGAGTATATTGTTGTTCTTCATTCTATAGACAATGTAAAAGCTGCAGGAACCGAAGTTATCCTTTAAAGGTTTTTTTTTTTTTGCAATGCTATCAAAAATAAAATGAATGAATAAATAAAGAGAGTCCTGAACAGCTGATAAATCAAAAGGACAGTACTGAAAAATTAAATAGAGACTAAATGGTAATTCAATAGAGAAGGAGAGAGTCTTTAGGGAAGAACTTCGAGCTTCATTTAGTGGGCCTCTTCAGGAGTAAATGGATGGAGGGGGGAGTTATGGAGCTACGTGATGTGGGGAAAGCTTAGTTGACAGTATTTTCCACCATAATTATGTTTTATGAATCGTAAGCAGATAAAACAGCAGCCTCCAATAGTTTCCACTTTGTTATGCTGTCACTCTGAGAAACACCAGTGATTCCCATAGCAACAATGAAACGCCTGTCTTGTCATGATGACTCTGTCATGGCAGAAGATAACAGGACAAGGACTGTTTGAACAACAAAAGAATTAGAATTTCTCTGGCACTAAAAGCTATTGAAAAAACCTCAGGTGTGATGTAAACACTTAACACCATGGATTTATGTTGTTTTTTTTAAAGAAATCATTTTAGACAATTACATCAAAGTCTAATGTCCACCTTAAGCAAATGACCCCATCACATTCAGTGAGGACAAAGGCTGGCCAGGGTTCCTCTCGGAAGTAAACTAAAATAACATTCATGTGGACTTATGCACAAGACATAGTCCTTTGAAAACAACTTAAAATCTGAAAAGGAATGAAGTCCACCCTGGACATGTAGCTTTTTTATCTCCTCACCAACTCCTGATGGAAGGAAAAGCAGTTTTTTGGCATATATTACCATATATTCACTTTGTTTGCCCATTTAGGATCTATATTGAGGGAGTTGTGGGTCATAGAAGTATTGATTATTGCAATTGTATGCTGCAGTAATCAATCTTATCTTTAAACAGCTGCTATGTCTACATGAGAAGTCTTCATTTGGATGAGCAATAAAATACAATATCATTTCCTCAGCTGCAGAATGAAATCAGTGAAGCTTTCAGCACCTTGCTACAGTGAAAAAACTGCCCCCTTATGAGCCACTGAGGAAGAGTTAGGAGTAATTATGTTTGCCTCAGCGAGCTGCACTTTCCATTCTTGTTCTCTGTTTGTTGTACTATGCAGTTACAATATTCATATTTAAAGCCTATATCCAATCAAACCAAAAATAATTGTTAAGAAAATTCAAATTCCAACATTGCTGATTTTACATGGAACAAAATAATGAAGAAAGACAGAAGTCACAACGAGCAGACATCAGATGTAACAAGTTCCCGTGTCTTTAGAACATGTATCTAAAGGCAGCTGGTGATCACGATCTGCTCTGCTAATAAGTTGTTCTTAGCCAAATGTGACTGTGTGTTCGTTCATTAGCCTTCTGAAAAAAAGAGAGATGACTGAACACAGGAGCTACATTAAAATATAAGACACAAAGGAAGTCAAAACACATGGATACGTAAATTCTTTTGTGATTCTTTTTTACGCTGTATGCATGCCGATTGATTCAAACATCATCCTTACCTGTTGTTCTCAATGTACTTTGTTCAAGATTAAATTATCTGTCACATATTGGGATGATTTTACATTTGATTGAGTTGTTCTTGCAAGTAGGGAAACATTAAATAAACTAAGATGATATCAGCATAAAGGATTTCATAACATTTACACTAGTCAAACTCTATAAATTATGGGCTGCCATGGCTAATTGATTTATAATATGAGGAAATGAGAGGGGAGTCAGCCCAAGTACATTATTGATTACTTGATGCAAGCTTTTATTTATCAAGCTTAAAAATGACATGTCATAACAGCAAGCCTAGACCTCAGCAATCTCTTTAAAATCCCTTCTGAATATATTTCTCTGCTGGCAAGACCTGACTTTTCCTTATTTTACACTTTGGTCTGATTTTACTCAATAGAAAACAATCTTTGAATATTTTTTTTGCCTTTGAGAAGTATTTGTTTTATTTGATTTTTTTGCCAGTCTGTTTTATTTTGTTGCCCTTGTGTAGCACATTGTCACCTGCATTTTGAAATTGGCTCTGTTAATAAATGTATTACTATCAATGTCAGGAACCTTCAAAGGACCTGTTTATGTGGCTGTATATAATGTTGATCTCTTTTTTGTTCAACAGCATTAGGCTGTATTTGTTGAGTGCAGGTGTAGAAATCAACAGAGGACAGTGTTGTGCCCACACATAGACAAACAGGTCAGAACAAGAGACAGATAATATTTGTTAGTGTATTTATCAATGTCAACACAACATCTCGAAGCTGCGGTGTAAACCAGCTTCACATCTACTTTCTTGTAAAGAACAGACTTTGACACATTGAACTGCAGTGCATTGGTCACATTCTGACTCTTGTGCCTTGTTAAACTGGGGCTAGTTGTGTCTGTGCAGAGTGTAGCTATAGAGTAAAGCCAGAAAAGGGTCACAGACGAGGTTGTGATTTATGTCCTTTCAGGCATGAAAGCACTCTGCCAATTTCATGGCAAACCACCAATACATTTTTGATATGAGTTGACATTTTAGCCAGAAGAGGGAACAAAAGCTCACTGAGTTCTGGAACCGGAAAAGGCTCATAATTGTGGAAATGAGTATTTCCCAAAGAATTCAAGATTTTGTTTGATGTGTTACTGAGTGTGTGTGTCTGTTGGGTGGAGAACACAGACAAATCTAACGTACTGCTGCTACATGGTGATAGTATGGCCTTGTAGTTGTCCAAAAGAGAATGGACACTGGCTGTGGGGTCGGCACCTCTCTGTTTCCTACAAAAGTGCCACAGGCTTTTGTAGAATGCATTTTTTCCTAGTATATTTTGGATATTTTGGGCCTTTATTGATAGGAGAGAGACAGTGGATAAGCTTGTGAAAGGGGGTGAGAGAGTAGGGGAAGACTGGTCACAGGCTGGATTCAAACCCGGACGGGCAGAAGTATGTATAAGGAACGTGGCTGGTTGCTAACCCCAGGGTATCACTGGATCTACGCTGGAATGACCCTGTGAGCAGCAGAGATGGGAGACACTGATGGCTTATCTTCACTGTCAGACACAAAACAAGAGTAAACCGCAAGAATGTTGGTGCTTGAAGATGGTATAGATAAAGATAGATATGGATAGATACTCAAATAAACTTGTAATTGAGATCTTGTGACAGAGTAAATATGGCAGAAAGTGTACATGATTGATGATATTTACTGCTGTAATTCAAATGTCATCATCATTCATTCAAGTATTTTTGGGCAGTGGGCTGCATTTAGCCCCTGAGCTATAGTTTGGAAATTTCTGCTTTAGACTCATGACCTGCAATAACCTTTCAAATCTAAGCCAAAGAATTGAGGATCATGATGAGATACATATCTATCTATCTATCTATCTATCTATCTATCTATCTATCTATCTATCTATCTATCTATCTATCTATCTATCTATCTATCTATCTATCTATCTATCTATCTATCTATCTATCTAGAAAACAAATATTTAACAAATTTTTCTACAACTGAAAAACTGAAAATGTGTGACAAACAGTTTGAAAAAGAATGAAGAATTTGAGACTGAATTTACCTTTGAGCTGGCTCACTTGGCTTCTCTGAGAAGTCAGAAATTTATCAAGCAAAACATTCAACCACTAAAACTTAATATTAAATAATAATATGCTTAAATATATGTTCTCTGTTCTTTTAAACAGCAAACTTGAAAATGCATGGCCAACAATAATTTGATTTTATCATTGAAAATATAATTTTGGTTAAAAAGTCCTTGCATATAGTGTACTCATTTACTCAACCATAACGGTGAGTGTAAGAGCGGAGCATAAAGACTCAGTAGCTCTTCAAGTGTGTGTGTCTAAGTGTATATGTGAACACACATACTATGTTACTCCCTCTTAAGCAAAAACTCCCTGTCCTTGAGGAAACTGTATGAATGTCTTTAGGTGAAAATCAGATGGTTGTACAGGAGTTTTACAGCTGCACAGAAACTGAATATTGTGACCTTTGCTGAGGACTTTGAAGATTGCCACACAGGATAGAGAGCAGAAGAAAAGCTTGCTTCAAATTTTTCCCTAAAGGTTTTCAAACACATCTGCTCAGCCTTGACTTCTGTCAACAAAATCAATTTTAGAAATTCAATGCACCTGTGTTGGTACAACTCACAAACAAGACGGTCCTAAAAAAAAAAAACTTAAAAAAAACGCTAAAAAGTAAGATCTACCCACATAAGGGATGTTTTTGTTGAATCAGACATTTTTCCACACTGTCTTTTGTAAGGATGTTGACACCCCTTCTATTATATTCCTGGAAACAACAAATGGAAGTCCACAAAACTGCCAGGAGGATATGAGAAGTGATGTTAACAGAGTATAACAAAATAAAAAGCCTCAAAGCCTGTCATCATAAAGCTAGCTACAGCGAGATTCCAAACTCTAAGTCTAATAAACCATCTATTATTGTCCATATATGATTTTCAGGTGCGTGCCTTGGACAAGCTGAACCTTTTCTGTCACCCTCATTTCTTGGTACCATCTTTCAGCACCTCAGCTCGTGCGTCATCCTCTCCTTTTCTTTGAAAGTCGGCTCACAGGCAGTCCATGTCATGATGACATTTCACTCACATCTTGAATACATGATTAATTGGAAATCACATACTTTCACACTATTTTTACATCTTTATATGCCAGCAACATTTTATCTATTAAAAACTTGTGTATGACAGTCAGCTTTAAGTATTTTCAAGGGTGCAAGTAAGATTATACGATTCTCAGTAATTCTTAAACGACAGATATTTTTATGTGCAGATGAAATATGAGGCAGTACAGAGTGAGATTTAGAGAAAGACATTTTTGTCTCTTTCATATAAGTGAGAGTCTTTGAGTTCATGCTCATAATAAGTGCAAGAAACCTGGCCACCCAACCATTACATATGGAGGTGCTACAGAAAGGTAATGAAAGTAAAAATTCAACAAGGTTTGTAAGTCTTTTGCCTTCAAAAAGGTTTGATCTGGAAAAAACCCTTCACTTAAGCCTTTTATTAGCAATCCAAGCCAGAACGGATTCACCTTAGATATGTTATGAAGCTAATAGCATTATTTCAAACAGAAAGACTATCTTCATTCATCTATTCATATAAGCCACTACATTGACTAATCTTTCTTTTAATTGCTTATTGGTTTTATTTATTGTTTATTGCAAAGGAGAAGACAATGAATAAGATTTAGTCACATGTGCAGATGAAGTAGAAACCAAATGTGGGCTCATTTACAAACCTCACCGAAGAGTAAATAAAGATAAACCTAGAAAAGCACCCTGAGGGCACAGACCTCCGCCAAGCAGCTCAGTTCAACCCGTAAATTGTGATTTCCTCCCAACGTTACGGTTCTGTATTTGTTTAAACACACATTGTAGAATGTAGAAAATCAATCTGCAAGAAGTGTGATTATTGTTGTTATAAATATCATTTATTATAGTGGCCTAGTTAGTAGTGGGCCTTGTAACTTGTTGACTGAACCAATGTGCTGCTACTTGTGCAGATGTTGGTGTGCTGTGGCACTTCCTGAGGACAATGTCACCAGCCTGTTGGTCGAAGCAACACCAAGGCGCTTCAGTGCCTGGTGCATTTGTTCTATGTGGATTTTGGGGGTTAGCTTTTACAGTCACACAGACACTCTGCTGGCGTTGCAAGGGAAGCTAGAAAATGTAATGACACAGGCTTGAAAAACGTTGACGCCAGTTTGCAAAAAAACTACAATTCACATAATGCTGTAAATGAATGGGCTTTGCCTTTACTGCTGTCATAAACTGTTTTTTGTGACGTAAATCTGGATCAAATCAGCACCAAAATGTAATAGCTTCTGACTTGAACCAAACCACACCTCTATTAAAACTTTCATGTAAATCCATGCAGTAGTTTTTGTGCTAACAGACAGACAGACTCTGGCGAACACATAATAAGCAAGAACAAGTAATAAATCCTAGTAATCAAAGAAAAGAAAATACACAAAAATCAAATTATATACATTTTACCAAGTTAAGAGACAACACCAACACATAAACATTAAAAAAAATGGTTTGTAAACCGTATTTGGTCAAGACAAATTTTAAATTTGATCTAAACACAGATCATCATGAACAAAACGTCTTAATCTCACACCCCCTTTCTTCCACCTGTAGTTGTCAACTGACTTTGGGGTGTTCATGCAAGCCCTGAACCAACCAGTTTCAGTCAGTCATCCTTTCATAGTTGAGAATTTGATCTCCTCTCCCTTACAGTCCACCTGTTGTTGCAGTGTAACTGTGCAAAACCCTACTCCACCCCAGGCACCTCCAGTCCATCTCATCAGTGTCTAGGTCCAGCACCTTAGAGATCCACGCGTTATCTCATCCTGCAGGCCTCATCAGCACCACCAATCATTTCATCAGTATCCAGGAAAGACCCTATGAGGTCTGCACCAAATCTAATTCTGTATCCTTCATCAACACCACCACTACCAGTTGCTAGACTCCAAGAGGGGTATCCTGTTCTGCTATTGGCCTACACCACTTAAAAGAGCCCACATTTTGAGTCTTATATTTGACTTTGCTGACTGCAAGAATATGTTCTCAAAACCCTCTCGTTTTCATATCCCCTGGTCTATATTCTTGGTCTGCCTGGGATGCTTTGTTGGAGTCCCCCTCTTTCGGTTCAGTAAGCAGGGGTCTTCAAATAGTTTGGCCTCACTCCCAGGCAGGTGTTTCTCAATTCACATTTATAGCATCTCCTTTTGTTTAAGGTTTTTCTCTACACTGTTTGTTCTTTCTAAGAGTGGATTTATGTTAGCCCTTTTTAATATAACAAAAGTAGGCTTGGACCTGCTCTTTATGTGAAGTGCTGTAACTTTAGTTTGGATTTGGAAGTGGGCATTAAAATATGGATCTTTTTTTATAGACCTGTGCTGTTATGAACCTGCACAGCTGACGGCTGTCTTCTTACATATTTGGTTTCTTTGGCTCAATAGCAGGAACAAGAATAGCTTTAGTGTTATGAATGAAAATACCACACTGTCTAAACTGTGCTGTCATACCCAAACAATGTCACAAGATGCTTCTGGCAGAGGAAAGTACAGTCAGCTATTAAGTGGCCAGTGATTAACATTTGATCCACCGTAATGTTTGAAAATAAAGACCACTGGCTGTGGACTGAACACAGCCATGGAAAGCTGTGGAAGGATGTGGAAGGAATGCTATGAGTCTGGCTCATCAATCTGGTTGATATGAGGTATATAAGAATGTGTTATGTCTGACATGGTGAGGCATTTTCTGACTACATTAGTCTTTGTGGTTTCCTAACAGGAACACTCAGGGAAAATGAGGACATGTCCGGCTCGGGCTCCTAACTAAGGAAAGGCATCCTAGGACTGGAATGTGATTTATGAATGGAAGAAAATCTGCTAATTTAAAAGGTTAGTAGTCACCCTGATGTTTAACATTTCTGTGAGGACAGTTAAAATGCTTCAGAGGTTTATAGCCAATTTGCATTCCAACAATTTTAAGCTGTTGAGTATACATTGAAGAGACTAGATATAAATTTCAAATTCAGTGTTATTCACAATGGCATCCCTCTTTTTCTTGTCTTTCATTCTGCATGTGTTTTCTCTCTGTCACTGCTTTCCTCCTCCCTTCAGTGTTATTCTCACCTCGAGCTCCCAAAACTGCAGCCTGGCTGACTCATCACTGGCCTTGCCATTAGGCTCCTGCCAACACTCACTGATTAAATCATAAAAGAAGAGAAAAATGAGGGTTATTGAGCATACTGGGCCCCATGCATGTGTCAGTGATAAATAAAGAGAATACAGTAAACAGGGCGATAAAGCCAGCACAGGCAGCAGTCAACTGGATATTTAAAGCGTATTTTAAAAGTTTAAGTCTCTCACGTCTGGCTCGTATTTAACAAGGACCCAGCATGTATACACAGTAGACAGCAGAGCACAAATTCTCAGAATGTGGATGGGAGTTTTAGCAGTGTTATTTTCCAAGTGACCAAGGAGATGAGGAGTTCCACACTTAGCTGCAATTATATGTCCCTGGCCACTAGAGGGCAGGAGAAGTCCTAAACAAGCCAATAGACACAACCCCTAAATAATTACATCCTTATAAAGTTAACAAACATGGCTGACTTGTTTTGACTGACTAAACATCCAGTCAACCTTGAAAACAGTTTCACCCATTTGTTATAAGTCTTTATACACATGCATTAAGAATTAGAGGAATATATTCACTGTTTACTGCCCCTGGTGGCAAAACAGCGTAATTTTAATGTTGTTAGTACTTCAAAATTTCTTTAAAAATGTGTGTAATGTCAACACTTAGTTGTATATGTTTTAGGGGTTGTTAGGGGTTAGAAAGCCAAATGACAGCTAAAAAGTCTCCACTATAAAACACAACACTTGACATTTATTGACTTTCCGAGCATTGTCCAGCACTAAGTGCATTTGGGAAAATGCCAATTAACAGAAAGCATATGTCGATACAAAGCGACACATGTCACAAATACATTTAAATGACAAACAAGCACCTTTGGACATAAAATACCACTAATTTATATGCTAGCCAAAACCACATCACAGATCTGAGCCCCTTTTGCTAGCATTAGCTAGCATGCTACATGTCAACACTGGAACAACAACTGCCTCCAAGACTAACGTTTTGTCAGCATTTTGATAATTTTATGATTATTTTCACATAAAACCCACAGAGAAAGGGTTTCCAGGCAAAATTTATTGCAGAAAACATGAATCAAAACTCTTCTTTCTATCTTTGTGTTCTCCCACGACAACATGTGACTAAATGAAAGTAGATCAATGTTTGAAACCTTACCAGTGGAAAGCACCAGATACCATGAGCTGGTACAGATAATGGCAGGATGACTTTTAAGTCAAAAATATATCATTTTGGTTTTCCATATATCATTTTGGTCTTGAACCATATTTGATCTTTCAGCCCACATAAACAACCTGCATCTGTTTTCAAGTGTGTCTGAGGACACCTAAACAGAACGTCTGGCTATCAACCATAAATAGGAACCACTGAATAAACTGTATAGGACCTGACCATATTTGGGATGACCATTGTATGCTTATACATATCTCTGTTGTCTTAGATAACTACTGCCATATTTGACCTTACACACTGAAGAAATGACTTAAGTGTTTCTTTGTCAGTCTTGTACTGAACCGGTCGTAATAAACTGCTCAGATATATCACCAGTCTTGTCTTAGGCATCTTTCATCAATTTAAACATCTTGATAACAGATAATAAAATGTTTCAATTGTCTTTGCTTAAACTTATTGGGACAAGCTTTTTTTTTTTTTTTTTTTTTTACATTTTTCTTTTTTTCTTTTTTGAATCACTGACCTTTTTTTTTTATCAAAAACATAATCACATTTACATTTACAAGTAGAAGAAGCATTATTACAGGAGCTGTGACATAAGTAAACATTATTAATGCCTTTTTAAATCTCTTCAAAGTCACAAATCTGACTACTTTTAAACAAATTTTAAGTTTCTTGCCTCTTTTTTTTTGTGTGTGTGTGTGGGGGGTGTGACATGCCTTTAAACTTTTACTGTACATCCTCATGGGCTGTGTCAGACCAGACCAAGAAATGGTCGTGGCTTCAGCTGCCCAGCGCTGTACTCTAATGTTTACTATTGCCACACAGATGTATCTCATCCACTGGAGCTGAACAGAAACCTGGTTCTGGGAATGTTTTCCTTCTGGATCCAGTTGTAAACATTAGTCTCATATTTAAGGACAGGTCAGGGTAATGTTGACAGGCAATAGACCACTTACCATAAGGTGTCATTTTAGATTACTTTTAGGCACCGGCATCCTTTTGAAAATAGCAATAAAGTACCATCAAACAATACGCAACACCATAGCGAGTGTCAGTATCAAGGAACGCAGTCCACATCTTTAAAGATTTACTCTTATTCTCTAATGACAGGCATCTTTAAAAAACACCAGCTAAGGAGGATATTACACACATACAAAGGTTTTGAGAAGCTCCAGTGCAAGGTTTTTCCATCATGAGTTGGTTCGAGACCAAACAGAGAGCCAAAAGTGGGCAAAGAAAATTACATTGAAGATTGAAGATAGAGAAATGGTAACCTCAAGTGATTCAATTCATATATTCATATTTGCATCAAGGAGCCATACAAAGATTGTATATAAAAAAATGATGCTTCAGTGACAGTCAGTTTTACTTAATCAACATGAAGGGGGACAAGACATGAGATAAGAATGCACCAACTATTTCTACCAGTGAGGCTTAAAAACATCCCACCACCCTCTAACACACTTACCTGCCTTTCAAGATAGACATTAGTGCCATTCTTTGGTCAAAGCAAAATATGTATCAATTACCCAAGGAGGTTTTTGCCTCTCCATAAATCAGAACTAATTCACAGAACAGACACATTTTGGCGTGTCCCTTTAAATAAGTTTTATCTCAATCCACCTCCCTCTCTCTAGGCTGTCCAACATGAGAGTCAGCCTTTGACTTTGGGTAGGGGTCTACTGGTGGAGATACCAGGTGAGGGGTGTGTATTACAACAATGTCTCACCATGGTGCTATGGTTTTTTTGTCATTTTATGTGCATAACAATCCATGCAAAGCATTGAAATATTTCATAAGGTTACTGGTTAGATAGATAGATAGATAGATAGATAGATAGATAGATAGATAGATAGATAGATAGATAGATAGATAGATAGATAGATAGATAGATAGATAGATAGATAGATAGATAGATTATTGAGGCCAAGCTGGGAAATTGTGGTAACAACAGCAGCTTTTTCATACAGTTATATTTACACACCAAAAAACAGACAAAATAGCTAAGAATTTTAACAAATTTATAATATACAATATATACCAAAACATAAATAAAATAAATGAATAAATAAATAAATAAGGTCATAGGTGTCCACTGTTGATTAACTGATTCACACAGGACAGAGTAAGCCACAGCGATGAAAGCGCAGCTTTTTCCATCATTATTGAACTGTCAGAGTGACACTTCCCTGCCTGACAGTCTTGAGCTGTTGTACAGGCTTGCGGCTGTAGGTAGAAAGAACCTCCTGTACCTGTCCTTTAGACAGCAAACCTGCACAAGTCTGTTGGAAAAGTTCCTCCATTGTCTCTCCAGCAGTTGGTGCAGAGGGTGGTCTGGATTATCCATGATGGCTAACAGTTTGTCCAGTGTCCTCCTCTCTGCCCCCATTAGGAACAGGTCAATCATTGCATAGGGTAAACACTTCTTTATGTATCATTATAAAAACCTCAAAGCTTTTTATAAATAGGATATAAATACATGTTATTCTTTGGTGATTACTTACATCTCCCCCTTTCACAAGCCTATCCACTGTCTCTCTCTTAGCAATAAAGGCACAACATGCCCAAAAAAAACATTAAAAAAACATGACTAGGTTGAACACTTTAGAGGGAAGTCCCTCAGTCACAACACCGTGAAGGTTGCAGCAATCACAGGGGAAAAAACACATGAATCTAAGCTTTTTGCTGTTTTACCAAGTGTGGGGTAGTGGGGGGTACTACATTTTAAACATCAGGGATTTTATTTTAACTTTCCACAAATACCCCCTCTGACTGAAGGATGAACATATTCATTCTTAAGGTTTAAAGGTTGAGGGTCAAGGGCATTGAGCGTCATATCAATTTTTTGTTTGTTATGGCAATGCATCCTAAACGCTCTGAGGCATTTTCTACAAACATTGCAAGTTTGCATGTAAACTTTGCACAATTACACTTTCTGTGTTAAGTATGAACAGATGCACTTTGAAAGTCACAGTTCAAGGTTTAAGATGCTTTCCCTCGTGTTCATCAGGTTAGATTTGAGAGCACAAGCCATGTTAGCACTTTGCCATTCATCACTCTTGATGACTAGTCTGCACCATTAGCATCGTTAACCCTCCTTAACTGGCATGTGTTAATGTGCAATTAAGTTTAAATCTGCAATGGTTGCAAACTCTATGCCTTGAGGCTCCAAAGGCAAAGAACGCTAACCCTTTCAGCTGGGTTAACAGCTTTCTTAACTGGCCAGTTCATCCCTTGTTTGCTAACATGTTATTTTACAGCCCTCTAGAGAAATTCTATTTAAACTAAGCACACATATCCACATCATTACGCCTCATGATCATCCCTTGTTTTGGATCACAATATCCCTGAAGCTACTTTGCACAAATGTCCAATATGAGTCACAGTTGAACAAATTAGATTTTGTTCAAAGTTCAGGATCACTGGGAACAAAACTGCATTAAAGAAACAAGCTTTTTACCAATCCCTCAACCATAAAAAAACCCTCAGCCTTTCTTTGTGACACCCAGCTGTGATTATGACCCTCTTACAAAGGCTATAATTTTGATATAGCTCTCTCAGACACCTACTTTATGTATTGATGAATGCTATTTCTACTTTTATCCATACAATCTACTGAGTATATTTTTTTGCTGTGGGGTCACTTTACCTTTTCAGTGAATTTCCATCTCTGATGCCAGAACCTCACAGCATTATAAATAGATATTCAATGAAGGTTTACAATCAATTTGTTGCCCCTCTTTACCTTTTGCATTGGCCTATCCATTTCATTATAAGGTGTGTGCAGTAAACTAATCCTGCAGTCTGAAGATGGAGAGTGAGTGCTGCTCCCTGTAATAAGGCAGGGGAGATGAGTCATCAGCACAAGTAAGGCTTGGAAATAAGGAATGTGGAGACTGTGGCCTCTGGCTGAGATGAAAACCTTTGCTTCTGAGAAACAGACACACTCCTGCACAACTAAGGTGACCCACAAAGATCGCTGGATCCCTTGTTGTTTCACTGAGCCTCTACTCAGTTACCATAAATCGATATTGCTATAATTCCTCCTGGCTCCAACAGAGTGATTCACTTCACTAATAAACAAACCTGCCGCTGTTTCAGCTACTTCCATATTTTTGACACGCTCTGTTATGGTGTGAAACTAGCACATCTGTAGTGGTATTCTGAGTACACTTCATGGTCACTAACAGCTATAAAAAACTGTTTTGTACCATTCATCTACATGTATAGTACAGTTTGATACTCATAGGTTTAGCCAGCAACACTCTGTCTAGTTGAGCATGTGATATACGTCTATTTTTAAATATATACACACCATCAATTATGTGAATGCAACCAGGAACACATGCTGAATTAGAATTATATACGTATATGTGTCTGAACAGCTCCTCATTCCAAGGATTATTTTTCAAACACACAGAGAACACACAAAATGGATGCCTTTTTATCAACTTATATTGACTTGTTTAACTCAGTGGTTCTCATCTGATCTTCCTTCAGAACCCACATTACCCTTTAAGGTCAAGCTGCAACCAAAATCAAGGAAAACCATATTGAATTTATTTAATAAAAAAGATGCCGCACTTTGAATTTACCATAGAACAGAATTAACAGTATGCCAGTTCAAAAAAGATTAATCAGGAACCAAGATGACCTGCAGGTGGTGTTACTAGAGAAATAAACATACCCCTTTAAACATTTAATTAACTGCATTTTAATTAAAATCAACACATGCATCTCAGGGACACAAGGCTTTTGGATTATAAATCTGTGTCTGGGATAACCCTGCATCAGTCTATATATATTGAACATAAATAATAAGCAATCTGTATAAATAATATCCAGTCTGTGGAACTAAATTAGCCATTTTATCACAAGGCAGTCACAACACACAAAACACTTAAGTAACCAGATTTTTTTAAACAGACTCCACAGACCATTCATGCACAGTCATAAAATTATGAAGTCTGACTGCTGAGATGTAGTTTCAAAATATCTTTAAAATATGCTGCTGTAGCTAAATACCATAATATTGAAATTATAACAAACACATTTCCCCCACCTATTGATAATGTGTGAATAGACCACAGGATTTTTCCCTAACATTTTTTGACTAGGCAAAAGGCTTGCTATCCACGACCCACCAGTTGAGAACTGGTTTAATTCACTCACTCAAACACACACACACACACACACACACACACACACACACACACACATGAAAAAAAACTATACTGTGCTGGTATAACAAGCATTTTTCTTTTTAAACCACTATATCCAAGGAAATGTAGTACAATTTTCTCAAATGGCTTGGCAGACAGCAGCACTTTCCTGTACAGTAATGATGATTAGTTACAAAGGAGCAAGAATCTAGTGATCTGTGATGTATTTCCTGAATGACAATGAGTCCCAAGTAGACAGAGAGATGCAGCAAGTTTGTCAAATTTTATAATACTTTTATACTCCCTCAGTACCATCTGCTTAAAATAGAAGACTTTGTGTCATTAGTCATTTAGTCAACAAACGCAGCAAAAGTAGCAAAACTACAACATCTTGGGACATTGCTTGTGAGGTAGTTCAGGCAAATAACTTTAACTGTGTTGATTTGACACCTAATATACAGTACATAAATCACCATTTATCCACCTGGATTAGAAACTTAAATTTTTATTGATGTTATTCCACAGTAATCATTTGGTGTGTTCAGGTATGACTGATTTTTAAAAGATTTTATGTATATATATATATATATATATATATATATATATATATATATATATATATATATATATATATATATATATATATATATATATATATATATATATATATATATATATATATATATATATATATATATATATATATATATATATATATATATATATATATATATATATATATATATATATATATATATATATATATATATATATATATATATATATATATATATATATATATATATATATATATATATATATATATATATATTATATATATATATATATATATGTGATGTTGTCAATAATATATATATATATGTATATATATATGTGTATATATATATGTGTGTGTGTGTGTCACACAGAAGAGACAGGTAAAATACACTCAAGGCATATAAATGTCAGGAAATCAGTGAGTGGGGCACAATTGCAGACCCATGTTTCTTCAAGTTCTTCCAGAGGAATAACAACTGCAAACAATATGTGGGGGTGGGGAAATTAAATACAAACTAGAGAATTTGCATTTCCATGCAGGAAATGCGTTGAAATGCTGAGTGTGACTGCTGAAACTGTGAAAAGAAATTGCTAAAAGTAATGCAAAGAAAGTTGAAAATGTGACATGAATAGTTGTAAGCAGTAAATCGGGGCTGAAAATGTGTGAAATGTGCAACAAAAATGTTTGCAGAAAATGATAGATACTGGAGCTCAGGTGTGCAGGTCATGTGACCACGCTCTAACTTCAAAGAAAAGTGCAAAAGTTAATGCTGCTTTAACAGTCATATCTCAGAATCTGTAGCAGATAGTGAAAAGTGCACTAAAAACTGTTTGCAGTTGTGAAAGAAAGCAGAAAATGAATGACTGTTTTGTAACAAGGTAATAAGTGTTGATATCTGTAGATGTACCTAATAAAGTGGCCTGTCAGTGTAATTCGTCCAAAATAAGGCTGAGAGTGTAAAGACAAGCATGATTGCGCTATTGTAATGAAGAATCTGTACTAGATGGAAAGAAAAGTAAGACTTCCTCATCCAGGTCTTGAACCCGGACCTTTTGCTCCATAGTTCGCTGCTCGATCTGTTCAACCACGGGGCTAGTTATGCTGAGCCATGGAAGGCACGGTACTTATCCTATGTGTCTCATAGAGCACTCTAATAATGCTCGGTACTTCCGGGTAAACAAACGCTCGCTGTGTCTAAACCGGGATAGATATCAGAAAAAGGATTTCACCGTGAACATCCCAAGAACCTGCTGAAACGTTTAATATAATTCTCATATCTGTACTGTTCAAAATGTTAACACAGTGGCGAGTTAAAAACGCGCTTCAAAGTGAAGCACTCGGCTGTCCGGGTCTTCGGTCTGACGCGCTCTAACAAGAAGGATTTCCTCAAAAGTTGGTGTTGCTTAAAAATTCATATTTAAAAAAAACGTGGATGCCAGCAAAAGGCTGAAGATATGTAAAAATATCTGAGGAGTCAGTGCAGCTTTTAAAGCATGAATGAAGTCTGTAGGTGGAAGCATGCCCAGTCTGTGGAGTTTCAAAGTTGCTGAAGTTTTCAGCAGAGCTGCAGAAATGTCCCATTCATTTCAATGTAAAAATACATGCAGAAATTATTTTTTACTGTAAAAAGTATAACTGTTAAACCTGTGAAAAATACAAGCACACTTCTCCTGAACATGCTGCATATGTCAATTCAAAAATCTGTGCAAATTTGAAGCCTGTGAAAGGTGCCAAAATCTTGAGGAATAAGAGGAAGAAGAAAAAGAACAAAATGGAGTTTAGGGAGAACAATATGTTGAAATGCTGACTCAGCATTTCAACATAATAAGATGGCGACAAGCCAACATCAAGAAAGGGTTTTGTTTGACAGTACTTTGAAAAGGTTTCACTGAACCATTGCTGCCATGCAGCTGAACACAAACTTAACATTTTAGGACATTTTATACAACTTAAATGACAAAAAAAATCACCTGTTGATGTTTTAAGAGAACTTGAGAGGCTAGGTCATAACTTTCAGCTTATTCACAACTTTCTGAAAGCTACTAGAGAATCTCAAACAAATAACACACAAGATTTCAAAAGTACTTAAGCAAACTTGCCCCTGCCCCAAACACACACACACACTCGTACACTCACACCTGGAATTGCACTGAGATTATTTCCTTCACCTACTCAGTGACATACCTGTGTGATTTATCTCACAGTAAAGCTTAAAATGCATGCAGAATATGGATTCTTTAGCTATAGGTAAGATCCAGATTAAGTCATATTAACTGACCATCATTTGTTGAGACTCAATCATTTATGTTTTTGATATTATTCCAGCCCTAAAAAAACTTTTTCTGTCAGTACTACAAGTGAAAGTCTTTCAGAATGGGCCTCCTACAACAGATACTTACGATTCAAGTCATAAAAACCTCTAGATCTTAGAGTTTTCAAATACTTGCGTTGCAGTTCACACAGGTAAAGCAATTTGCCCACAAAGAAGGTTAAGCTATCACTTTGAGCACTTTAAGAAGAACACACAGATAGTTCTGTAAAAAAAAGTACAAATGTTTGACATGTAATTGTCCCTTCCTGTACCTTGCATGAAAAATGGACTGAATAAGTGTTTCAGATACAGACCATCGGACCATTGTAGAAGGACCAATTAATGTTTACAGAGCATGTTTATCTCTCAATTTTACTGAGGAGAGCTGCTGAAATGAATCCACAGCCACCCCTGTATATACAGTTTATGTGCAAGTAAAACCAATAGGGAAGCAAGGCGTCACCAAAATTGAAAACATATGAGATAAATTTCTAAAAAAAGGGCAGATGTTCCCATCAGCACCTCCTGTCCAATGATGACTGAAACAAAGAGTACTGAGGGCAGGAGTCTCCATCGACCGGGCTGCAGGGCAGTAACAGGGTGATCTATTATTTGGTAATGATCTTCACAGAGATATAAAATAATCCTTCCTGTTTTTGACAGACAAGTGCCTGTCAGTATCCTGGTTTGAAAATCAATGTCTTTCATCCATCTGTGTGGCTTGACTGTCAAAATCTGACAAAGAAGCTTCCAGTCTCTGTCAAAGCTGTGGTGCCTGAAAAAGGGACCTTTGAAAAATAATTTAACTTTGAGTTTACATACTCTTTCAGTAATGTTATGAGCATAGCTGTAACTATATATTTGATTCTGTATGATGTGTTAGTGGAGACACACAGGAGGGTTCAGAAGGAATTGTGGTAAACTATAAATGATGTAATAATTCAGAGGTTAGGACTAATACAACAAGCACCAATAATAATTAATAATCAGATCATCTCAGACTACTGACAAATGTACTTAAGCCACTGTCACATGCAGACAAATTATATAAGGTTTTCCGGTGAAAGACATCTAACAGTTACAGTGTTATTAGTGACTGTGGTAATTTTGGACTTTTAGCTCTTGATATGCCTTTTCTGGATCTGGTGATATAGAATTGTATCTTTTACTGGGGTTTGAGCTGCTTGGCGGAGGCCCGCGCTCTCTGTGCTTCTTTAGTTTGAACAGTTTTTGTGAGGCCAACAACAACCCTTTTCCCATTTCCATATCCTCTGTTCCATTCTGGAGATAAAACGAGCTTCTGCTGTATGGATGTGATGGTATGCATCCAGGTACAGTCCATTTATATTCATGCATAGAACGAGCAGGACTTTAATGTCAAGTGTACTCAGGCCCGTGCATGTTTCCCCAGACTAAGGCCCCATCCACACGATGACAAAACGCTAAACAGTTTCCAAAACGACCGTCATAAAGACATAGGAGTCTCAGAAAATGTGTGCGTCCATATGAATGCACTCGATACGCATCAAAACGCTGTAAAACACATGCCAGACGTCTAGGGGCGCTGTAACAATTTGATGGAAACAAGCGGAACAGACAAAAAAACAGTGGGCATGCGCACTAGCGGCAAAAGTTGTAAACAGAGATTGTGATA
Organism: Scarus forsteni; assembly: GCA_036419115.1. Classification (NCBI taxonomy): domain Eukaryota; kingdom Metazoa; phylum Chordata; class Actinopteri; order Labriformes; family Labridae; genus Scarus; species Scarus forsteni. The sequence continues at coordinate 4,620,061 of JAZDUH010000354.1, read as the reverse complement.
AAGTGTTCATAAAGTGCCGTAATGTGTCCTCGATAATTGTTTGTTCAACTCGGTGGTGATTGAGAAGAAGATTTTGCTGCAACAGGGATAGTAGCTTCATCCGCACATATGCTTCACGTACGCCACCATTGTTGTTGTCGCGTGTGGCGCATGCATGTCAGTGAAGATATGAAACTATGACGTAAGCGTATCTGAAAAGTTACGGAGAGCCAGTAAACACGGAGCTGCGTATACGGCATTTCGAAATCTTTCCAATCTGGAACCTGGTTTCAAAAATGATTGTTTACAGACCCGCAAAACGCCGTCTTCGTATGGATGATACGCAGATTCGGCAAAAAACGTATGCGTTTAGACCTTTGTTTGTCTTCATGTGGATGGGGCCTAATACAAACATAGCCATGCTCAGGTGAAAGTCAACACGTTTCTCGGCCAGTAGTTAAACTAATACGCCAATCCTGTTTATCAGGAAAACAAGCTTGTAGCTCAAAATGATCAGGTGTTATAATTAGTCCTTGTTCTTATTAGGACAAACTTATAGATTATGGAGGTCAAGATAATGGATCTTGAACACATTCTTGTTGAAAATGGAATATTTCAAGAATACTTTGAAGAATTGTCCATATATCATGCACAAATATCCATATTGAGTCAATACTGAACTGATATGGTTTTGGTGGTTTAAGGTCAAACTCCCTGGGGTCTCCTAATCATCCCTTGCTTGCAAATATAATATTTCAATAAGTCTTTTTGGGAGCATTGTCAAACCTAACAGAAATTCCCACTATAAAATAATAATGAAGTAATTGAATTTTTAAGAAAGTTGAAAATTGAGGTGATTGTTAATCATGATCACCCCTTGCCTATATGTAACTTATGAACCACATCACCAAAAAAAGCATGCCAGCCCTTCTTCTCGACCCACCACTGTATATTTACTGCCTTGCATTTGTATACTTTGTGGAGGCATAAAACTACCAGGCGGTAGTTCTCTTTTTAGTCTGGACATACCAGTTCAGTGAGTAAAGCCACTCCATCGACCATCTCAATGGAGTGACGTCAACAGCCACAAGTTTATTTGTACTGGGCTGTCAGCCAATATCACTAGCATGTCGTTGGATCTAAATAAAAGTTCAGTGTCTTCTTTTGTACATCAGGCTAGAAGAATGTTTAGTATGTGTGGTATTTTGTCAAACAGACATGGGCTTGGCCATGATTTCAGCGTGGTTTGTGAGGAGAGGGTGAAATGATAAATGACGTGGAGTGGGGGGTTTGCCCTGCAACCTTCAGACATGATGCTTGACGATTAAGGTAATGTAATAACGGTTTACTATGAGGATAGAGGGGCTGGTGAGTCATAGGTCAGCTGTGGGTGTAAGGTGAGAACATCGGAAAGCCTAAGGCGTTTAGGGAGATAATGAGGCCTTGTGCATCTCCCAAGTGCCCGACATTAAGAGTTATTACTTCCTCTCCTGCTGTAGCTACAAGCACCTCGTTTCATTCACAGCCATGGTACATTAGCCCAAACACAAAGACACACATGAACAAATGTATGTATACACACAGGGCAGGTTTAGACTGCCTTCAGTAGTAGTTAATCTAATTTGGGTACAGGATTAAATCTGCATCAACTAATTGCTTACACGCTTCTGAATTTTTTTTTGCCTCAAGCTTTTTTCATGTCTATTTCAAGGCATAGGTCACATTGCTTACCATGTATTTAAAACCAAAACAAAAATAAAACAGATGGTGCCTCAACATTTTGGAAATCTTTTAAAGAATTGTTTTCAATTGAAATATATAAGTACTTGGACAAATACATTTAACAGGGCTGAAAAATTTCAAACTGAATTTGCCTTTTCATACCCACATTTGAGCCTGTTCAGTGGCTTCTCTGAGAAGTCACATTAATCAAGCGTGCCATTTAACCACTTTCTGTTCAGGAATGCAAGTAAACAACTATCAATAAATAATATGTAAATAAATAATATAGAAATGCTGTTGATATTTATGTCTTTTTAACAGTAAGGTTGAAATTCGTGGCTAACAATATTAATTATATTTTAGCATATATATATATATATATATATATATATATATATATATATATATATATATATATATATATATATATATATATATATATATATATATATATATATATATATATATATATATATATATATATATATATATATATATATATATATATATATATATATATATATATATATATATATATATATATATATATGTATATGTATATATATATTCACATTCAGAATCCGATGTTACAGATTTAGTTTATGAGAGGGTTAGGAGTTTGTGGAAACACCTTTAACTCCAAGTGATATTATTTTTATTGTAGTGTTCAAGAGCTCTATTGATATCAGGATATGGTCTTTATTAGCTTTGTCTGTTGTTTGAATGTGACTGTGGTTTTGTTTCTGCTATTACATACACTCCAAACATTTCACAAGAGTGGTTAATAAAATCGTTTGGATTGATTTGAACTGAAAGATCTGTGCCTTAACTCATTCAGAATCACATGACATTTCTTGAAAAAGTAACCCGTACTAAACCTTCAGCTGTACGCTTATTATATTTTGTTGAACACAGCTCCCCTGTGAATCATCAGTAGACCTAGCTGATGTGAAAAAATTTATGTTAGACTAATTCAAAAGTATGTTTCTCATAGCAATAAAATGTAAACTGTCACTGGCCAACCAGCTTTGACTCCGGCTCCCACAGCAGCTCCTGACAAGTCTCAATATTTACATTTTTCTGTGAGGCAGACTTAAGAGAAGAAGGATGAATATGGAGCAGGGCTCTGGCTTTGTTCTTCAAAAGGAAACAGCTCCTCATCCTTGAAATATCTGAAGTGCTGTCATTTGGATTCCCTCCATGGTATGTGAAACATTTACAGGCTCTGTCTTGAAACTGTCAAAACGATAAGTGTTCAGGGTCAGAGTCATTTTAAAGATCTCAGATACCTGTCCTGTCATCACTGTTTCTTTTAATGTGTCATGTGGATTTGTTATAGACATATAGGCCAGTGCATCAGTGAAATAAAGTGTGACCGACAACTTGCTGTGCTCCATGATCAGGAATTTAGACCAATGCAAATTCGAAAACAGAGGCAAAATCTAAAATAAATAAAGGCAGAAATATGTTGCATAGGAAAAGGGCACTGCAGAAAGGGAAACAAGACAAATTTACAAAATCACAATACTCTTAAAACTTGAAACAAACTTAAACTAACGGTTATGCATCCCATAAGCAATATCAAGTTGTTGTTTAAAAACATTTTCATGTCTCAGTTGTTCAGATATTTTCAAAATATTTAATTTGCTCATAGTTAAAGCCCCAGTCACACATTCTCGTTTCTCATGGCGATTGTGCACGATTGTCATGATCCTGATAAAGCATGCTTTGGTCGTGGTGCATGCACTACTTGGTCTGGATCAGCGTTGTATAGTCATGGATGAACGGCGGGGAACGTGGAAAGGTCCTGACAGTTTTGAACTGTTCAAAATGTCGTGGTGAATCGCCGCTCTCAGTGTCGCGGGATGGAAGCCTAATGCAGTCCTAATGCGAACGGTATTAGTGTGGCATGTACAGGGCTCAATCGGGCTGATCGTGGCTCAATCCTGAAAGCTTTATGAGGACGACTGACAGGGATGTATCCATTTGTGCCCTGACTGTGTCCTGTTCAAGAGAGCGCAAGCGACGGGGCTCAGTCGGGGCTTATGTGACGCGAACTGAGCTTGAGCGGCGCTGACGTCATGTCAGCGGGATGGAAATTCTTGGAATCCTCGTCATATCGCTGTATTAACCTAGCTGGAGCGGGACAAACGCCCCTGATGCGCTGTAGAAGCACTACTGATGGTGTATTTACAGGGTGTGTCCAGGGGTGAGACAGTCATTTCATCCCGTATCATAGCGATCACACCAGCCTCCTCAATCGGGTACAGTCGTGCACAATCGCCATGAGAAATGGGAATGTGTGACTTAGGCATAAGAAAATGCAATGAAATCTTTCATAAAATGTCATGTTTATCAAGACAGAGCTATACTAAAGTTTAGAAGTGAGATTGTGGACCTGTAGCCTTTGTAGCAGCTTTCTTTGGATTGGCGGCCTTTAGTCTGATGGCAGCCATGTTGAAAGTAGTTCCACCAGCCAACTCCACATGCAGCCTGTTCACAGGTGTCTGTTGAGTCTGGGCCCCCATTCTGAGAGATCTCAACAGATCAAGGTGGTGGTTACTCTGAGGCCTCACAGAGCTCTTGGCTGGTGGAGGGATACCAGCAACATTCACAAATGTGCTTGGACCTGTGTTCTATCTCCAACTGGTATTCACAGACGCATCCCTAACAGGCTGGGGCGCTGTTCACGAAGGATATGGAATTAGAGGCAATTGGTTTGACCCTTAATCGACCATGAGGTCATCATGTCATAGTCAGGACCAACAGCATCGTGCAGGGTGGCCTGGGCTCTCCTGTCCTGTGCAAGTTGGCAGCCAGACTGTGGCAGTGGGCCCATCCTCCGTTTTGCTATCCAAGTGATACATGTCCCAGGGCTGTCAGACATCATGTCAAGAGGGGGTCCACACCCTGGGGAGTGAAGACCCCCACCCACAGGTAGTAGAGGAGAGCTTTGGCAGGGCAGGAGTCGATCAATTCACCTCAAAGGAGACATCTCATATCAGCTCTTCTTCTCCCTGAGAAACAACATTCCCCTCTGGGGTGGGATACCTGGTTTACCCGTGGCACAGACTTGTCCTGTATGTCTTATCTTCCATTTTCTTCCTTTGATGCGTTTTGCAAAAGGTTCAGTTGGAGGTGACCAGACTGATTCAAGTGGTACTACTTTGGCATAACTTTGACACCCTTTTGGTACCACTTTGGCCCCACATGGCATGGTTTTCTGTGATCCCCCTTCTATGGTGTGGATTACCCAGGGAGCTCATAGACAGGTGGGATGCTCTTCCATCCCTTTCCTTGGAGCTCAAACTGGTGGCCTTGTCCCAGAGAGGGACAGGCTCCTGTCATTAGGTCTACCAGAGCCTGTCAAGAGCACAATGAAGGAAGCCCTGGCACTTTCTACCCGAGTTCCTTTCTCCTATGGCTTGGGGTGTTTGTAGCCTGATGCAACACCCACAAGGTAGATCCCTACCTAGCTACAGCTCAGGATACCTTGCAGTTTTTGCAGTTGTAGACTCAGAGTTCTACAATTACCCTTCAAGACATGATGGTAGCAATTAATGCAGTACACATAAGGAAGTATGCATTGACTGTAGATAGCTCCTCATTTTTTTTTGGTTCCTTAAGTGTGCCTACAGACTTATGTTGTCCAGGAGCGTGTGTCCAGCCCACCATGAAACCTGGACTTAGTCCTTAGTGCACTAGAACAGCACCTCTTTGGGCCATTAAGTGAGGTTGCACTCAAATGACTTTCCCTTAAGACTGCATTCTTGCTAGCTATCACTTTTGACAGGAGAATAAGTAAGTTGCATTCTCTCTCTGTCCATTAGGACTGCTGCATGTTTTCGTCTGATGGGTGGAGTGTGACTCTTTGTCCCAAACCAGCCTGCCTTCCTAAAGTATGGTCCGATTTTCATCTATCTCAGTCTGTTGATCTCCAGTCACTCTCCCCATCTCCCCATGCCAGCTGGCCAGGAGAATGAGCAGCACCAGTCTGTCATGTGCCTGGGTGCACACAGACTTTTAGGGAGTGAGATCAACTGTTTGTCTCATTTGACTCCATGTGTCGAGGCAAAGCCTTTATCAAAAGGCCGTCTATCTCAAAGGGTTGTTAAGACTATCCAGCAGGTTTATATGCGCTCCAGTCCTTCAGTCCTGTCTAGGATTCGAGAGCATTCAACAAGCTGTGTGTCTACCACATGTGCACTGTGCCAGGAGCTCCCCTTACAGACATAGGTATGTTGAGTAGCTACATGGTCTTTTAAGTCCACATTATCCAAATTCTTCTGACTTATTGTAGCAGCCAGCTCTTTTTTTGGTGATAAAGTATTGAGTGTGGCTCCACAGTAGATTTCAAGGCCCAATTTGTTCTGCCTTGCGTCTGTAGTTGGTTCCCAGCGACCCTTTGCCCATGGGCTTGGTCGGACCTTTGCCCTTGTCCTCATTAGTCCTGCATCTGGCAGACTTACTTTTGCAGCTCCTCTGCCTCTCAAGCTTGGCTTTTGTGTCTTGCGGGACCTCGGCCCTGTTGGCATGTTCATAGTGTACATTCGTAAATAGCTTGTTAGCGGCACACTGATGTATTAGGTTATTGGGTTGCACTGTCTCCTTGCAGGTTGTGCCAAAGAGTTTCCTCGTACATGGTATGTAATATGATGGAGAGATGATAGAGCATGTAAGGTTGCATGTTAACCCTGGTTCTTTGAGTAAAGGGGCAGCCTCTCCAGCCTCTAGGCCACTCAGAGATCTGTTCCGATCACATGACCAATGATTGCACACCTGATGAGCTGTGGGGTGTGACCAGGGCCCTATTCTACGAAGCAAGTTCAGCCTAGTGAGACAGCCTTGGAGCTACCTCGCTGAACTGGGCGCGGTAGCCGGCGGTCTCGCTAAACGGTTTGGCGACGCTGGTTATCAACCTCATAAGTGGATCCAGTTTAATAATGAGCGCATGCACGCATATAAGGCGGAGCCTGCCGCATCTGACCAATCGCGAACATGGACCAGTTTGGAGCGTCAGAGCAGGCTGGAGAGCGGAGGACCGCATACTTGACACACGAGGAGCAGGAGGCGATCATGACAAAGTATGAAGAATTAAAACATGTAATAAACTTCAAAAGCAACACCGTCGCCGCTGCAAAAGCACGGAAGGAGTGCTGGCAGAAAATTGCTGATAGTCTCAACGCATAAGTATAGCGTGCAAAAAATCTTTCATGCCATTATCATCCTGAAATAGCACTGTTCAACATGCACTTTTACTGTAACATGCACCAGACATGTCTAATTCATTTCCAAGATGAATTCATTCATTTGTTCATTCCTATCGTGTTTACATTTTTGATATGTAGGCCACATGAGCCCCACGTGAATTCCTGTCACAATTTTAAGACCCCCCCTCAGCCGACAGAAAGAAAGCAGAGGGGAAAATAACTGGGGGGGGGGGGGGGGGGGGGCGCCTGGCTTCTCCCTCAGATTTTACTCCTGCAGAGGAGCTGGCTGAGGGAGCTCACTGGTCAGTGGGTGGGGTTTTTATAGTCCGCGAGTTCAATCTGGAACCTAACCTACCCCGGAGCCGGTTAGCTGTTCAGCGTACGTTGCCATGGAGACTCACCTCGCTAAGAAGTGAATCCGTCTCGTAGAACAGGGAACCCGGAACCTAACCTCAAAGCTACCTCGCTAGGCAGTAATCCTGCTTCGTAGAACAGGGCCCAGGTAGCTGGTTCATTTTAGAGTCATTTCCATGGACACTCACATGCAGAGCGATATACCCGTACATGTTATGTAATGGGGTGGAGAGAACCAGGGCTACCTTGTAACCGCAGGTTTAAATTCAAATCCCTTTATATGACAAGTTCTCTTTGTGCTTATGTAAGGTGAAAAAAGCTTGTTGGTGTACCCAATCAGTGTGTTTCTTAACCACCACTTACAGCTGAATTCAACATTTTTGCTACGAAGAGCCCTTCATATGAAACCCTGATATTTCCGTAATTAGTCAGCCCCTGATGATTGGTCCACAGTCATTCATCCAATGTTTGAAGATGTTTGTTTTGAGCTGAGTGGTAATAAAAACCCAGTGTGTTAATGTGCCCTCCTACCATTCAGACTATGACTCATATCTTCACTGCAGAGACTTATATGTGCTGTGAATACTTATCAAGGCAACAATCCTAAACTGTTTCTACACTGTGTTCTTACATATCCATCTTTTATGACCTGATCAGCAGGCAACAAATAGTAATGTTGATGTTGATATGTATATTGATCAATGTACACAAAGCTGCAACAACACAGCACTATGCATTTACAGAAAAAATAAAGCATGTGGCCCACTGTCATTGAAATGCAATATGTTACTGTATCCATTTACATGTTATTCTTACAGGAAAAAAGTGAGAGCAGTCTTGAAACTGTGTATCAGCAGAGTTGTTTACGTTTTAAAATCTTTCATACAAATTACAGCACACCATAATCAGTGTTTGTTTTGTCACTGAGAGACAGTTTTATATGTTTTTTATATTTTAGAGCCTGAAATTTGCTCTGTTATTGAGTGCTTTTTGAGAGGGGAGGGGGCTGATGGCTGACCAACTGAAATAACTGTTGTTTGACGTCATGACTTTATTTTTAGAAGGTAATATATGGGTGTGGAAGTGCCTTTTCATGTTAGTATCAAAATACAAACACATAACATACACACACTGACGCACCCATATTCACACAGCCAGACAATCACGTGCATGTGTGGGTGACTGTTTGTGTGATCTTGTTTCATTTAGGCAAGAGCTTTTCCTCCAATTCCAGGAAAATGTATATTCACACCTGCTGACGAGCTTTCCCAGTGACGCACAGACATTACTAAGTTTGTGTTTAAAGAAACAATACATAAGATTTGAAATCCGTACATCTTCGGATTGCATCAGACATGGAGACCTGTTTGTGTCTGTCACCTGCGACAGCCTGACAGAGGGTCAGAGAATGGACAAGAATTATTCTTCTGAGGATTAGAATTCTGTGTTACCTTAAAACCTCTATGGACTCAAGCAGAAAACAAAGAAACAAAAAGAAAAAAAAAACAGCAAGGATATCTTTAAATACAGAGCTAATTTTAAGCTGATATTTCATCATTTAAAAAAAAAAACAGGTTTTTGAATTATGGATAAAATACTTAAAAGTGATTGAAACTGTAAATTTATCAAGGGGAGCATACTAGACCCACATTGTGAAGGGAGCCTTCAAAAAAGTAGCGAGTGCCTCAATAGTTTGTCTTGGACAAACTGAGAAAAGGGGTGGATCAAAAGTACTCATTATGTGGAAATTAGTAGCTTTTTAAAAATTAGTGATTGGGAATTGCCCAACCAGAAAACATTAAACAATTTAATTAGAACTGGCCGTTTTTGCTGTATATGAAAACCAAAGACTGACAATAAAAACGATTCTTGATGGGTAAAAAAGAACATTTTGGGCTCTTCTCAAGAGGTTAATATATGTACTATTTGTTTTTTGTACTTTAGTCCTTCGCAGCAGCACCTACTGCATTATCTGGTTGGTTTGTTTTATTTGTGTCTGATTGAACAGTTATCCAAACACCCTTTCTATATGCATTTGAAAGGGAGAGACAGAGAGATGTGACACAGCCAACACAGCAGTAGGCAAAAATGACAGAAAGTTTTCAAGACAAATTAGGCCACGTTTACATGGCGCCGAAAACGCTCAAATCCAATAGGTTTTCATTGAGTTTTGGCCTTGCATCTACATGGAAACTCATTGAAAATGGAAACTTTTGAAAACAGGCTCCAGAGTTGAAAGATTTGAATCTGCTCTTCATTCAGCTCCTTGTAAACCCGTATCAGAGTGTTTCAGGGTGAAACGCTGACATCACCGCATGTGCAGCACTCTTTCAGATGAAGGCTGCATGCGCATACCAGGAACGACAACAGCTTCGGCTGTCCGCCGAGTAACGCGTGAGCCTCTTCCCGTGCTCAGTTTGTTATCCAGACAAAACTATCCAGACAGATTTGTTATCCGAACTGATTTGTTGTCCAGAAAAGAAACTCCTGCGTCTCTGTGTGTCTATTCACCATTGTTGTTTGTGAAAGTTTTTCTTCTTCGTTCGTGAGTTGTAGCAGCGCTGCCTCTCTGCAGACCTACACCGCCTTCTACTGAACTGGCATGCACACTACAGGGGATTAACTCGTCTCCGAGCGTCGTTGTCTGAACGCAGAAGAATTCTAAAACGCAAAGGAAAAATCTTTGCGTCTTCAAGTCAGGAGTTTCCGTGTAAACGCAGCCTTAGTGCATCAAGTCCACTGTTCTTCACATCAAAACAGTGTTATTATAGACTGCATAGACATAAACATGTCTGTTGATCCGACTGATTAATTTTGTAGAAAAAGTTGGTACATGCCAATGGAAAAAAGTTAGGTATATAAGTTCAAACAGGGAAGGTCTAAGTTGGTGACTTTCAGATGACTTTACCTGGTTGTGTTTGCATTAGCTTTGTTTTCCTAGCTTTGTTGATCAAGTTTGATTACTGATTTTTATATTTTGATGTAATGGTCAAAGATTTCAGAGTGGGGTGCCCACTGTTATTTCTGGTGCTGTCAAACTTAATAACTTCCAATTCACATTTTTCATATGTATCCATATTTTCTGAAGAATTTCAGTGGGTTGCATAAGTATGTGAGGTAAATGAACTGCTAATTAACATATTTTCAAAGTTCATATTTTCCACTAAGTTACAGCAAGCTGGAGTTTTTTTTTTAACTTGCAAAAACTCGAGGATGAGCTACAGCAGAGCAATTGAATTTCCATGCTCTCCAGATGTCTGTGTGTACCAGTTGTGTGTACTGCAGCCTCCAGCTTGAGTCAGATCTGTTTGGAGTCTCTGTCTGGTTAAAAAACAGTAAAAAAGTTTTAAACTTGCATTTAAGTGCTGACAGAACACTTAAATTGCAGAATCCTTGGAGATCAATTAAGTATTTCTGATTCTGATCTAGATTTTTTTTATAATGAGGCAATGGTCACAAAGTGATTTATAAGAACATAACTAGATACAATATTGTAAACCAAAATCAGTTAATTGCAGTAATTAAAAAAACATTGTTTTTATAGTTTAAAGTTACAAGGGCTGTGAATCTTCATAACATTTCTGTACTGTGCAAGTTTAGCAGTCATGGCTCATTTTCAACAGCAGTCACTGGGAAACATCTACATCTTAAAAAACAGACACATTCAAATATGCATTACAAATACATCTACTACTTTGATTGGAAGATCTTGCACATCCTAAACTATAGCATAGAAAGGTGTTGTAAAAAGTAGGTTCACCAGAGCAAGCATCAAATGTTTTTTTTTTTTTCCATACTACTTTTTCATATAATTTAATGTTATCGGTTGAATCATTTTGTAGTTAATTTTAGAATGCTCCATCTGTGACTTTATTTTTGCTACTGTGGTCTGTCAAACATACTGAATACTTGTTTAGCTTGGCTTTCTTCTTTTATGAAGAAACATGCCTTTCATCTTCCTCAAATTGGTCTAAAATCAAACATGAACTGATATGCATTGCAACAGAAAGAGGGTTTAGCAATTTCACCTGAAAATAGAGTCCCTAATTAAACTTAATTTATTCATAAATAGGGGACTTTAAGTCGCGGAGCTAAAAATTTTGTTTCATCTGCAGTCCCTTTGGCAGAGACGAGATATACAAATGCTGATAAATCAGAAGCTTTAAGCTAAATTTAATATGATATCGCCTCAGGGCCCTTTGGGAATTTCTCTGAACTTCTTTTTGTTGTTATTGCTCAATTAAGCTATGCAATGATGTCTTGATATATTAAAGCCTTTTCTCCTCAGGGGAACAACTCAGTATAGTGTTCTATTTCAAAGGAAGTATGTGTTCGCAGTTTTTCTGTTCAGACTTATTAGCAAGTGTTTCAGAACATCAATGTGACTGTGTTCTGCCAAAGCAGCACGGTCCAATTGCCATTCTTCAGAACAGGAAGAGGCGGGAGCTATGAGCGAAACGGCTGCAGAATTTGACTGCTCGTGCAGAGATTTGCATAGTTACTAACAGCCTCAGTAGCAGTACTGTCAGATTTGGACCGCATTTATTTATCAAATGAAATACAAAGAAAAATACTGAGAGCATTTCTTGATAGAATAGATAACTTTGTTCCTCTAAAAAACAAACATTTTTGCAATAGTTTGTTCATAATTTGTATTTTACACTGGGGCAGTGGTGCCCACTTCCTACTTTATTTGATTGGCTTGTAATGAATGTGACTAACTGAATGATTGTTCAAAATACTCGCCAGATATGCTTTGGAAAGTTTCTGCCCATTTCCAAACACTTTCTATGGGTTGTTGCCCAGATGGATATTTGATGTGTACTGCTGACCTCATGACCAGGTCACCCATGCTAATGAGATCCTGATCTCAATGGGATTTATCTGGTTAAATAAAGGTTAAATAAAAATTTATAAATAAATAAATGGACTAGCGAAATATTTCCTGTATGGTATATATCAAATGGTCCACATGGTGTGTCAGGCAAAGTAGTTTTAGAGATTTAAAAATAAAAAGTTACCCTAAAAATAAGACTGAAAATTTACCCTGCACATTTTTTAAAATTTGATATAATTCTGGGGACAAAATGAGAAGCTATGCCCGCCAGTTGATCATCATTGTTCAGGCCTGCAATTGAAAAAAATGTAAGTAGGCCCAAAAAACTCTTTATTTATTTATTTTTTTTTACATTTTAAGACATCTACAAATGTACAATACTGCTGACAAAGAGCATTTTCACACTAGGTGCATGCATTTCATATGCACAATTCTGCTCTCTGGGAGTCCAAAAGTGCAGATTTTTGAAAATGTGTACTACAGTGGATAAACCTGAAAACACCAGCCATGTGTTTTTAGTGTGTACAACAAATTCAGATATTTCCAGAAACTATGGCATCATAGACCAACCTCTCCCTTAAACTGCAAACACAAACCCCGAAAGCAGAAACAATGCTTGAATATAGTGTCCTGCTATTGCTACAGAAGTTACCGAGCTTGTTATGGCCTTAACAGCCAAATCTTCTGCTCCTTTTTGACCACAGTAAGTAACAATGGAGGACATGGAGGACAGCACATGCCAGTGTTCGTTTACATGTCTCGTGATGAATGCACATGCTCTGTCTCTTCAGCAGCATTAAAGAGCCACTTACAGGCCTGGTTACCTCCGCCAAGGAGGTTATGTTTTTGGGAGAGTTTGTCTCTCTGTCTGTCTGTCTGTCTGTCTGTCTGTGAACAAAATAACTCAAAAAGTTATGGATGGATTTTGATGAAATTTTCAGGAAATGTTCAGCATGGGAAAAGGAAGAAGTGATTCAATTTTGGTGTTGATCCAAATCACTGTCTGGATCCAGGAATTGTTCAAAGGATTCTTTTTGGGAACTGTGCTGCTTGGCGGAGGTCCGTGCTCTCAGAGTGCTTTTCTAGTATTAATACTGCAGTGTTTTCAGTTATTTCCTACTGAGTGCAGGCACGGTTGTTGCCCCTCTCTTCTGTGTCTGATTATACTTAACGCATGTTAACATTCTTTAACAGACCTAAATGGGTTAGGTCCAAGGATATTGGACCTATATATTTGATATGCAAATGCAAGTCCAGAAAAAAGAAATAGCATCCATGACAACCACTTGCTGCTGTTCCTTGCCGACATAATATGCTGCCACTCTGGATGTCTATTTATTTTCAGGAGGGGGACAGCAACTTCTTGCCTCTTCATGAATTGTACAGCTCACAGAAAGAAATAAACCTTAGCTTCTTACATATGGTATGATAGTATTCATATAAATACACATGAATTGTGCCTGAGATGACAATGTTAAGCAGACCCTGACTTAATACAGAATGTTTTCATTCACACTTCTCAAATTAACAGATTTCTACTGTGAAAGCACCCATAATCAAAACACATATACTTTACTGGTTACTGAAAAATCAAAGAGTTGCCTAACTTACCACTTTTGCTTTCCTTCTGTTGCAATATGTTCAAGTTTTATTTTATGTCTTATTAAACATGCTCTTCATAGAATTCAGACTGAAAAGAAATGTGTCTTGCTCCAAAGTGGAAAAAAATCAAGGCTTTTCTCCCTCCTATAATCACCTTTCTATAAAGACAAAGACGGCAAATTCCTTACAAAACAAAATGTTGGATATCCAAACACTTAGTTAAAAATAAAGAGTAAACATGAATGAACAAAAATGAGTGAGAGGCTCTGTACATCTTTGTTGAACATACTCTGACATAGCAGACAGCTTTTCAGTCAGTAGGGGGAGAGAACACTTCATCCCACTCTCACAATCAGAGCTCTTCTTTGGCTCTGCCTCCTGAGCTTCCCTCCCCCTCTGTAGGCACACAGTGAGTCAGAGAGCTGCACGCTGACATGAGTGGCATGGTTGGCCTCACACAGAGTCAAACAATCAGCTTGGACTTTATCTTGCTGACCAGATTTGGTGAAAATACGTTTTATTTTTAGTGCCGCAGTCATAGATTGGACAAACTTTCAGAAGATGCCACCACTCAGGCAGATTTATTGTTTGCAAGCAGCAGAGTCTACAATCAGAGCCTCTGGGAGTTTTGTCAAGGGCACAAAACGGAAATATTTGAAGGACAGGTGGGTGATATTAGTCATGATTCTCTGTCAATCCTGGGATTCGAACTGGCATCTTTTCTGGTTGAAGAGCTTTCTCGTTATTCAGTCTCCCATCTCCCAGAGTGTCTTCACTTCTAATCTGTTAAAAGCTTTAATTTTATATAGATTAACACAAAGCAAATGTGTTTGGATATGTAAACATCTGACAGACTGCATGTTTCAGGGGATCTCAGAGTAAAGATTTTGATTTTGGGGAGAAAGTGAGTTTTATATTGTCAAAGTGAAGCAAAAACTAGTTTAAAATCTTAAGAGTAAAGTCTTGAAGTGACAAACTTCTTTTTTTGTGTTTTTTAAATTTATTATGTTGTTTTATTTTATTTATTTTATTTTACTGTTTAAAAGCCCATTTAAGTTTGACACAGATTAAAAACAACAGAAGGTTTATACATGTAGCTGATACTGTGGTCCAACAGAAAATGTACCTTAATGTTTAGGACAGACCTGCACGTTGTGGTTGTTAAGGTAGATACCAATTGTTACATTCCCCTTTATACAGTCAGGGTAAATCACGTGGCAGTTAAGAATTGATATGAGACTGGTATATGGATGTGCAAAGCAAAGTTTTGTTTTAAGAAAATTCAACAAACAGGTTTCAACTATCTGGGGGACAAAAAGGGAACACAACAGGTTAGTGTCAAAAAGACAAAAACTACAACAAAATTCAGCCTATCAAATCCAAATCCAAAACAGAAAAAAAGACCTGACTTCTAAAAGCGACCTAAGCATATGAAACACAGCAAGGGGTGGCACAGACCACCACACTAGTATGTCTAAACACTACTAAGTGATGGAAGATCTCCTTTTAAAGGCAAGTCCTCCAATTAGTGAACATCTTCTGACCTCAGTCAGCCATAGAGCAGAGATACACAGTTGAGAGTCAATCATGCTGGATACTGGCTGAAAGAAAAAATCCATATCAAAAAATGGAAAACAAAATCTTAAAAATACTGGAAGCACAAGTATTTCTGTGTTTAATTTACATCCGAGATCTGACAGGGGAACTGGAAATAACATTAAATCCAAGTTGGAGCACATTCCCGCTTCACCTGTGAGCAGAAGTCAGAAGCACTTTTGAGTTAATAAAATATAAAGGAAAAAAACAGCATATATTCCTTTAAATTAATTGCTAAAACATTTTATCATAAGATCCTTTTCTTGTATGATTTAAATAACATTATCATTTAATAGATCAATACCAATCCACTGGAACTCCAGCTGCAGTAAGCTTTGTTAGCTCCTAACTGACAAACAGCAGGTTACATGATGATTTCACACAAAAGTAAACATCACAAAACATCTGCATGTAAACAGCGTACAATTATATATCTGTGTATGAAAAACTCATTACCCAGTAATTTACACCACAAATTTTTCTCAGCTTGCTCCTCTCCCTAATCTTCCTTTTTTTACATCCACTTCACACCCATGGCTGATTGGAGGACACCCCTGCACCTGTATGGGTACGGTCCTGGGACATGACTGAACCATTCCATGAACATGTAGGGAGAAGTTTTACAGCATAGAGGATGAACTGTTTTCCATTTAATGTAACAAAATGCTTTGAAATAGTAGAGTCTAAAAAAATCCACTGTCATGGCTATAAAATGTGCTAAGGTCAGAAAAACTGAACCAACGTTTGTGTATTTTTTGGGGCCCCTGCTGGTCAAGGACCCATAGAATCTTCCTAACTAATAAGAGTGTCCTTCACCAGCTGGAATGACTCTTGTGTATATGTTAAAATCTAATCCTGCCAGCTGTTAATGTCATAGAAGAGATGTCAAACACTAAAATTGAACCCTCTTTTTATTTTATGAACTCTTGAGCAAGTATTTTATCTCCTGTTTTCAACATTCAAAAGCCATTGAACAGGAAACCAGGAACATCATTGCTAGGATTCTTACATTATTATCCTCCACTGTTGTGTTAAACTATATAACAAACTGGCAGCCATCACAACCACTTTAAAACTGTGGCATTTACAGAAACCATACTGATGGTATGGTTCTGTCAAAGTATTTACTTATTTACAATGCAGCGTTTCTAAAATATGACAGCCCCTCCACACACACACACACACTAAACCTAATTATTAATTCAGAGCGCATCATACTGTACTGTTACCATACCTGTACCGGGTTAGAGCTGGCGAGCTTTCAGCGCACCTTCCGCACAGTTTTTTTGCACAAAATTGTCACTGCGCCAAACTAAATCCTAAATCTGTCAGCACCTCCCCCGATGGGCCGTCATACCCATCTCTGCGCAGCCTGTCTACCAAATTGGCTGCGCTTGGTGGTGCTTTGTTATGAAAATGAGCTTTTTTAGGATAAAGTGGGTATAGACCCAGGCCCAATCTGTATTACTGCATTTAGAAAAAGAAAAAGTCCCCTGGTGTGTGATTGGTCAGTGTCACTCAGACTAAATAAACACCAAAACCCAGTCCAGTGCCTGCAGAAACTTCTTTTTGTGTGTCTTTTCTTGTGCATTCTTAACACAGTCTTATTAAAAACCCCAAACAATAATCTTCCTGCTGGTGTCAGGGTCTTACTGTTTGTATCCTTAATGCACATTAACTGCCTTCCAACAATGTCAGTGTGGCACAGGAATATAATTGTTTTTTTAAAGCACTTATTTGACTCTGATCATAATCCTGGCAGCTTTTACTTTCCCTTGGCAAAGAGAAACAGTTGTATTTTTACTTAATTCAGAGTAAGCCAGGCTGCAGAGCAGCACAAACATACAGCGCATTTATTTTCTACAAGTTGACCTTCTTAGAGTGTGAAATCTAAATCTTGGCAGCCCACTGACCACTTATTTGTGCTGCTGGCATCAAAATACTCTTTAGATGGAGAAGTCATAAACAAGATGAAAGCAAATAGTGCTATAAGTTGCAAGTGTTAATAGATTAGCAGCAGCCTGAGGAGTCAGGAGTTATCATTTTTATAACAAACGTGTTCCATTTAACTGGCCAAAAAGCTGACACTTTATTTAGGTTTATTGTGTTACATCAACTCAGCTCTTCCTAAAAGTGCTAAATATTTTACCTCAGAAATGTTTCTCTACCATGTTCTGTCACGCTGTGTGGTTTCATTTTGTATGGCTCTGTTTGTGTCTTGTTTTGTCATGCTTTGACTCAGCTTGAAGTCAGCTGGATTTTGTTTTCCTTTGAACAAAGCTTGCAACCAGATACGGAACAATGATAACATGCTCTCAACCCCAAGAAACAGCATCCAGAAGTGTCCAGGGAGACACAAAGGGCACAGGGTCAGATCCAGCAACTGGCAGAGACAAAGTGTAGGTCAGGGCGGGTCAGGAGGAGGCCAGCAGTTGGTCAGAGACATTCAGTGAGGGGAAATGGAGGGCATGCTTGGAAAGTTAATGAATTCAATATTTGTACTAGTTTGAAGCCAAATATTCTGTTATTGCAATTTGTTTTTGTTAAAAATCCCCTGGTTCTGCCATTTTAGAAAAAAAATCTGTTGGCATGGTTGCATCATCATTTGATATAATTTAAGAAGACAGATGTGATGCCACTACATAAACAACAGCAATTGCCAGGGGTGCTGTATGTATGTGCTGTCAAATAAGCTGAACCAACAATAAACTGATTAGAAAATGTAGTTTATAAGTCACAGGTCAAGATCATTTGGTCTCATGTTCATCCGATGCTTATGAACATGAAATCTCCACAGTGTCTGATGGATATATTTGAACTTGACTGAATTCGTCCTCTTGTCGAGAGTGAGATGGTTGGGTATTGTATGCTATTGGTCAAAGTTCAAGATCACTGAAATTTCTGAAACATTGTTTGATTATCTGATTGAATATAATGTGATTCATGGGTAAAGCTATAAGCCTGTGGAGCTAATAGGTCACAGGTCAAGGTTGTTGGGTCCTACATACAACCCTTCCATGTTTATCATTGCTTGGTAGTGAGTAATCTGAAATCCTCAAATGCACAAATGTCCTCTTTAACATCTGATTACTTCCAATAACAAGACTACAAACCACCCCAGCTTTTCCTCTTGACCCATTGTTGAACTTTCTTGGCAAAAAGTATTCATTCATTCATTCATTCAACCTCTTTTTAATCTCAAAGAATTACTGAGGGCAAGCCCTCGAGAGAACAACAGTGAAATAAATATGCACCTGTTTAACAATTCAAAGGACAGTACAAGCCGATTTAAAAACAGTTACATTCAAATACAGAAGAGTTAATTATCATAGTTTTGAACTGACTCACAGGTACAAGTGTTTGTAGTTGAATGTTTGTTGTAAAGTGTTCCAGGTGAAAGCAGCAGAGGAGCTAAATCCTCAATGATACTTTTTCTGCTGAGCATCTCAAAGTTTGTTTTGCATTTCAAACACAGCACTTTGAAAGTTACAGAGCCTACATTGTGCTTTTCTATTAGTTGTATATTCCCTTTAGTGTGTTCAACACGTCTCCATCTGGATGCAGTACATCTATGCTTAAAACGATGTATTAGCTATGGTGGCTATAACAACCCAAATAAGAGACAGTAGCAAAGTGGCAGAAAGAAAGAGCAGATGGGGAAAAAAAACATAAATGACGAGAGTCAAGCAACACAGTTAAAGAAGAGGGCTGTGAAACTGTAACATTGCAGTGCAGATGGACCTGCCTGATTCATTGTGTGAAATCATGCAAATCCGTCTTGCCAAGCTTCAGTCTCCTACAAATTCACGGCCAAAAGCTGGACAGTCCAATCAGGTAAGAGAAACTGAAGACGTGACGATAGCAGGAAGTGACTGCAAGTTTGAAAACAATGGCAGCTTCTACAGCAGTCTCTATGGATGCGGCAATATCTGTGGTTTTGTTAGAAATCAACTGAATTTCTTCTTTACAAGAGGAGCAAAGAACGTCACTGAAAGCTTTTCTTTACGTGACGTTCTTGCATGCCTTTGTTCATGTGTTTGCTCTTCTCCATACTGAAGAAACTTGCTGGGAAACTTTGAGAGAAAACAGAAATTCACCATGGATGATGCTTGTCATGGTTAGACACTGATGCCTGGGGAAATAAGCTCTCATCAGAATTACCGGGAGAAGTTGGTGGGGAGTGTAGTTGACAAGGTTCATGTCACATAAAAGTGGTAAATGATAACTCTGTGTTGTATTTAATGTAAGATGGCAAGCCAAAGAACTGACACCTAGGTTAAGCTAATGGCTAACTCCAGGCTCTAGCTTGTACATCATGTGGCTTGTTATGGATTGGTCTGTGAAGAATGTGACTGTCAGACAGATTGTTCAATCACTAGCTGCAGTTGTTTTTGAAGGTCCTGCCCTCTAAAAACATTTTCTATGGGCTCTCTAGTTGGACTAGTGAAATATTTCTGTGGCAGATATATGGAATTGTCCATCTGGCGAGTCAGGTTAGTTAAACTACAACAAACAATTAGATAGAAACTGCATACAGCAAAATTTCAATACTTTAAGCCCTTTGCCTACAAAGGTGGGGCATTTTGCAAAATGAACCATAATGTGATGGTTTGAGAAATATTGTAACACAACTTCAAATTTTCAAGCTGCATATAGACTTAGATAACCTGACACGCCAGATGGATAGTTTCATATGTCCGCCACGGAAATATTTCACAAGTCCATCTGGGTAGCTGCTCTTCTGATTAGCTTTCAGAGGCGGGACCTTCAGAACAATCAGTAGCTGGCGATTGGACGACCGTTCAAACCAAAGTAGAAGAGGATTGGGCGACTGTTCTGATTTACACACTCACCACAGGCCAATCCACATCAAGCCCCGGTATGACGTAGCTTATGTGCGTAGCGGCTAAAGTTAGCCGCTAGCCGCTAACTTAGCTGCTAACAGCTAACGGCCTTATACTATCCTCTTACACTAAATTGTACCACACAGATGATTCATTTAACTTTTATATGTAACATGAACCTTGTCAAAGACAATCCTTACAAGTAAACTTCTGAGGAGGGCAGATTTCGCCAAGTTTTACTAACTATCTATGACAGGAGTCACTGCACGGTCCGTACGTATTTCTATGTCTGAATCCATCGCGTATATATCTAAATCTTTTTTTTATACACATCACGGCTCGAGAGGAAGTGATGCAGTTTTCGCGCATGCGCAGTACAAATCGGGTAGCCGTCTGCTGACGTCATGCCTTCTCGTCACTTCCGCTCTTCCCGCAGCTCCCGCCTCTTTTCCCTGATTGGGCCGTTAAAAGTTTAGCCGAGTGAATCCATTGGTCTACGGTGCGCTACAAGATGGGGATCTGCAGGATTTCAGGAACTGAATCAGGCAGATCCACATCTGCTATGCAAGGTTAAGACTTAGAGGGTCTTGGAGAAATCAAAAGAGGGACAGCAACATCTTTATCAGAATGACGCATTTCAGCGAGGGAGCTATTTTAATTCAAGTCATCAAGAAACACATTGCAAATATCACTTGAGTAGGAAATTTTTTTTTTTTCACCGGTAAAAAGATTCACAGAATTAAGCAGTCGTGCAACCACATACGGATCATATAACAGATCCATGTGTGGTTGCATATGATTGGTGAAATGTAATAACCACTGTTTCTTTTTTTCATTTTTATACTCTATCCCATAACTACATTTTTTAGTTTTGCTTGTAAAGTGGTTTTTGATGTCCCTGAAAAAGGCAAGATGCCATCACTCTCATAAAGTCATTTCCTGAACCATAACTGTTGCTGGCACTCCTTTGATTTCTTCGAATAATACACATTACACAACATTGTTCAAATGACACGAATGCAGAAACTAACACATACAACTTTTTTCTTGTTTTTGCTAATCAAAGGCTGAAATATAATCTGAAACCATGTGAACAAGGTACCAACTTTTTTAAAGAAATGAATAGATGTATGTGAAGTTCTCAGAAAGCATGCACATCAGAATATGAAATTCAAATAAAATGGTGGCACGTCAGAGTTTGATTGATGGGATAAATACAAAAGCTAAATGAACCCTAAATGTAATCGGAGAGCAAGGGCAGACGGTGAGGATAAAAAGTGAGTCACAGTTTCACTGCATGCCGTTGCTTTAAATTGGGGAGTGCATCCTAAATAACATAGAGGCTAAAAATAGAAAAATGTGTAAATTGCATCACACCCTGACACAAACACACATACACCGACATGTTGTGCATTTTAATTGTCTCAACGTTTGAAGTAACTCAAAGTGAATATGTGATTTGTCAATTGATTCTTTTTCTCCCAGGCTATGAATAAAATGCTTTAATTATTGATGTGCTGACGTCAGATGTCCGCTTGAATGTTGTATGTGGTGCAGACCTCTTCTCTGAGCAAGCTACTTTCCCCCCACCCGACTCTCAACCCCAGCAGCACCCCTCCACACCACCATAACCAACACCCCACCCCAGCAGACATCCTCTTGCCTCCCCCAGCTAAACATGCTTTGCATCCCGTCAAAATGTCTTCAACATGTTTGAGGCAGCATGCAGGCAGGCATCAACAAACTGCACAAAAGGTCAATACACAAGTTGCTTGTGTTTTCCATTAATCTGCCAGCTCAACTCTGAATGCTGCAGCCCACCTAGTGGAGGCAGTGTGAGTGTAGAAACTTCAAGTTTGGGGTTGAAAACCTGCTGTGAAAGTTATTGTTTGACACTATAAGTTTCTTTCTGGCATTTTGACAAGCCAGAATTTGACAGCTGTTGATTTTTACCAAGAATCAAATATATTGCCCATCTCAGCAGGGCTGCTCTGCACAATTGGCATAAAGGCTCCAACTTTTCTCTGTCTTCAAGTTCAGCTGTGCACTCGACATCAGGGGTTCCCAACCTGGGGTCTGATCTCCAAAAGGGGTCATGTGAAGGATAGCAGGGAAAGGGTGAGGCTACAAGCAGGCCATGAGTACATACTGTCTTTTTTAATGAAAACATGGAAAAAAAATAGTTTTGCATAAAATATGACTTTTAGTGATTTGCAAAAGTGTAGACCTTTCTTGCATGTTGCTCCTCAGACAGCTTAGCTTTTCTGAGATTGTGAATGCAAGGGAGGCTCTTAGAATAAAATATTGGGAAACAGTCATCCAACTATTGTCTATATCTACTTCCCCTTTTCTGATTGGCTGCAGCCCATCTCACGGCAAGAGACAGGGTACACCCTGGACTGGTCACCAGCCATGATGCATGTCTTTGGACCATGGAGAAAAACCAGAGTAACTGAAGAAAAACCCTGGAATGCAAATAAGAACATGAAAACTGCTGATAGAAAAGAACCTGACTGGAGAGGTGGACCATCAACCTGATTACACCAGCACTCCTGCCTGTGCACCATGTGGTCCAGATTTTAATTCAGCATGACTTTTTGATTAGTCATGCTAAATTAGGTGAAATGTGTGTAGGAACAAATTGCCACAGGCCAAGGAATAAGTAAATGTAAACAGTCAAAACTGTTGTTTTATCTTTAAAGGAGATAAACTTTGCAGGGAAGGTGGTTTGATATCAGTTTTGCAATATGCTAGCATTTGGTGTGCAACAGAGAGCAGCAGCTAGCTAGTCTAGGGTGAACTCCAATGGCAATGTTACAGTC
This sequence comes from Scarus forsteni, assembly GCA_036419115.1. NCBI lineage: Eukaryota > Metazoa > Chordata > Actinopteri > Labriformes > Labridae > Scarus > Scarus forsteni. The sequence continues at coordinate 4,597,095 of JAZDUH010000354.1, read as the reverse complement.
GCAACCATACTGAACGCGACCTGAGTGACCACTCTCCATTCAAAGTGAATGTACAGCCGTGATAGGATGGGGTCAACCCTCCTGCTATGGGCGCGTGACCAAGTTGAATTGTTTGATCGCCAAAGCTGGAAAATTGGAACTTTCCAGGCAACGTTGAGTGTGGGTGTGTAACGGCAACTGTGACAGACTGTTATTATTCCGGTTCACAGAGCGAATCCATGCCCGTGTGGGAACATTAGTTAGTAATTACATTAATTCTGCCTGGACGGGACTGCAGAGAACTCCTACTCCTACTGCTGCTGCAGGGTCATTAGCTGCAGTGTTTTGTGATTGGTTGGTGAATAAAAGGGATACAGTTGGAATAGTGTTCGCTAATACATCCTATTAAATGATATGACTGCAGGTTGAAACTTGTGCAGGTGTGATGTAACTGAGCAACATGAAGGCAACAGTGGCAACAGGATCTATTTATGGACAGTTGACATTGCTTGGGTGGCTGACACAATCTTGGACACCAAGTCGCGTTCGGTGTGAATGGGGCTTTGGGCTGCAGATAACCTCTTCTGTGACTTTTTTCCAAGCCTGAGCACTCAAACATTTTCCCATTCAGCAGAAAGAATTGCTTATGTATGAGCTGACTTCAGCTTTATTGAGGCAATTGAGATTTGAAAAAAAATATATATATACATTTGAACATGTTGCATTAAAGCACAGTGAATGTAAGCTCAGGCTCTTTTGGGGTAGCTGTAATGGTGCATAGCAACAGGGTGCAAGCTAGCCACCTAAAAAATTAAAGAGACATTGTTTGATAGTCATTTAAAAGAATATTTTTTGGATGCTGGAAAACTTAAAGTAGAAAAAATGATGGATAGGTATGGGTACGAGTGTGAACATTATTATCAAAAATAAAAACATTTGGCTAATCCTTTCTCACAACTAATCCATCAATATATAAAGAATCAAATGTCCACCTATCCAATAATTGTCTGTTTGCTTATGCCTTTCAGGCTTGCACAAGGGGTGTTAGGGGCTGGAGACATCCCAGCTAGCATTGAGTGGGTGACAAGATATACCCTGAACTGGTTGCTGGCCAATCTCTGGGCTACATAGACAGACAGACAACCATTCCTGCTCACATCCATATCAATACTATACTCATAAAAGCCCACAGTTTAAAAATATACAAAAATGTTAACCTTTTTTACTCAAAACCAGACCTTGGACAAATAAGTACAGTAGCTATTAATAACACATGAATGTATTTATTGATTTTATTTCATTCACTGTCAAAGATTTATTTGTACTCAAACTTTACATGTGGTTTTATTAGTCATTGAAATGTCAGTGATTATAGTAATGTCGGTAACTGCTGTTTTTTTTATTAGTAGTGAGTAGTAATCCTAATAAAAAGCTAATGATGAAGGTTTTACAGGGGACTTAATGTCCGAGTTGTTCCTAAAAAATGTTTGACGTGCAGTTCTGCTTGTGATGGATGAATCATCACTGCTCTGATCCTCCAGCCCCGATCCATCACTAACAGTAAATCCTGCATTAATGAGCTCCTTATCAGCATAAACCTACACAACTCACATACAGAGGCATCTGCTCTCTTAACCTGTAAATGTTCTGCTCTGAAAGATAGAATAGGATGTTTGTCTTTGTCTAACTACCAGTGTCGAGCAAAGGTGTGACTCACTGCGCTTCCACCAACAAAACTGCGTGATTGTTTGAACATTATCTATTAAAAACATGACCATTATCAGCATGTCGAGAATTGAAAACAATCAGTTTTCACCTTCAACCTCATGAGAAAACTAAGGACTGCACTTTACCTCTGTTTTAGTTTTGTTTGTGTGTGTGTATATCCATGTCTGTCTTCATAAAAAGAGGCAGGAAGCGTTAAGCATCATTACATATAAATCATTTCATGCCTGATGAGTACCCACCCAAAGTGTGGAGGGAGACAAAGACAGACAGGCATAGCTTGTGCTGGCGTATACCATGGATGAGAAGAGATCCTCATGAAGAGGCGGAGGGATGGAGGGAGGCAGAGGCACATTGAAGCAGATGCAGAGAAATGTGAGAGGGTGTCAGTGAGACTGGTGATGACGCGCTCATGGCTGCGGAGAGCTGGCGAGGCCGCGGCCCTGGCTCTGACTCACCTCATCCCCACGGGGCCTCCTGGTTGACGTCACTCAGCGTGCGCTGTGGCATTTCTCTGCTTCAACTTCTTTGTGAGCAGCAGCCACACTTGAGCCTTTCTCTCATCTGAGAGACTTGGGATTCATATGTGTGTGCAGTATCTATCTATCTATCTATCTATCTATCTATCTATCTATCTATCTATCTATCTATCTATCTATCTATCTATCTATCTATCTATCTATCTATCTATCTATCTATCTATCTATCTATCTATCTGTCGGAGTTTTGTATGTTCTGCAGCTCTGTGTGTGGAGTAAAGGTGTGACTCATTGCAGTTAAACTGAAACAAGGCAACTCTCTGTACATTATCAGTACAATGTCACAGAGTCAAAATGCTAACAGAAGTCTTTAGCCTGACAGTAATGATTGTATCTTTTTCCTTTTCAGCATTTACTTTCCTCTTAACAGGTCAACCAAATATTTGTTGACACTCATAGGTGATCAGTTTAAGACAAAAAAGCGCATATTTGGAAATATATCCTATCAGTTACACATATAAATGAAACCACGTTTTAACGGTGTGAGTAACCTCGTGTTCGATGCAGGGTATTAGTATCCATAATGGTGTGAATAATGGAGTAGTTAGCACAGAACCTTCACCTTTTGTATCTGCTGCTGCCAAGCTGAACACATTTTACAAACACAAGTATGCAAAGAAAGAAATATACAACTCACAGAGTACTGCTGTGACCTAAAAATTGATATTCAGATGCGTGATTTTCTTTGCTCCCAGTTTTTCCTCAATTGTCAGGCAGGAACCCTAAAATATTTTTGTATTCTGAGTGAGACATTTGACAGACCATGAGAAGGGAGAGGGTCATCAGGTGGGTGCCCATGTTTTTACAGGGAATACCAAAGTGGGGTTTGGGTCAAGTCTCCTGGTCATGTGACTTCGTGACAGCATTTAACTAGATATAAATCCAAATAAGCAAGATGTGGTGATTAAGACTTTACATGCCAGTCATGGATAAGGGGACTTTTGTTGCCTCCACCAAGGAGGTCATGTGTTTGCCAGCATTTGTTAGTTACTTAGTTTGTCCATTAACAGGATAACTTAAAAAATGTTACCTTAGCATTTAGCAACAATTTTGTCCAAAGAAACATGCATCTGAGAGTAGGTAGCCTACAACACAAGCAAGAATTTTAACTTGAGGGAACATTAGTAAGTGCAACAAAGTGCTTCAAGTTTTTTTGGACACAGGTGCAGAGGCAAAGACTTTTTTTTTCTTAAACCAAGCAATCAACAGAAAGCTCAACGATCACAAAGGGTTGGGTCTTAAACCTTCTGACTTGTTTTCCCAGAGGAGAAGAGTAAGACAAAGTGCACAAGTGTTCCCTAAACAGCTGAGTCTTCAGTTTTCTCTTTAAAGTTGACAGGGACTCTGTGGATCTTACGAAGTTCGGTAATTTATTCCACCACTTAGGAACAGCAGAGGAGAAGTCTAGCCAATGATTTCGAGTCATGATGAAATTAGAGCACCAGGTGTCTTTTGCTGGCAGAACGTAGTGGGGGAGAGGGAGTGTAAACCTATATGAAGGACTCCAGGTAAGCACAAGCTGTTCTTGTTGCTGTTCGGTAAGAAGGAATAAGAACTTTGAATTTGATTTAAGCTGCCACTGGAAGTTAAAGATGAGATATTTACAACAATGGAGTGGCATGAGCTGGGCTGATTCAAGACTGGATGTGCTGCTGCATTCTGGATCATCTGCAGAGGTTTAAATGTACATGCAAGCAGGCCTGCCAGTAGGGAGCATCAGTAGCCAATATGTGAAATCACCAGAGTCTGTACCAGAAGCTGTATTGCTAGTTCTGTCAGGTAGGGTCTGATCCTTCTGATGTCATAGAGGGCATATCAGTAAGACCAAGTAATCAAGGCCACATTAACCTCCAAAGTCAGCTGGTCATCAATCATGACACCAAGATTATTGGATACAAGCTGTTAACTTATCTTTGGTTGAATGGAGAGACTGACTGAAAAGACGATAAGCTCAGTCTTGAACAGATTTAGCTGAAGGTGGCGTTCTCTTTATCCATGTTGAGATACCAGCAAGGCATGATGAAAATCCAAGCTGAGACAGCTGAGTCAACGGGTTGGAAAGACAGAGGGAGCTGAGTGTTGTCAGCATAGCAGTGATAGGAAAAAAAACAAAAACATAGATCAACATAATGAATGTTGTTTTAAGAATCTGACAGAAAGTACAGCACTCTGGAGAAAGAGAAAAAAATTCATTAAAGATAAATAATTTCTTCATGTCATTATCTTTTGGACCAGAGAGACCCCCAAATTGTGGGTCGGGGCCTACTGGTGAGCTGCATCATCAGAATTTAAATCACATTTTTGGTTATCTTAAAACGCTAAACTATCCTTTTTGAATCCCAGACCTGCTGAGTAAACTCAGGCAATTTAACTTACATTTTACTATTTGATCATTTATGTTGTCTAATAAACAGGCATGTCCATAGTGTAAGTGGTGTTGAATCAACTGGGGAGATTTCAATAATTATCTCACTACACTGCTTGATTCCTAATTTTCAGAATTTATCCATACCATCATGGCATCAAAGGTACCAGGAGGAAGTTTGCAGAGCTACATATTATGTTCAAAAGGAGAATATGAAAGGATAACTGAACAGTAAAAAAAAATGAAGCATTCAAACTGAACGCTGTCGATGAAAGTTAAAGAGCCTGCTAAATCTTAATTCTCATGTTATGGTTGTGTTAGAGATTTGGTGGGCCAAATGTCATCACAAAGTTTTAAAATAAACGGCAGTGTAATCAAACTTATGAAAGACTGTTTTATAAAGTGCAGCCATTCATTTCATTTGCATTTTAGATTGTTAGTGTTTTAAATTATACATTTTCTTCACTCACATGCCCATAATTTGACCTTTATTTTGATAAGAGCCCCCACTTTGGAGTTCAGTGAGTTTGCTGTGTTTGATGTCTCAACTAGGAATACATTGAGACAAATATAAGCTTAAATCAGCCTGACAGGCTTGTGATGGACATGATGAGAGCTGTTTTTGTCTTAAGCTGCCCAGGGGTCAGAGCCTGGAGCGTTGCTGACCCACAAGAGGACATCACTTCCATTCTAGTCGAGTGAGGGAATTTGAGAGCGAGTTGCCACCACTTTGGCCTCAGTGTTAAACACTGGAAGACACCCTCCCACAGGTTTATTCCTTGTGCCCACTTAGGATCTCTGAGGTCAAAACTATAGAACATGTAGGCCTCAGACGTTCTTTTTACTTTCGGGATTCTGCGGCAGTGAGGAAGCTCTGTGGATACTAGGCCTTTGTGCTTTAACTTAGGACTCCTTATTTGTATGGTATGTGTCTCATTTTAACTGCATTACAGAAGAAGGAGCATGAACTGCGGGTGTAAAATTTGGGTAGGAAAAGTTAGTTTAGAGGGTCATACAGGTGCTAAATTGCATGTGCTATTAGTGGGCATGTTACAGGTGATCTATTATGACAGTCTGCGAAATTGATAGCAGGCGCCAAAGTGGTGCAGACTGCCCCCTTTAAAGGAGGATTTTGCGTTTTCTACCATCTGTCACCATTTAGAGTTTGGGAGAGCAGAGTGGCTGCACATGAAAAACAAAGTTTGAAGTCATGGAGTTGGAGGCAAATAAACACACTTGCTGTATTTATTTTGATGCCATACATCAAATAAACGATTGATTGACTGATAAATTGAAGATGAGAATATGTTCTTGAACTCTTATTATCCCTCACCCTTTATACTACAAGTCTTATCCTTGCAGTGCCAATTGATCAGCCTAAAGGTGCGTTCACACCGGACGCCACTTGTACTACCTCGGCGATCAGTCTCCATTCAAAGTCAATGTACAGCCGCGATGGGGCGGGGCTAACCCTCCCGCTACGCGACAGCTGGCGACAAGACAACCGCTTCACTCGTCGCGCAATGTCAAAGTTAAAAAAAAGTTGATCTATTCAGGCGATGTCGTGTGTGGCTGTGCAGCATCAGCCAATCAGCGGTGTGTGTATGTGTGACGGTGCTGTTATTCATCCGGACTACAGGGCAGATGACTTCCGCATAGGCGGAACTAATCTCAGTGAGGACATTTGCAGACGGACCGCAGTAAACTCACAGAGGATGCTGCTGCATCACCAGCTGCAGAGTTTTGTGTTGATAAGTGAGTGAAAAGGACACAGCTGGAATAATGTCCGCTTATACACCCTGTTATGGGATATATGATACGATCGCGGTAAAACTCGAGCGTACGTGACGTCACCGACCGACGCCAGGCGACCAAACAGGTAGGCTATTTATGGATGCGCGACACTACCTCAGTGGGCGACGCGACTTTGGTAGCTGGGTCGCTTGCAGTGTGAACGCACCTATAGACAACATGACAGCAGGAAGTGACTACTCGTACAGTTAGCATAGATGCTAATGGACCCAATAGCAGTTTTATCAGATCAGGACCACATTTCTTTATTATATGGAAAAACAAATAACAACACCAAAGCCTGCTCTATAGAAAGAATGTTTTTGCTCCACTTTCAACATGTTATGACATGAGTTTGTTTTACAGAGTGGCTTACGCACTGCATTAAATGCCTGTCTACAGTATTTAAATGGTCTGTAATGAATGTGATTGATTGAACAATTATCCAATCACCTGCAATCGAAAGGTTCTGCCCATTCCCAGACTCTTTCTTTGGGCTCTTTCTCAAACAGACTAGTCACAGTCCATCTGGTGTGTCAGCCTAGATAAGTCTACTCTTTTAAAAAACTATCCTTTTAGTACATAAAGATCAGACTAATATCCCTGCCTCTTACATCAGAGGTGTGGACTGCAAAGCCAACACAGCAAACCTCACACACCACCACACCCTTCCTCAGGCAGGATGGACCCTCAACCAGGCCCATGGGACCAAAAACAAGTGTTGCAGGAACCACTGGAACTACACTCATTTACTATAAAGCAAGCAGAAGTGGGAAATGAATAAAAGGTAAACACAAGGAAATTGCATTAAACCTTTGTATGATGGTTAAAAATGAATTTTACAGTTGACAGACTTTGTAAGGAAATGTATCATCTTCCAGTAAACCTAAATGTGATCAATACACTGCTTTTAAATTTGTATGTGGATAGTTTACAGCATTATCACTGCAGCTTAAGAGCTTGAGCTGAAATCAGTCACTGGTTTTTATCCATCAGGGGTCAAGAGAGTCTTCATTAAGCCTCAAAGAAACAGGGAGACAATCATATATGTTGTATTCACTCTTAGCTCCTGCTGTCTAAAGTTAAAACCATCATGATCTTTGTTGGAACAAAAATGACCAAACTTTATTTTGAATTATGAGACAAGTCTCAATAACCTCAGCTGAAGAATCTGACCTATCCTTGAGTGTGCAGTCTGAGTACCTTGTTGTACATGATGTATCTACATTAAAGTGTGACCCAAGCTTCCCTAAATCAGTACATAACTACACTGCCTGTGAGGGTTTCTGTGTTGATTACCAACGTGCAATTTTATCCATGTCACATCAAGCTTGTGTCTGTCAGACTGCTAGCACACTCTTTGTTGTCCATTGATCAGGTGAAGAGGTTGCTTCATGGACCACATAGCATTGAAATATGTGAAAATGCTCAGCAACGGCAACTCGGTCATACAGGTGGATGTTCTGTTCGGAGCATGTTTTTGTTTGCATATACAGCAGCAGTTGTTCCCTGTTTTGGCACAAACAAACGTGCTGAGCTTCCCTTAAAAAGTGGTCTTGGCCCATTTCCAATCAGCCCATGGAGCTGTTCATTTTCAGGAAGGACACAATCAACTAAGCAACCGACAAAAAACGTGTGGCGGGTTAATTCATCCCATGCTGCTGTTGTAGTACAAGCAGCGGCAGCAGTAGTGATAATAATTTCTTTACAGCTACCAGGCAACCAGCTGAGCCCAGCCACTCTTCAGTAGGCATTTATTATGACTGCTTCTGTCCATGATCATCCAAACCTCATACTCCAAGGTTAGGGTTGAACATTAAACCCAGATGTTTGCCTTTTGGCTCACCTTCCTCCTTCCAAAAAAGGTATGTCATTATGCCAACTGAAGAGGCTGCAGCGATACATCTTCCAATCTCTCAATCTATTTAACCTTCACATGTGAACAAGACCAGAGACACTTGAACTCCTTCACTGAAGTCCGATACTCACTCTTCACCTGGGGAAAGCAATTTGCCAGTTTAGAGAAACCATGACCACATTGGAGATGCTGGCCTTCATATGGACCACTCTGCACTTGGCTGGACATTGTCCCAGTACCCACAGGGGTCCATGCAACTGAAATGCAATAGAATCTGCAAACAACAAAATTAAAAATACCTTGAATATTCCTCTATATAAACAGCATATTATCTGGGAAACAAAAATGTACATGTTAGAAAAGCCGTCTTGAATGTCTTTAGGGAATTTAAAGGAGACATATCATGCTGATGCATGATTTAATACTTACATATAATATAATACATTTGAAAACAAGACCTTACACCCCCTTCATTTTCAAAAAGAGATATTGTATTTTTTCTGATATCCTAGAACGAGATTTGATGCCTCTGAAAATAGGTCATTGCGAGATGTCCGCGAGATTTCAAACGTCGTGATGACACGAGGTACATTTCTTTTTATTGGAGTAATCTGATAAAACACTTCCTCCTCTGTGATGTCCGTCAGCCCCAAACCCTCACCGAGGAACACATCCACCAGCAGCCGTATAAAGCTCCCTAGCTCACACTCCCTCATTACCAGCTCTGGCCTGTAGGGGGACGCAATACGCGGTCGCTGCTTTGAGCCTGCCGGAAAATACAGTAGAAGAAGAAGGACAGGCTGGCTTTACCCCCGATAGAACTGACCAATCAGAGCACAAAGGGCTGTGACGTTGCGAGGTAACTTTAGGTCATCCTTGAGACCGAGTGTTTCAACGTGGGCTTCATAATGGCCTAAAATGAGGATTTTGAGAACGCTATTGTGGGGCAATGAAGGAACTAAATGACTTGTACTGAGGACAGAAATGCTTTACAGGCATCCTAGTCTGGCATAGTGAAAAGGAGAAACAAGCATGATATGTCCTCTTTAAATTTGTAACGTTAACCAGGATTCAGTGGATTGAGATTCTGCAGGTGCTTTTTAGTGCTGCCAGAGAAATTTCTACTGGTGGGTTCTCTGTTGTGTGTCTTCACAAACCAGTCATCATAGCCTTAGTTTTCTTCAGTTCTGTCTGTTTTTGTGATGGGTTCTTTTCCTGTCTGATTTTTCTCTTAGTTTTTTCCCACATGTGATGACTTTGTGCAGGTTAACTTTGACTAATTGACTCTTCATATCAAGTTTACCTGACTTAAGTGAGCTTCTTCTCAGGCATCTGCTCACTCTTTCTTAACCTAAGGTCAAACAAAATATTTTGCACAAGTCATAGCCTAAGTTAATTCCCTTAATTTGATAAGGCAAGTGTTAATCTGACTTTGAGTACAGGAAACAAACAACTCTTGTTTGTGTTGTCATCTCAGGTCCACAGCACAGCATTATTTATGGGATTTAGCCCCCGGCTTGACTTGAGTTCAGGTCAAAAAAGCTGCTTCTCACCCTTTGAATAAAATCAAACCTTCTGCAGGACTTGTTACGACGGCCTCCTCTGTTGTTGTGAATTTTACTCAGTCTGACCCTGTGTACCTCGCTCTATCTCTTTCTCCCATAGCCGTAGTGTTTATGAACTTTGCAGACCTGCCATTCTCCACTCGTCCCCCAGACACCCCATACCTCCTCACGACTGCCAGCAGTTTCGCCTCCAGTTATGGAACAACACATTGAATGAACAATGATGACAGAGGCCCTTTTTCTTTTTTTTTTCTATTGTATGTTTCTTTATATTGTTTGCATTGACTGAAAATAAGACTGCATAAATTAACATTCAGTCACAGGACTGGTCTAAGTTTTATCTCTGTGCTTAAAGGTGTTGACTCTGTGAGGCCCACATCTTAAAGGTTACAAATAATGCCAATTATAGTTTGTAATTATTTTGAAGCAGAAACATGTCAATGACCTGTCCACACAGACCACTATAATAAAAAAATGCCTCCCATCTTCTTTTGATGGCTCCACCTTCAATCCCCTCAAAAAAGAAAAAAAGGGCCCGGGAATGTCATGAAAGTTTACACCGCATACCCACTCCTTGAGCCGAAAAAAACTAAAATAAAATGTATTTCTCTTTCTCTCTTTTTCAATGAGTCATGACTTTAGAATTAGGAGATATAATTTTTCCTGAAACAAAGCTAGATACATCATTTTTTACACATAATGGGATACGTTTTTAAGAGCAAATAATTTAATTTAATTGTTGTAGTTTGAGGAAAGGGTGTCTTTAAATCACACAGTCCCATCAATTTTTATATGACATGGAAATCAATCAAACTTTATTTGTATAGCACCGATCTACAACAAGTGTTAGCTCTTTACAACAGAGCAAAAAACTTCATTTTATGGATACACATATGCATAGATGCATATATACATATAAGGATACACATATACATATAGTATATATTCAAATATACATCCAACACCCAACATGAATCCATATAGCCAATCATGAATCATGAATCCCTCCATCATGGCAGCAAGAAAAAACCTTCTGTTAAGCAGCAGGAAATCTTGAATGTAGATCCCAGTCTCATGATGAACAGCAAATCCACACGATGCTGTGTTGGGTGCGAGGGTGAAGGAAGGAAGGTAAATGGAGACAAGTGGACTAAAGTAAAAACTAAAGTTAGGGACAGATCAATGAACCATAGACCTGTCGTCATCAAATTTGTTTCTGCTTAATTTGTGTCTGAATGGTTGTGGTGATAATTTTATAGAAGTATGATCAAGGATATTCTTACTAAAAATAAGAATTTATGGTAGTGACAAACTCATGGATGCCCAGACCACAAGTGCATCCCTACCATATATGTCTCTGTTAAGTAATTAATGCATTAAAGGTAGACCTCTTGAGATGTGACATCCCATTTTCAAGAGGGTCCTCATGCCTATGTGGTGCTAAAAATAATTACTGTAGATGTATCAACCGTGGATAGAGAGACCATGCTTATAACTAGTTTTACAGCAATAATGACAATGAACTGGAATGGGCTAATGAAAAGGCCAAATATGCGTTATGTCTGCAATTGTAGTAAATGCAAAAACATCTCCTTACTCTTCTCTTTAGGTTTCTAATTTGAACTCTCCGTGTAACAAACCGGACCAAAAGCACAACAGATAACAATCAGGCAGAGGTATCAAAATCAGCAGGCAAATGGAGGTCAAAAATAGACTCAGCAGGATCAAGAAACATGGAAAGGCACACAAGGAATGCTGGAAAGTGAAGACACTGGGTGCAACGACAATGAGGGAAAGTGGGGTTGAAATACACACACGAGGTAATCAGACACAGGTGAAGGTTTAGTGATCAGGGAGATACTGAGAGGGGAGGGCAGGAACAAGACCTGAAACGAGAGACAGGGACGAGTGATTTCAAAATAAAGCAGGAAATTACAAGACAAGGTACATAAAGAGGAAACAAAAAGGGAACTTAACCGGGGATGTGGCCGTCCATGACCCAAGCCCGTATGTCTCACAGCTGGCAAGGATCAAAACTGACATGTGCCTCCTTTACAACATTACTGCCCACTCTCTCCAATTGCTAACACTGTTCACTGTCATGTTACTCAAATAAAGGCACAAAAAGCCCCAAAGCATGTAGAAAAGTTAAGTAAAGTCACCACTCATTTATATATCTTCCCCAGTCCCCTTGTCTTACTGCACTGGCGATCAGATTAATATACACTAATGTAAACTCAACCAAACAGATTCACCTACACTCATGCAGACATGTTCAATAAATAATTCTGAATTCATATTTTCAGTCTCTCCTGGTTATAATGTATTATGTGAGATACATCTCTTGTGTTTCGAGTTGCATCTCTAAAATCTCTGAGGTGGAACTTCAGGTTGATGTGTTGTCATGTACTGTTTTCAAAGGTTTAGAAAATAAATGTTGAATGAACTGTACACTTGAGCTGATGATTGACTCCTACTTCTGATATTTCCTCCAAAGTACCTGCTGCAGAGGCAAAGGCTTATAATTGGAAGAGGCTCTAAAACAGTGGCTTTAACAGAACATACTGTACAAAATTTAAGCATAAACACTAACAAAGAGCCAGATCAAGTAAGAGGCTCTGACTAACAGTGAGTTAAAAAGCTCTTGCGCCAAAATTGTCACAATGAAATCCACGTGGCTGCAGGTCCCACACTGCTCGGTGTAAAGAAAACCTGAATGGTATCCATTAAATGGACGAGGTGTCTTGTGCTGTGGAGTAATTTACACTGGCTCAGATTCATGTTAACCCCAGTGTGACTTTTCAGTGTGCCACCGCTGTTTCCCTGTCATTGTGGAGAATAGTGCTTCTGTTGGAGGCAAATGGACGACTGCTGGGAATATTACAGGCTTGTACCCAGACAGGCAATTTTCCCTACTGTGGGACAATTGCAACAAGTAAAGGGGAGGGAAGATTTAGTCATACAGTAAACCTACTTGGAGGATGGTGATTTTATTCCACTGCAACCATCCAATATATCGCCTCATTGGTGTTGATCACAGGCTGCTCCCGGTTTCTACGCTATGCCATCCCACCTCCTACAACCTGATTCAAAGGAAGTCTTTTTTTCCCCTTCCTTTTTCCAGCAGAGTTTTATCTGTCCCTCTCCGATTTTGTTATTCTACTTGCACATAGGACAAATGACTGTGATTTTCCTGGTATGGCATCCTTCATTTCATCCTTTGAAATGATTACAGGCTTGTACCCAGACAGAATTTCCCACTGTAATGGTCGCACAAAGGGTGTGTAAGATTTGAATGTTAGTAACTCACTTTGGAGTGATGGTGATTTTATTCACTGCAAACACATTTTAATACAAAGCTTGACCTGCAGAGCACGCATCTCAGTTTCAAAGGAGAGGCTGCAGAAAAATACTGTGAGGACATTTTGACTCAAGTCTATGTTCAGATATCTTTTAATGATATTGGTCAGAATTAATCATATATGCACTCCGATATCTTGTTACTACTTGCACATATAGGGCTAAAATTAACTTATATAGCCTTCTGATATACATCTATGAAATGAAACCCATATTATATACATAGTATATAGTATGTATGTATATATATATATATATATATAGGCTGTGTGTGTGTATATATCTATATATATATATATATACACACACATATTACTCTATATGTTTATATGTATATATATATGGTATATATATATATATATCACACATATCTACACATACTGTATGTATATATTCATATAATATGTGTGTATATTCATCTAAATATACATGTATATCTATCTGCCCACATCTATATATATATATGTGTATGTGTGTATATATATATATATATATATATATATATATATGTGTGTGTGTATATATATATCTATATATGTATGTATGTATATATGTATGTATATATATGTGTATATATATATATATATATACATATACATATACATATATATATACATATATATGTACATGTATATACAGTACAGGCCAAAAGTTTGGACACACCTCATTCAATGTGTTTTCTTTATTTTCATCACTGTTTGCATTGTAGATTCTCACTGAAGGCATCAAAACTATGAATGAACACGTGTGGAATTATGTACTTAACAAAAAAGTGTGAAATACATGAAAGCATGTATTATATTCTAGTTTCTTCAAAGTATCCAACCTTCGCTCTGAGTATTGCTTTGCATACTCTTGTTATTCTCTTTATGAGCTTCAAGAGGTAGTCACCTGAAATGGTTTTCACTTCTCAGATGTGCCTTTCCAGGGTTAATTAATGGAATTTCTTGCCTTTTTTATGGGGTTAGGACCATCAGTTGTGTTGAGTTAACTAATCACCACATGTGGACACACACTGATGTTCTCACCTTAACTAAACTTCCACACGACATTATGGCCCATATTCAGAACCTGTAAGCATGTCTGAACTGACATAAGGGAGAGATCAACATCTTACTGCAGCTTTTATATATATTATATATTTAGATTTTTGTACATCAGAAGAACAGCTCATGCTATCACTGGGTTTCTGTGAGAAGTCAAAAATTAAACAAGCTTAACATTCAACAAATAAAACTACTTCTTCTGTTAAGGGTGCAAGTAATTAACTTTCATTCGACATCTTAATCAAGAAACAATAATATAATAATTACTAAATTTCAGTTTTTTTGTAAAACAGTACATTTAAAAAAATCACTGGTAACAATAACAATTATATTTCAGCATTAAAAATATATTTTAGTTAAAGAGCTCCTGCATACTAGCGTACTAACCATTATAAAACTTAAAAAATATTTAGATAATTACTCATGCTGTTAATTGAGGGGAGCTGTGGCAGAAACCTGACACTGGTTGGTAGTCTTATCAAGTAGTTGTATATCGTGCTGTATATATGAATCAAATTGTAATAAATGAGCTTCAGCTCGTCCTTCAGCATATCTAAAGATCATCATGACAACAAAAATAAGTGATTAGGTCAGTATGAGCAATGTTTAGATGTTTAGTCTTGTATTAACGGTTGAAATTACACAAATACAGTAAATATATGAGACATATTGGTATGTAGCCCCCTATAATGGGGTGATTTGGTCATAAATATTCCTCTCCTCCAAAATTAAAATATGTCTCTTTATCTGTCTTCTTTTGTGTTTTAAAAGCACAATGTTTCAGCTCTTCTCTGCTTCTCCTCTCATGTCTCCTATTGTTTGAATCTCGGTGCTTGCTCTTTTTTATGTCTCTTCCACTTGCAGCATTGCATATGACTGCTGTAAAAAAAAAGAGAAAAAGAAAAAGTGCACCTTTAAAAAGGCAGTCATTAAAATAATTTAATACAGCACTATAAAAATAAAATAAAATAAGCAGACTGAACTTTGATTGTGGTCGTAATACAGGGTCAAGCACCTATTTTATTTCATATTTATATTTTAGGAATTACAGACACTTTAGTAGATTTTAAAGTCAGAGAAATCATCAGTGTTAATCATTATTAAAAGAGAACAATGAGCTGTACAAAACATGGTATTCAGGAAACCTTGGTTTGTTCAGGATAGCAAAGGCTGTTGTAGTTTTGTTTTCACTTTCCTATGTGATTTCATGCAGAGTTTTTGATCCATTGTCACATTTAGGATTAAGCTTTATGCACCATTTCTGTTTCAGTCGTGGTGCATGACTAATGTGAGATACTGTTGAAGGATCCCACTTGGGACAACGCCCCCACCACCTTGGGAATGAGGGGTCATGTAGCTTAACAGACTTTTGGTAAGCAATTAAGTCTGAGTACAATTAGGTCCCACCCACTCAGGAGGAAAAATTAATTAACTGCTCTCCACTGACTTTGCTTTTATTGAAGATACCTTCTCAGCATTTTTGACGGCTTGCAAACATTTTAAAATTTGACAAATGCTTCTGTGTAGTGATAAGAAGTAAAACCTGGAAATTAGATTATATAGGCATTCAAAAAGAGAATTTGAACCTGTGAGAGGACAAAGGGAGTATAGGCAGAGTGATGTGACATCAGTGGAAAAAACTCTCATCAGAAAAACCTTGACACTTTACAGACATTCTGACAAAGAAAATCATTTTCAATGCCACACATTACATGTATAGGTTATTTCATTTTTGAAGTCTCCATAGAAAAAAAATCTTTCAGGTGAAAAGTGGACAAATGTCAGTGACAAGCATTTTAGACTTTGTAGATGACCTGCTTATTGACATGCCACTGAGGGTCAACCAAGTCTGTATGGCTTCTATTGATTCTTTCTTTCGTTTTTTATGCAGCCTTTGCACAGCTTGAGTCAAAAATGGTAAATTGAGAGTTAGGTAATTTTTGAGCTCTCTTCTTCAAATGAGGAAGAATATTAGTATTTAGTATTTACAGCATGTATATGTTACAGCCGAATTAGTTATCTGTTAATAAGTGACTTTAAACCCCCTGCATTGCTAAAAGTCAGGCTGGGCAGGTTAACCCAGAATTCCCTCTCCCCATCAGTGCTTTCAAGTTTCACCTGGGGCACTCGGAGGAGTTCCCTGGACTTAAAGGACATGCAATCCCTTTGGACGTGTCTGGAAAACCTTCACTTGTAGGCAACTTTGATGCATCCAAATCATAAGCCTAAATCATCTCTCCAGGCTCCCTTCAATGCAAAAGAGCAGCTGCTCTACTTTGAGCTCTCTGTGGATGTCTGAGCTCCTCACTGCATCTCTGAGGCTGAGCCTAGCATCTCTCCTGAGGAATGTTACAGCTTGTAACCAGGATCTTATTTGTGATTGTTTGTTTGCTCATTAGCCAAAGATTATGCCCATATGGAGGAATTACAAAAACAGAGTGGTAGGTTGTAGACTTTGCTTGTCGACTCAGCTCTCTCTTTACCAGGATGACCTGCTACAATGCCTCATAAACTGCTGATGCTGCACCACCAGTCATTCTCTCAGTCCACTCCACCCTTACTCATGCAAGTCCTGAAGATACTTCAACTTCTTCAGTGTGCAAGACAGTGTTGGGCAAGTTACTTCAGAAATGTAATGCATTATTTATTACTTGTTACTGTAATTTCAAAATAATAAGTTACATAATATTACTGTATTTGAAATGTAATGCATTAAACTCTTATTGCATTGCTTTTAAGTTACTCTTGTCAGAATAATGGGAAATATGGATTTGTTATTCTAAATGTAGCTTATTAAGCTCAAAAGGCTCATTACACTTCCAGTGGAAGGTGATGTGGTGGCTATCTGAGTGAGTTTGGCTTAAGACTAAAAACAGTAGAGTATAATAGCAATATTGATGGCTCGTGGCACTATACAAGAAATGATCAAAAACAGACAAAAGGTAAAAGTCTGGTAAAGGACTTTTCTCCTCTGCTGATCTCATGGAGTATTTGGCGAATTTGTATTTAAAAAAATAAACAAACAAACACCTCCACTATGGGTTAAATTAAAAATGCATTATAACTTGCGTTACTGGCATTACCCCTGGTACAATGCCTTACATTACTACGTTAAAGTAAAAAGGAATGTATTACAGTAATCACATTACTTTTGTAATGGTGCCAGATGTCCAACGTTTACTTGTTGAGTTGAGTTTGAGGAAACCAACAGAACCAAATCATCAAAATGTGGGCCAAAAGACTTGAGGGTCCCCAAACCAGACACTTCTCTAACCCCAACAACGCCTGAGAGACAGTTTAGGAATACTCACAAACGCTGGCTTAAAGCTACAGTGCTGAAGTATTCCCTGAAGAATCTGAATGTTGCCTCTCTGTGGCTTCAGCTTGTGGAGAGGAATGCTCTGATGTTTGTCACTGTCTATGCATCCATCAGCAGATTGGAGTGCACAGCCTTTTCTTGGGTCACTGGGTGCAGTCCTCAAGTTTTCACTGGTAGTGTTGAAGTAAAGAAACAATTAAAACAGAGAGGCTTTAGCTTTGACTGTTGTACTTGAAAAAACACATGTTGGAAAAGTTTGAAGATGGAAAGGAGAAGAACTTTCAACTGGCCCTATGCATGCTCTGGCAAACCATCAATGAGTTAGGAAGGCTAACTAGGCCTTAGCTCTGTTACCAAAAGAAGTGGAGTGCCTCTGACCTAGAGTGGAGATATAGTTGGGAAAAATTAACACTAGGATTTCCTGAACCAACTATAATGATCTTGAATGATGAGGCAAAGTCCTAAGATCCGTGGAAATACTTTTTCATAGCCTTGGCAACAGTTACTGGGCAGTTAAAAGGTCCTCAGAGGATGGGGTGCTGGTTTGGCGGAGTGGTTAGCAACCAGGCACCCCATGTTCTTGCTTCTGCCGGTCCAGGTTCGGATCCCGCCTGTGACCTAATTGCAGAGTGTCTTCCCTTACTCTCTCACCCCCTTTCACGAGCCTATCCACTGTCTCTCTCCTATCAATAAAGGCACAAAATGCAAAAATACATTTAAAGGGACTGTGAGGAGTTTCTAAGTAATTACAAAAAAGTCTCACTTTTAGATATATGCCTGATCGAAAAACACACTTTAAGATGAGTTTTATAGCATCAAAATAGGTTATCTATAAATGCTATTCCTTAGCCTTCTGGTCAGGTCAGACAGAGCTGAACTGGCCTGGATACTCGGCTTCGGCAACAAGACAATTAAAACTGGAGCAAATTTATATTATTCTGACACGTCTTAGAGCACCGAGCTGTAAGTGGCTATATATAGCCAGCTACAAAGCTACGATACTAAGTTTTCCAAAAATTGCTTGTTGTCACACATCAAAAACTACCGCTACGTAACTAGAAAGAAATACATTACCTCGTCGCTTTGCATCCTGTAAGTTGTTGAAAAAAGAAGTTGTAAAGCAATGCAGAGTTTGAGGAAGCGAGGAAGGTCCAGTCTGCATAACAACAAACACACGCTTTGGATAGCACACATCTTTTGGTGCGTTCCAGTTGTAGTCAGAAGTAGGAATTTTGAGTTCCGAGTAGGAAACTGCAACTGGATCGCCCCCCGAAGTCGGAATTTCCTACTGGGAACTCGGTGAAACCTCGCCACCCCAAAAATTGCTTGTTGTCACACATCAAAAACTACCGCTATGTAACCGAGTTGACAATGGAAGATGGATGCCCCCAATGTGAACAGTTATTTAGCTCCTGTAATAATCCATTTATTAGCACTTCTGACTGGGGTGTGTCGCTCTAGATCTGCTGTATACAAAGTATTGTTAGACTTATATTTCCAAAAATGCTGCCATAGTGATAATCACATTCTTCATGTGATATTTGTGAACAACAATGCAGGCGTGCTAACAACAGCTATTAATAGCCTGGTAGATCGGCATGATTTTTTTTAAATTAAACTGGAACGCCGATAAGTCGGAGATGATGTCACTCCCAGTTCCGAGGTTACTGGATTGCAGCAACCAGGCACCCCATGTTCTTGCTTCTGTCAGTCCAGGTTCTCGCTACTCTCTCACCCCCTTTCACGAGCCTATCCACTGTCTCTCTCCTATCAATAAAGGCACAAAGTGCAAAAATACATAAAAAAAAAGGTCCTCAGAGGATGAGTCATGTCCACATCCTCGACACAAAGTTGAACATGTTCTCAGTGCCTGTTGGCCTGGCCAGGGTTACCCTTTACCCCCCTTTGCCCCTTGTCACTTATTCTGTTTGTCTGTAAAGCACTATCTGTTTGGAGTTAAAGTGAGTCTGAAGACGACATGTCAGACCTAAAAATAGTTTGTTATAATTGTCTTTTAGCTTACCACTGACTACATTATCCAATCTGTCCATGGTACAACAGTGGAGCCAAACACCCTGTAACAGCTACAATAGTATTATATTAGGGGGCACTTGTACTCGGCAATCCTGACCATGCCAATGCATGAATGATCCCAGGAGTGTAGTTCATTTGACTAGTGTGAGTGCTTAATATCATGCACAGGCATTGCAGGCTTCTTTGGCCCTGGTACCTTGCAATTGCTCATGCACAGCAAGTTATACAATGCGTTGCATCATGAAAATTCCCGTTCTGCATAATCAAAAATCCAAGAAAGTTTGGGGCTGTATAAGGCCAGAAAGTCTCGAAAATACATCACAAAAATCATTAAAGTGGCAGTCATGTTCTCTGTTGTTTTCCATTGTGCTGATTCTGAGACTTCTAGGCAAAAGTGAACTAAATGACCCTTTAATGAGAATGATGAGTCTTGCATCTGTCATATTAAATTGTGACACATGTGCAAAAGGTAACCATGAAAAGCAGCTGGATTCACAGTATTCCATGTTGCTCATCATGTATAGAACCATGTTGCAGAACTTCTACTCAAAAATGGCACGACTGAACAGATGTGGTAACTATAAATATAGTGTAAATTAGTTAAAAGCAAAAGCAAACTCTGTTAGGCCATTATAAATTTGGCAGACAGAACAATTGTTCAATATGTTTATCTAAATCAATTTAATTATTCATGAAGTAAATCAAAACAGGCAAAAAAACGTCATGGTCCCTCGTGAAGAAGTCATTTGTGAGGATTTCCCAAAAGCTTTTCTGAGTTTATAGGAAGGGCCCCAGACATCAAATAATTTCCACATTCAAAAATTCAAGGTTCAATCCATGACCTAGCACCAACGAACTAGCCACTAACTTAAATTACTCTAAAGATTATATGTTACATTGTAACCACAATACATAGAGAGAAACAGCGAGGATTCTTTTAAGCTTTCAAATGTCATAATAATAGTAACCTCAACTTTATTTTGAAATCATATTTCAATTTATCTTGAAAGGGTTGGGCCTTCCATAACACTGCTTATGGACTTGAATCATACCCCATGAGCATGTGGAACAGTCTATCTGGTGTTTCAGGATATACAGTACGTGAATTAACTGTAAGCTGGTGTAAATGGCCTTGATAGTTATGGGTGCTTACCTTGAATTGGCTAGGTTCCATTTCTGTCACTGGGCAAGTGACAGAAAGCATCTTCAAGTTACTAACCTTGTCCATGGTCAGAATGGCAGGACAAATCAGTGTCCATTGTGGAGAAAAAGGCTGCATCATTTATTTGGGCTGAAAGTGACTGCAAACCTAACCCTGGTTTTCCATTTAGTTCACCTGCTGAGCATCGCATCTGCGCAGTGCGTATCTGCAGCGCTGCACAGCAGAGCTCAGGCTTTAAAGCTAGAAACAAGAGATCATAAAGACCACAAAAGAACCAAACTTTCCAAATCACAGTAAAAAGAACATGTAAACAACAGCTTACATTTTCTGCTTGACGTTGATTTACTGTTGGCATCTACATCATTAATACTCAGTCTTTTTCCTGTATTTTGAACATAAATTTTGTAAAAAAAAACTTTGAGCTTCTGTTTTCAAATATTTCAAGTTTTTCTCCAATATCATCAATCAGGTGTTGCACAGACAGACATGAAATTTAGCTCATGGATACATTGTGTGAAACTGCAAGTATGTCATAATTATAGGTACTATATGTGAGTGCAGGTCAATGGAGGGGAGGCAGTCCACAAGGGTTGGTTTGATTGTTGGCCTCTTTTTATGGTGGCTGACATGGCCATACAGATGTGATGCAAAACTAAAAACACACAAACACAAAAAACAAATGCAACAGAAAATGCTGCTTAAAGAAAAAAATGCAATCACAGAAGCAAAAACATACAAACTGACAACACGCATGTGAAAGAGAAATGCTGCGTACGAAACCACAAAACAACTGCAAGAGAGAAACACTGCAAATTCACTACCAGAGGGATGAACCGGACCCTCTTTACAGACAGGTGATAGCCAGGAGAGGAGAATAAAAAGGTATGTTTTCCTTTACATCTTTTTCAAACATTTAGCTGTAATCTCTTACAGTGTCAGCAGTACATTTAAGTAGCCCATGTTACCTTGTGTCTGTCTAACTGACCGTTGCTAGGGACACTGCTCTGATTGGTTTCTTAGCCGACTTTCTCCAGGGTATCTCCTTTCTGTAAAGAGGGTCCGGTCCATCCCTCTGGTTGTAAAATTGCAGTGTTTCTCTCTTGCAGTTGTTTTGGAGTTTTGCATGCAGCATTTCTCTTTCGCATGTTTTTTGTCAGTTCGAATTTTTCTGTTTCTGTGATTGCATGTTTTTTTCATGCAATGTTTATCTGTTGCATTTGTTTTATGTGTTTGTGTGTTTTTGGTTTTGCATCAATCCTGTGTTTGTGGTGCGTAAGACCTCGTCAGCCACTGTATCTTCCACTCCATTGAAATTGTTCCATCCATTCCTAAAACAGCATATACTGCCAACCCTAAGATGTTTAACTTTTGCTAATCAATACTACAATATGGCAAATATTTTTAAATCACCACTAAAGCTGCTTTTTAAAAGCAAATCTGTGATTCTCTGACTTTATATTTAACAGAGGAAAACTTTTTTTACTTTCCTGGGACTCCCTGGATTTGTACAGGTTGGCTGTTGTGCTTTTTCATAGGCAGACAGAGATAAGCAGGTGTCAAAATGCAATGGAGAGCTGACGGAGGTGAGAGAGTGGGTGTTGTGTCTCCTTTCACTTGAGATAGCGGAGTAAGTGAGCTGACATCAGGTCACCCTGCACAGCGCCTGACACAGGACTGGTGCTTTGGTGACAGGTCAGACTTAACGAAGAGGCTTAAACAACCAGACACTTATGATGTTTTTAGGCATCTTAAAGGCTGTGAACTTTAGAATCTAAAAAGGTTGGGTATTATTATGAATGTTTTTAATGTCAAATGTATTTTTTAACCATGTATTTAATTGAAGTCAGTAAAAATCAGCCACAGTCCCTGGCTGAGCAGCAGTGCTATTATCCAACATGGGTCTTTCTGCACAGTTGGAGCTTCTTCCCATGATTTCTGCGGGCCCCTACATCAATCACACACAAAAAAAGATTTAAATAGTTCTCACCTCAGTGTTTTTCGGAGACAAATCTTTTAATAGCAGGCGGGGCAGCAGCAACAGGCGGGGAGACTGAGGAGGGAGTTAAGATGTGGACAGAAGGAGATCTGGTTTGGTCTGAGAAAATTAAAGTATTCCACAGCCTGACTGAGGGGGAGCCACAGTCTGACACGTTTGCTTCCCATAAGGAGAATTAATGGTTGAAGTCCTCACCTCTACACTGAAAAATAGCAAAGTTACAGCCAGGGGTGGACAGATATAGGTGGAGAAGAGGCAGACTTCTTTTGGCAATTTTTTTGTCTATTATTAACCTTAGTTTTAGAAAATGGAGGAATTTGTTTACACAGATACAAAACTGTTATAAAGCTTTTCTTGCCCAAAGATATTATTCAGTATAATTTAAGAAGAACAGAGCAACAAGCGCCTTAAGTGAAGACAACATAGGAAAAGCGTCCTGCAAAATGACTGATGCATTAGCTTTTTGATTCAATTACACAACATACATTTTCCAGAACTCAAATTAAGTCCTTAGATTTACAGGCTAAGTTACCATCCAGTGTTCATTTTTCTGGCAACTTTCATTTGAATCAATCCTATGATAAAAGACATGGCCTATGTGACAAAATGATTGACGACTCTGCTCTCTTGTTATGTCTCTGATAGGAGAGAAGAGGCTCAGATTTGGACATGTCAAACATCTACTGATAAAACCAGCACATGTGCTGATATCTTGCCTCAAACAGATGTAGGGACTTAAATAAAATGAAAGTCAGATCAACCCACAATAATTGAGCCAGATTTGAACCTGATCAGCCAAACAGGAGAAATATTTTACTGCAGTCTGACATGATAGCATTACCATAAAAGGGGAAAAAAGATAAGTTCATGTGGTCTATCCCAGCCTTCAAGCACTCAAGATCACTGTCATTAAATCTGCCCTTGTGGGAGCACAAAGGCATAGTTCAGTATTTTTGAGGTTAGGCTCTATGAGGCTCATTTGAAGATTAATAGATTTGCCAAAGTGAGTTTCTCCCCTTGTATGGAGAGTAAGGCTATATTCTTTAAGCTTATCCAAGTTATACCAAAACAAAGAAGCTCCCAAGAGAAATGTGAGGCTTGGTCAATGTTTCCTTTGCTTACCTAAATTTCTGTAAAAACAGAGCTCTCGGCCCCACCTCCAGTGTCAGTTTTCCACTTCTGAAAATGTTTCGTAACGGAGGTGATTAAAATTGCCCAGAACACTTTATAAAAGATCGCCCACATAGACAAAGTGTTAATTTTTGTTTGATGTCTGCTGGTGAATGAAAGCATCTTAAAAGCGTTGCATGCAGAAAATGGAAATATTCACATTGTTGCATTGTACTGCCTGTGAAGATAAATGTCAACAAGAAAAGCACTTGGAGAGCGCAGATCTCCACCAAGCAGCTCAGTTACAGCAGCAGCGTTTCTGTTCTGACCGGAAGGCCGAGTCACCGCTCATGTCTGTCCATGTGGAGAACCTCTCCTATGGCATTGCAAAGGAAGATGGGAAATGTAGTGACACAGGCTTGTAAAACATTGGCGTCAGTTTGCAAATAAACTACAGTTCCCATAATGATGTACGGGGGATAAACCCTCTCAGCAGCCCAGGAGAAATGAATGGGATTCGCCATTATAAACGACAATGGTTTTTTTGTGTGCTTGTGTGTTACATCAATCTGGATCATATCAGCACCAAAATGTAATGTCTTCTTCCTTGGATCAAACCACACCTCTGGTAAAATATTCATGTAAATCCATCTGGTAGTTTTTGTGTAATCTTGCTAACAGACAAACAGACCCTGGCGGAAACATAACCTCCTTGGTGGAGGTAATTATAGTCAGAAAAGATAGTTAGCAATAGAGATACTTTTCCTCTCAGAGAATTCTTCATTTAACCCAGAAAACAGACAGAAAATAAAGTCCCACTTATTGCAGTTTAATCATGTCTATGTGGAAATAGTATCCACTTACCTACACAATATAAACTAATGGCCCTTTTCCACTAGCACGCCTTGACCCTACTCTACTCGGCCCTACTCGATTTGCAGCATGTTTCCACTAGCCTGGTACCTCCTAAAACAAGCTAGTTTTAGTACCTACTCCGCTCTGGTTCCAAGCAAGCTGAGTCGATACTAAAAGATGACTTCACCGACTGCCGGCTACTTGAACAATCATCGATGAGTCATGAGCGCGACGACCTAGCACGCTAGCGGTAGCTACCATTAGCTTACCCTCGTACGTCTTTTCTTTACAGCTCGATTGCTCTTGTCCTTGGCTTCCTTCTGTTGTATAGCTTCCAAAACTCTCCTGTGCTTCTCATGGGGTATTTATTCTTACCACCTGCAGCCTTCTTTTGCTTTCCTTTTTTACTCGGTTTGTGACATAAAGCAGCAGATTGTTGTGTCTCGCTCAAAATCACCGCAAAAGTCACCGCAGTGCCGCTCAGCTGTTAACAGCGACACTGCACCCCGTTGGGAAGGTGACTGGGGCTAATGGAAAAGCAGCACAAGGCGAGTAGAGTAGAGTCGAGTAGAGTAGTGTAGGGCTTATGGAAAAGGGCCATAAGCTAACCCAGTTGTTCATAGTCCATCTGTGTCCAAAAACATGAAATCGATGCTCAGAATCTGGCCTCACTGTGACATCACCTGGTATTTCCAACCATAAATCTCCATCCAGAGCTATGGAAGTACACAGCTGTACTTGGCTTGGCACATTCCCAAGAAAAGAAAGGTGTGGTGGAGCTCATCTGCATTAACAGAGAAACAGACTTAAACTGAAGGTTCTGTGAAAGGCTGTTTTGCGTTGGTTTATAGAGGGTCCAAAATCTCCCCTAGTGATCAATCTGTTTTCTACTTAGATCTACTTGTTGGATTTCTTGGTCTTTTAACATAATTTATCGAGACTTTTTTGTTTAAATCCCCACTATGATTAAATCTGTCTGAGTGACTCATCCTCCTCCTCTCCTGGTGTCGCCTCCTCTTCCTTCAATTTGCTACAAACTTTTTACTGTGAGATTAAACTGTTGACGACTGCAGGAAACTTACACCACTAATCACATCAAAAACAGCACGTAGGCCTCACCTAGCTCTATTGTTAATGCTGTAGTGTTTTATTTTTTAAACCCATTCATGAGGACTAGGGTCTTTAAAACCAAAAAGACGTCTGAAGAATTAAAAATTACAGCATTTATTTCTTTAACACCATTCAGATTAAACAATATCAATATCTGCTCTTATCTTGATTTTGATTTGGTCTGTGGGTAGTTATCTGTCTTCAAGTAATCAAAACAATCAAAAGATATAAATGGTCACAAAACAAGACAATGTTTGTTTGCATCAATAGTTTTTCTCACCTATATATTTTATAGCTATATTTATTAGAATTCAAAATTCCCATCAGAAGTTTCTCCATATAGACCAGTGTTCAGGTTTTTGTTGAGCTAATGCAGAGAGACCTGTCTGTGTGTAAGTACTCTCGATTTGTATGTCAAGCACTGCTCTTGAAAAATGCACTTAGTTACATTTCTTTACTGCATGCATTTTAGCAGAGTCTGGTCCTGAATTTCTGACTGACATTTCAAAGAATCGGGCTGGACGTTAAAAGCCTTGAGATGCGACAGTGTCGTCTGACATATCAGGATAAAAGGTTCACATCAGAGTCAACACAAAAAAGTTTGACTTTCGTGGTTAAAAAAAAAAGAGAGGGAGTCATCTTGAGGGTTATATCTGCCTGCAGATTTACAGTAGTCTCTTCTGTGAAGAAGTTCATGAAAAGTGAAGTAGGAAACAAACAAACTTTGATTGATTGTACAATATAAAGTGACGTGCTGTGTGCTCTTGTAGAAAATGTTCAGGTGATGACTTTTACATATGCAGAAAAAAATCTGCGTGTCTTGAGAAGTGATTCATCATCAGTGGCTCTTAGTCACCTGGTAGTCAAGTTATGGATTGATCAAAGTTTCCAATAATAGCACCATCTTACACTTCATTTAATGTTTTCTAAGGTTACAGTTTCCATGGCACTCCAGATTTCACTTCATTTCTTCATCACTGAGGTTCCTGTCTTATAACTATCTCCTGCATTTCGACAAACAACAGGAGTTTATCTCATGTATTTGAACCAGGAAGTCAGGTCAAGTCAAAATGGACCAATAATGCACAAAATAAACATGTATCATCCCAAGCACTATGTGACCATAACAGAGATCGACAAGGTAAGAAACTCAAACTGCTTTGAGAGCACAAACCTTTGACAAGTCATCTCCAACACAGTTGCTGTCAGAAATGGGGAAATCGGTCCTCTTACAAAACCTTTAAAAATAATTATGCTTCTGCATCTAGATTTTGGACCACCGCCATAATCTTATCACTACTTCCTCAAGCCATACACAATATATTCTGAAATGTCATGAAAATCTGTTTAGAGTTGATTGAGTCATTTCCTAAATGTGGAAAAATGCCCTTGCACTGATAAATCATTTACAAATTCTTTGGCTCTTCTGAAAAAAAAAAGTTAAAAAAAAAATTTTATTTTCAAAAAAAAAAAAACTGCCCTATCTCGCAGTGTTCAAAAAAAATATTTAAAAAAATTCCTGAAAAAATCTTGTCACTTCTTCCCTGTGCCGTGAATAACATTACCTGGAAATGTCAGAAATGATAACATACTGAGGTATTCTGTTCACAATCTAACAAATAAACTTATAAATACCAGCAAAAGCATAATCTACTTGGTGGAATACATCAAACCAGTCAAATTTACAGTGTAGTTACAACACTGCCTGATCCTCTTGCTAGAAAGAAAGGGTTAAAATTTTTTTCTATTATATATTATATTATTATTATATATTTTTTTGCCTCTATTTCCATGAGTAAACATATTATGTCTGCATGTCGTGCAGCTGCTCTCCAGTTTATAACTTTGTCTTTAAATATATATATATATATGTATATGTATATATATATATATATATATATATATATATATATATATATATATATATATATATATATATATACATCTATGTATATATATGTGTATATATATATATATATAATTGACACACATACACACACATCCCACACAGGAGGATTTGTTTACGAAAATGAAGAAGTACTCAGTTATGCTGCATCTTGCATTATATCAACCAAAATATCCTTTTTTCATTGATGTCATTCATTGTTTAATTTGCTCTGCTCTCTCTAATGTTGCTAACAACAGAACTCTGTTGTTTTTCCCTTCAAAATAAATGTAGTTTTTTTTTAGACGGGAAGAAAAGTTACCTTTCCAAAAGCTTGGACAAATTAATAACAAAGACAAATTTCATAGTTCATATATAAATATATTACATATTTATACATGGTACTTACTCTTTGCAGGTTTACTCACACAAAATAAATCAACTCAATCAATCAAAGGTGAACTCCTTGAAAGTGTTAATGCTGTCACAGCGACAGAAGATCATTGGAAATCACTGAGTTCAATTTGTTGATGTACTTCTGCACATTTCTGAATGAAAAAAAAAGGACCTCAAAGCTGCATCCTACCTCAATGTCCGTGTTTTGGATCACATTTGCATTTGGTTAGGCATCAATTTAAATAAAAGAAACAAAAAATAAATAACACAAAAGGCATTTACTGTCATTGCCCTGGTTTATATACTGGTAAGGAATTCTGTGCTTTATCAACATACACTCAAAGTTCAAAGTACAGCTATTCTGAATGTGAGTAAACTATAAAAAAAACTGTAGATTAATTTAGTTATACAAAAAATATTTCTTGCAGCAGAAAATGCAGTATAGTCTGCCACTGTATATTGATTTGATTATTATTTCAGGTGTGTAATTTGGATGAGACTGCGGTGAAAGCACATTCACTCCCCCTCCCATCCACGGTTGTGCTCTTAGCCTTCACCCTCCCTCATGCACAGCGGATCCACTGTGTTTGTGCCCCTTTAGCTGCCATTAGCTTTGTGGCAATTTGAAGCCACAAGAGTCCAAAAGCACATGTCCCTTCATAAAATTCACATAACCTGTACAATCCAAACAACTACGGCTCATTTAGATATAACAAAGGCATATACTTATAATAACAGAGCATCCATAGAGCACTGACATTGAACTGAGCCATGACTGGCTGAAAAGTGGGTGTCCCTTGCTAAATTTCTAAAGGTTAATACAGAACAAGGAGGGGGCAAAGATGTCTAATGAAGTCTCAAGTGGCTTCAGTTATAGGATAGGTAATCATATTTTTGGGGCAGAGACACAAAAATAAGTTGCATACAGCATCTTTTCATAAAATGTGTTTACTGTTTTTAAAAGCTTTAATTTCTCAATAAAAAATGTATCATGCTAATCTCCTAACATGTGGATAAACTGTGATGCAGTGACAAATGTGTGGCAATAAAATAGAAACTAGGCACCCAAATGAGTAAATGCCATGACATATTCTTTCAACAGAGGCAGTGATTTTCATTAACTTACATCCACTGATGTCAAAAGGGAGGGACATTTAAACTCTGAAAATAGCATCATTTCACATTAGATTAAAACGACACATAATTCTAGACTCAGTTAAATGTTACATGCGCCATTTAGTTTCCAAGGTAACAAGGGGGGTATATTTAGAGTGCACTAAACTAAGACAGAGAAAAAAAGTGTTAATAATCTTGATGGAGCTTTTACAGTTAGTTGGAGTCAAATAGTAAAGATCAAAACACCTCATCTGCTTCCAGTCAAAGGTGAGAGAATGCTCAAGAACAACCAGCATGCTCATTCAGCACCACTTCTCGCACCTGCATCATTCACTATTCAGTGGCAGAACTGACTCACATGGTACAGGAGAGGATTTCATTGAAGGAAGTTTCAGGGGAAATAAAGACGTCAGTGGAAAAAGGTGTTTTTACATTATGTTGAGCCTATTTATCCATCATAAATGCCAAGCATGGTATCAAACACAACAAATACAACCAACTCATGTATGTAATAACACTGATTTGAGTTGTAACACCACTGTGAATCTATTCATTGATAAATATGTGCACATTTTCATTCAAGCTGAATCTGAAAGCTGTGATAAATGAGGACGGCACGATAGAATAATGAATAAAACAATAATAATTTGGAGTATGTTTTATGTGCAATAGTGGAAAAACAGGTCTGATTTGAGTGTAAATGTAATAATAAGATTGTGTGAGATCTCCTACACCAGGGGTGTCCAAACTTTTTGCATCGAGGGCCACATGAACAGGAACACATGGACGACTGAGCCAGTTGATCCACCTCACTTTTAGTGTATTTAAGTTAAAGTTTATGGGTTCGGTGGGGGAGGCTATCACCTGTCAAGAGGCCCTTGTAACCCCGGGCTATCACTGGGTTCACACCTAGTCAGGGTGAGAATAACCTTCTGAGCAACAGAGATGGGAGACAATGATCTTCACTGTCAGACACAAAACAAGAGTAAACTGCAAAATGTTGGTGCTTAAAGATAAATAATTGCAATATACTTTGTAAATGAGACCTTGTGACAAAGTAAATGTGGCAGAAAAATTCACATGATTGATGTCATTTACTGCTGTAATCGAAATGTCTTTATCCATTTAACTGTTTCAGGGGCAAATTAAAAATGGGCTGTGGGCTGCATTTGGCCCCCGGCCATAGTTTGGACACCCCTGTCCTACACAAACAGCATTTAGTTGTGTGCACACTTAAGGCTCTAAATCAGTGGTTCTTGACTAAGTGATCCAAATCTACACTGTGCCTCTTCAGTGTGTCACAGCCAATAGAAATCATTGAATAACTAATACGAATAACCCAAACCTCTAAAGCAATAAAAATGATTCAAGTGCCCTCTGCCCGCCTCAGCACCATGGGGAGCAGGGTCTTCAGTCGCTCTGCTCCCCAGCTCTGGAACTCTCTCCCTCCAGACCTCGGAAATCTGATCTCTTTGTCCCCTTTCAAATCCAGACCCAAAACCCACCTGTTCAGGACAGCATACTCTTTACAGTGAACTTGCCATTCTCATCCCCTTATCCTTCATTGTCAGTTGAAAAATTGCAATCGCTTATAACACTTTAAATCAATTCCTGAATGTTTCAAAGTTCAAAAAAGAAGCACATTTTATTTTTTTATTATTATTTCTTCGACTGAAAAAATAATATATTTAATATAATAATATATAACATGATAGAAACAAGACTCCACTTGCCACCATAAGGGGGCTCCTTCCACATCATACATAGAACTTCTTTTTATTATCTTTCCCTGGGGCTGAACATAACCCCAGGACCACGAATCACCATCCTTGCGGTCTTGATTGGTTTTGGACTAAAATCACTTCAACTGACTGACAGCGTGGACATATCATCTAAATTCTCTATCCTGACTGACAGATCACATGGTATTCACTTATCTTTAGAGTATGTCAAGTAAAGACCACAAAGAATTGATATATTTGAGCACAATTATGGTAAAAAAAAATGTTCTCACTAAATAATTAAGACATAATGGAAACATTTTCATTCAAGGTTTGCCTGGTGTATCCCCGTTCTATGTTTCTGTCTTATTTTTATGTTCTTAACCAGACTGAGTAACCAGGAAATTACCCAGACAAAGTCCAAAGTGAGGGGTTTAAGTAACTTTACATTTTCAGAGAAATGTGCTACCCTGTCAGTGACAGAAACAAGCTTCAAAATAACTTGGTATCCAGCACTGACAAACGTGTCCATAGAACTGCTCTGATGTTTGAGCAACAGAATGTGCAGCCAAAAAATGATAGTGACCCTAGCAAGTAAGCAGCATAAAACATGCATGAGATACACAAACAAGATGGTAGAGCTGGCCCTCACTTTAAATAAATCTTTGGAGAATTTGAAGACAATGAAGAAGAGAAATCAATGATGGGTCACTGCAGTGCAGGTTTATCTTTGTACTTTCATTTCTGATCTTTGCATAACTGCTAGTTAAACACAGATTTAAAAACAAGCTTAACTTCTGAAAAAGTATTCGATTAACACCTTAAAGCTGCCCTGAGTTTTGCAGAGCGTCCTCGAGGGTTGTCACTGATGTCTTCCTTATCCGGGGTGGTTACTTTTCTTCGTAAGGGATGCCAATACAAATTTCCACCCTCTCTTTTCTCATCCATCAACGTTCTCCTCCCAGTGCTTTGCTTCCTGGGGCTGAAGTGATACTGGTCGAGATTAGACAAGTCATCTCCTCTGAGGAAACGTTTGACCAGTCTGTCTTCTAGAGAATGAAAAGTGATCACACAGAGACGTCCTCCAGGTCTCAGTGCTGCCTGGGCCGCACAGAGGCCAGCGTGTAGCTCATTCAGCTCATCATTCACAAAGATACGTAGGGCTTGGAAAGTCTTTGTGGCTACGTGAGCAGGTCGGTGGAGTTTGTCTTTACGTGCATGGACAAAAGCTGCAGGTAATGCCCCTGGAGGAGAAGAAAAGAACAGAGTGAGGAGGTTTTATGGAAGCAAGGTTTTGGAAAAAAAAGTGTTTTTCATTTTTTGCCTGATGTAATGTGTGAAGTAGGAAAAAAAAAACAGCACATTAAACCAAAGACAGTGAAATCTACTAATGATCTACTAATAAGCAGAAATACTTTGATAACTTAGCAAGTCAAAGCATAACAAACACACTTTATTTTCCCACTTTACTTTCCTTTACCTTGCCAGAGAATAACTTATGCAAATCTATTCAACCATCCATTTTCCCTTTATGAGGCACGGGGGCCTGGAGCTTATCCAGGTTTGTATTGGGCAAGAGGTGGGGTACACCATGAACCTGAACTGGTCACCAGCAAACGACAGGGCCACATAGAGAGACGGATAACTATTCCCACTCACAATCATACCTAAGGGTAATTTGTGAGTTATGTGCACAACTTGCTGCACCACCATGCTGCCCCATGCAAATCTAATGCAAGTTTAATGCAATACCTAAGGAAACACAAATATATATACATATCTATCTATCTATCTATGGGGTGTCGGTGGCGCAGTTGGATAGTGCGCTTGGTCAGTGATCGTGAGGTTGCAGGTTCAAGCCCAGCTCCAGGCGACACTTGGCGATGTGTCCTTGGGCAAGACACTTAACCCCAAGTTGCTCCCACTGCTTCATCAGTGGCGTGTAAATGGGCATGAAAGGGTGTGAATGTGTTAGAAATACTGATGGATAACTAACATAGAAACTGAACCATCAGTGAATGTGAGAGCGAATGGGTGTGAATGGGTAAGTGTGACCTGCGGTGTAAAGCAGCTTTGAGTAGTCCAAGACTAGGGATGCGCTATATAAGCTCAAGTCTATCTATCTATCTATCTATCTATCTATCTATCTATCTATCTGATAGATAGATAGATAGATAGATGTGTGTGTAGGAACACTTTCTGCTGTAACTTACAAAGGCATATATAATTCACATAATATTTCTTGTAAATCCTCTACACTTGAGTTGTCCAATGCCCATATTTTACTAATATTGGATGTAATTTCCAATTCTTTGATTAAATTTACAAAGGACAACTAGTTCAGTCTTACATTTTCACAGGAGAGGAGATAACGTGTTACTTGGTTGGGGGGGTAAACCATTAAATGCATTTGACTAATCACTGAGGCAGGCCAAACAATAATAACATTCCCAGTGCACTCTTAAAAGTACCTAAGTCTATATCAAAAGTTTTTTTTTTTTGTTTTTTTTTTTACAGTAGTTGTCCTTTATATTGCTTTGAAGTTGTTAATATATTTGTTAAAGGCAGAAAAGGTTAACTGCCACGGTCAGATTTATTCAAACATTTATACCACAATAAGATGTCAGCACCGTTACGGTAGCTCTGACGCCCCTTTTTTTCTATAGATACATCTATGACCTTGATCTCTTCCCGAACATCAGTAGATGTTACAGACCTATGACATTAGATGGAAAATGTCTAACCCAGCTCACAGCTTACAGGTTTAAAGACTACAGCAGTAAATTCTTAAGGGCACCACACTGTAAACACACTATGGAACTGCTTGGGAAGTGATATCCACATTTGAGATCATTTGGAGAAGGAGTGAAGAGGGCCATCTGTGTCCATCTGAGTCACTGCCACACCACTTATCAGTTAGCACACCACCAAACCATACCTTAAGTCCTGTGACTCTAATCCCACCAGTGACTCATATATGACCTCAACAACCTGTAGGTGTTAGCAGGGCATTGATAGCACAAGAGAGGAAAAGAAAACTAAGATTTCCAAGTGTCACAAGAACAAAAGAAGCCTCTAGAGTGGAAAAAATGATGCAACTGGATTCAAAATGTTAATTATCAGAGTGAGCATATTAGCTATAGCCTGAAATGCTTGTCTCGATGTAAAAAATGACTTAAAGCAAGTCAAAGCAGACAAAAAAGAAAATTGGCCTTTCAAAACATGACAGGTTCATGAGAGGATCTGTGCAGGGCAGATGGAGGGTGGAGATGGTGTTGATATGGCTGATGTGTCACCAAAATACAGATGTAGATTCAGCCAAATGTCTCCACTGATATTTCTGATGCTGAATCTTACTTAGAAAATTACACACAGCTCCAGTAAAAACACTTTATAAAAAGACTTTTATTGGTGCTTCTTGAATGTGTGTACTCTGCAGTGACCTTCACTCTAAAAAGGGTGCTTCTATTCAACCTTCCTCTTTGAACTATTCTTGACCACTCTGAACTATTTTTTGGACTAAAATTCCTTGTAAAAACATCAACATCTCTAGTTATTTGAAGTAGGGCTGAATGATTTGGAAGAGGTGGCAATGCAGTATATTTTCTTGTAGTGATAATATTGCAATGTGAGACAAAGTTATTATGGGCAAATGTAAGTTTCTATGGGCTTCATGATTAAAACTGGATCTTACAATCAATTCTTTCTCACCTTAGTATTTAAACCTAAAAAATATGATGTACAACATCATTATTCATTACTGTGAGGACAGTGAGTGAGGAAGACATAAACAAGATGTGTGCCGAGAGCACATACTTTTGCCAAGGCATTTCCAACACTGTCTGGTGAGCTATTGTCAAAAAATGTGGAATATTTCTCTAACTGCTAACTGTTAAGAAATCTTTGAAAAACTCTTGGATCGATCCACACTTAGATTCAGATGCTACCAAAATCGAAGTAATTCTCACTTGGGCTATGACCAACATTCCCTGAATATTTCATCAAAATCTGCTGAGGGTTTATTGAGAAGATTACCTAAGAAAAATACGCAGAAACGGTCCTATCTTGTAATGTTAACAAATCCTTTAAAAATTCCTGGTTGCGCTCGTCACTTCTTCTGTTTGCCAACATTCTCTGGAAATCTCATAAAAATCTGATTAAGGTCCCATGTCCTGCCATGTGTGGCCATTTACATAATGGCTTGGGTGTCTAATAAACAAGGATTTGATTTAAGTTCAATAAAAGACTGAACAACTTTGCCTCTGTAGAGGATCAGATGTAGCTCATTTTCCCTCCCCTTTGGAAACACTTGGATCTGAAGGGGGCAGGGAGGCTATGATAAGTGTACTTAAAGCCATAAAGGTCGCAAAAAGTAGCAAAAAGCTTCTTCACACAAAAGTCAGGGAATGTCAAATGAGTAAGCTTATAGGCGATCACAAACAGAAGAACAGTTAAGACCAGACTGGAGTTGATTTTGGGAGACAGGCAGTGATTTATAGCTTACAAAAGCCTTGCAGCCATCCATGCTAATACCTTTGTGCTTAAATTTTCACATGGCTGCACAGGCACAACTGCAGCCAGCTCTTGATTGAACAAGAACGTGTTATCCTGTGATAGTTTGAGCAAGCAACAGAAGAATAGGAGGGTTTTACCCTTTCAAAATGTTGGGATGTAGACAGGTCATGGATACAATTTTGTACAGAAAGCATTAAAACCTTTAAAGTCACTTGTAGACAACCAGTACACCAGCGATTGCTAGCATTGCCTTGGCCTGCCCAGTGCCTCAGTTACAGATAATGCTATGTGTTATGCTTCATTATAAGATTAGTACATATTTAATGCCAAAAACTTATTTTATGCTAGATGGAAATGAAAGGAGGGATGTGCACACTGTTAACTAGCTATCTACTACAGACATTTAAAGACTTGTAGTACATCAGACAGCATACTTGAAGGCATTTATGGCTGAATAGGTAGATTGCAGATAATCGTGGGACAACAATATTCATTTAGCACTTGCAATAAATACACCAAGGATACCTAATAAACAAGCCAGCTTTGAATGTATTAAAATTGTGTGAGGGCAGGTGAATTGCAAAAAATACAGCAGTGCTTGTTTTGTAACTCTGCACGTTATTTTTTTTCTATTGAGATAAATTCAGACTCTTGCAATTTGTTGATTCCCAAAAATAATATCAAAGTTCCAAACATATCTACTGTGAAGCTCTATCCTTTAAAATACACATGCCCTGCAGAGACAGGCAGACGTGCCAGGAAAGCTGCTTTATCTTGTACACACTGGGTGCACAGGCTTGATATAGAAAGGCATGCAGGGTGTAGCTAGCACCAGAATTTAAGCACCATAAGGTAAATTATAACTTTCAAAGGCAGGTGCTAATACTCTTAATGCAAATCTATTGCAAAAATAATCTTCATTAATACAGGAAAGATGAAATTCCTTTCCCAGCCAAGATTGATAAACTTATAACCACGGCACAGAAGGCTAAGGAACAGTTAGACACTTATATAGACCTAAAGAGAAACTGCAATAAATAGAGAAGTGAGTGATGTGGCATTTCTCTCCTCCTGCACTAAACAGCCCGAGGTGTGACTCACACTGCAATCAATACAATGCCTGCACAGCGAGGACCAACCCTGGTCTAGTCTCACAGAGCCATGTACTCTCCCTCTAATTCACCTTTCAAATGTACTACAAGCAGATCCATGGAGATTAAGATGAGATTAACCAACAGATTAAGATGTGTGTATGAAGGGGGTTTGGGTAGTTATGGGTAGCATCACATGACTGTTAATATATCTCACAGAAGAATATATCTCACTTTTCCATGTATCTGTATAGCTAATCCACTCATCCTGTTTGGGATAATATTTTATTGAAAACTAGGGCTGGGACGATTCACTTTTCTCCCGATTCGATTTATTGCAATTTTTTAGGTGCCGATACGATTTAAATTGCAATTCTACGATACTGCCGATTTTTGCAATCTTTAGTTAGCTTTTTTAAAACCAGTGAAAAAGATGAACAATGATGATGCCTACAGACTATATCAGGAAAAATACACATCACATGTGAGACTGTATTTTGGACTTATTCAGCAATATATATTAACCAGCTGTTTATGCTCCCTCTCTTCAAAAGCCTGGATTGCATATAAAAAGTGGCTTATTATCCCTTCAGGCAACAGAGTTTTTTCAAGAAATATTCAATTTTGCTATCAAGATTTAAAAAGGCTATAGTTTCAAAGTGGTTAGTTTTCCCAGCCATCGTCATCACTGTAATTTACGGGCCGAGCATGAACGCCTCTGCTGACTGCACTGTTTACCCCCGGCTTCTCCCTCGTTTGACCAGAGCTCTGCGGTCTCATTCTCCGCTAACACCGTCACTTTTCGCGGTGTTTTGAGCTTCCCTGCATCCCAATCCATGTACCCTCTTCGGCAGTCGCCGGCCATGAAGAGGAAAAGCTCTCGGTATGTACTGCTCTGGGACTGTAATGGCGCGCGGAGCCGAACCCGCTGTGCACACACCCTGCCAGTTTGGTTCTCACTGGACGACTGACCGTCATCCTCAGAAAGTAAATATTCCTCAAATTCAGAGTCAGCCAGTACTTGACAAAGTACTCTCGGCATCGTGAGTACACTTACTAAGTCTCTATCACTCTGTGTCTCTCTCTCTGCTCCACTCCTATTGAAAACAATAATCAATTTTGCCAATTGATCCAAATTCTGTACTGATACTTTCAGTTTTCCGTGTGGAAAGCTCACAACCCGGCTCTGGTTTTGGGGTCAACAATGTCAAACCCAACACTCATAATAAGTTTTGCTAAGAGTTGGATGTCCTTAAATTGCAAGTCATCCCAAACTTAGTGGAGGGTACCAATAAGGGAATTGTGAATCAAAAAACATCCCAGAATGGACTCATTTGGTTATTTTTTTCTTGATTCTTAACCGGAACTGAATCTCCATTCCCATTGCTTGAGGGGTTAGGCCTATTCCTAACCTTATTATGCAGATGGATCAGCCTGACTAAATTTCTGTTATCAAACGGATCCATTTTGCCAAGTGCCAGTCTAAAACAACTGTACCCAACCCAAAGACAGATGGCCCAATCAGTGTCCTTAGCAGGAACAGGTGGGCGCTATGAGCAAGAAAACAGCAGGAAGCGACTGCTCTGACAGAGATTAGCATAGATGCTAACAGCTGCAGTAGCTTTATTTATCTGACTGCATTTCTTTATTAAATGAAGAACTAACACTACAGACTTTTCCATAAGAAGGGTATTTTTGCTGTCTTTTGTGCATCTTGTGTGTTAGTGTGCAGTGTTTCCTCGTACAGTTTTCAGTCCTTTATCCCTCTTATGCTTCTGTTTTCTCTTGTGAGCACATTTTTTTTAAATAAAAGTCTGATCTTTAGTGTTTCCAGTTCCATTGTTCTCTGCATTGCACTTTCTGTTCACTTTTTCTTTTGTGGGTCTGTTGATTGTATTTGTCCTTGTTCAGTGTTTTCTGTTGTGATGTGAAGTTTTAGCCTCCTGTATACAACAGTCATTTCACTTTTGTGTTTCCCTACTTGGTTGCTTTGATTGTGCTCACCTAATCGTCTTCAGTTTTATTTGCGCTTTGTCGTCACCACTCTATTTAGCCTGTGTTTCTTTCACTTTGTGTTGTTTGTTTTCTGCTTTTTCTTCTTTATGTCCCGTTTCCAATGTTTTTGTCATCCCTTTGTTGTGCAGAAACATTTCCTGCCAGTGTATTTGAGATTTTGATATATAAACCACTTTTTATTGTTTTTCTTTGCGCTTGAATCTAAATCTTGTGAAGCAGATTGATTAGCCAGATTTCATGACTGTCATCAGGCAGAGTATTTTTGTAAAGCTTCAAGCTGACAGAATTGTGTCCAATCAGAAAATTATCAGGCTTTTCAATGTTCCCTTTAGGACAATGAAGCAGTATTGTGAACCCTGGTTTAGTTGAGCCAAGAGTGAGTGGCGACCTCAGTCCACTGATCAGTTCAAAAGGAATGCAGACAAAACATTCTTGTAATTGCCCAGTAGCTTTTCTTTAAAAGGTCTGCCCTTCCCAGTAACTTAATTTGAGATCTTTTCCAGATGAATATGAGATATAGATCCTGTGGATAGGTGAGGCCATCCATCTGGTCGGTCAGGTTGATTCTAAAGTGTTGATTTCAGCAGCATCCCATGCTGCCTTTTGTG
Source organism: Scarus forsteni (assembly GCA_036419115.1). Classification (NCBI taxonomy): domain Eukaryota; kingdom Metazoa; phylum Chordata; class Actinopteri; order Labriformes; family Labridae; genus Scarus; species Scarus forsteni. The sequence goes on along the minus strand of JAZDUH010000354.1, from coordinate 4,557,933 downwards.
TTTTTTCCTGTTTTTGTACTAAATGATTTTATGTTTGGTGCAAGGCGAATTCCCCTCGTGCTATAAAGGTTTTATTGACTAATTTTGTCATTAAGTCCAATAAGCAACATCTGCTGTGTCTGTTTTGTTTTACCCTGTTACAGGAAGGTTTTCACTTTAAATATGATGTGACCCAAGTTGTTGCCACTGTTACAGTTATTGTTTTTGGTGAAAATTAACATCTAAAAACCTGTGAGCACCTAATTTTACACAACTATGTCCTAGCTACACACACCCACACACATATGCACCGGGTAATTGTGCAAAAAGTGCTGTTATTGAGCTTAAATGGATGCTTTTATGAATCAATTCCTGATTTCATTGTTTAATAAAATAAACAAAGTTTCCATTAAGTAACAGGAGGGGTTAAACTGGGTGAAGCGGCTCTGAGGGTTTTTTTTTTTTTTATTCAGGCTGTTTAAAGACCTTCAGAGCAGAACTGGGCTGTGGGATTTTCTACTCAGTGATTTCACGTACCTCTCTGTAGAAAGTTTTTTTTTTCCGTTTCTGTTGTTTTGATAAAAATCTTTAAGTCATTTATATTTTCTTTTATGGATGCAGTTCCCTAAAATGGGTTCTGGTGCCACAATAGAGATTGATTCAAGCTCCTCAGATACATTTTCTGCCCACCAAGTAATACCTGCCACAATTTAAAAATTGTAATAAGAACAACAAATTGATAGCAATATACGAGTGTCATATAGGCTGTGATGACAGGCATGCTTTCATATGTCACTTACAAAATACGTCAAACTTGTGATTAAGTCTCCTCACCACACAAACAACACACACATGCTTGAACATGGCACTTATTAGCTGACTACTTAGCCTATTTTACACTAGTGGTGTGCGATATGATGATATTAAATTGTTAAGGATTATAACGTGGGGATGGTGTCATAAAGCAGAAAGATTGTCAGATGGTCTGTGTGGGATCTCTTGTTTGGTTAAGTAGTGTGAAGCCATTATAGACATTGCAGTTAGATATTTGTTCTAAATTGTTGCACTTTAAGAGATAACCAGTTACTTAAATTTGAATTTATATTTGACCCTTTTCAATAAGCTATTTGGTGTGTTTAGTTTTTATGTTACAAAAGTGCACTTTATTGTTGTTCATTACTTTTATGTTTACATTTATTGCACATTTTTTTAAAAAACTGCACTATTTAAATTAAAATCTGTTCAGAAAGTTTCTTTGGCTTAAATTGTCTCTTTTTTCTTTTAGGGTTTTACATGTTTTTTATGTTAAACACAGGGAAAAATGGTCAAACATGCAAATTAGTCTAGAAAAATCAACGTAAAAATTAATCGTGATAAAATAGTTATTGTGATTTTATTTTTAAAAAATCGTGGTATGATATTTTTGCCATATCGCCCACAACTATTTTACACCATCAAAAGCACAAGCAAAGAGACAAACATTTTTTGTGTGTTTCAGCAGATTTTTCTGTCTCTACATTAGAGACTGATGCCTTTAAATGATCACACATGGAATGAAAATTAAAAAAAAAAACAGGAAAAGAAGGAAGACAACTGCCAGATTTAGAATATTTATATAAAAGGCGAGCCTCTTCACCAGTGTTTCCTGCTCCCCTGTCATGCTGGTGCCTTTCATGCACTGACCACACATCCTAAAGTTTGAACATCAAAAAGGCTCCCTACAAAAACCTAATGTACAAAGTCAGAAACACACTTTCTGTCATATTTTTGAGAACATTGTATGGAGTCAACATGGGGACAATACACCCACGCACAAAATAACGTCTCACACGCACAAAATAACGTCTCACGAGCAGTGCATATGATTCCACACGCGCGGTACTTGACTACCGCGCGCAGATTTGAATCCTGCAGGCTCAAGAGGTTCTGCTCTCGCTTGCGGAGAAGAAGCTTTTCTTGCTCGAGGGTTGTTTCTGCGCTCACGGTGCACACTACGCGCGCGCAAGAAGCAGCTTCCACTGCCAGGGGTGCTCTCTGCACGCGCGGGGCAAGACTTTTGGCACTTTGGAGGCGGAGCCCCTGGTCTTTGATTGACAGCTCTCATGGAGCCCGGGGTTGCCAGGTAGGAAAGTTTCACATAAATGATACCCAGGAGGAGAGTCAGAGTATTATTGATTTATTTACTATTCATTTATTCATTTGTTTATTTATTTTTGTATTCATTTATCATTCATTTATTTATTTTTTTCTCCAGTAGCTCCTGATCCACACTGATGCTAGTTGGTGGCGCTGATGCAACCAATGACAAAAAGCACAAGTACAGAAGAAGAAGAGCAGCGTACCGGTCTGACCCATTGACTGTAAAAAACATTCTTAAAATACATCCATGGTCTGACCAGGCTAGTCTGACTCAAGGAAAAAAATAACGGTAATGTCCATTGAACTTATATTAGATCCACTCTTCATACTTTTTCAAGTTGACTGTAGCTGTCAAAAAACGTATTTTCATTTTTTTATTTTTATGGCCAGCGACAAATAAGAACTAATACAAAGATAGGAGGTTAACAGTTGTGCAGGACAGGAAGGAAGCCTAAATGTTTTCATAATATCTTCCCCTAAAAAATATCACTGTTTTAGATCACCCAATAGGAGAGGAAGAAAAGAAATGAAAAATAAATAAATAAATAAAGCAATAAATGGAACAGTGTCAGAAGAAAAGTGATAATAAAAAAAGAAAAGAAAACAACAAAATGACACTGATATGTCAACTTTACAGAGGTGTACAAGGTATGATTATGTTGTCGTTATGCTGGTGTCCTGTCGGATGTGAAACTTCCCTACCTGGCAACCCCGAGCAGAACCTCTTGAGCTCGCGGGATTCAAATCTGCGCGCGTTAGTCAAATACCGCGCGTGCGGAATCATATACACTGCTCGTGAGACGTTATTTTGTGCGTGGGTTTATTGTCCCCATATTGACTCCATACATTGCCATGATTGTTATCAGTCCAGCATTAGCTTCTCTTCACTGGCATTCAGTTCTCAGGACTTTTGGCATCCTCGTTGACCCCCTCAACCACTGGACAACACACAGGCTGCTCCTGACTAGAGCTGCAGCTATCGATTCTTTTTGTAACCGATTACTCTATAAAATTTTTGTCGAGTACTTGAGTAAAATTTTAATAACAGTTACATTGCGCTCACTGCTATTTTTTTTTTTTTTTTTTTTACATTGAATCACTACACATTATTATTATTAGTAACACACAAAACAGAAAAGCCAGGTCACTTAATTTAACTTATTTTCCTTATTTTGAACATTCTGAGCATAAATGGGATCTCAAAATCAAAATCTATACTTTTATTTTTCTCTGGGCCATATCTTGCTTTTTTCAGTATTTTTTAAAAAGTTTGGTTATTTTTATTATATTTGTATTCATGCTTGTCTCTTTTTGCTAAGTTATTGCCTTTACTACTGTACCACATTGATGATCTTATTTTGCTTACTTTATTTCTAGGACCAAATAATATACTTAGATACTAAGATAATTTAACTAGCTAATTTACATTTCTATAACATATGAAAGCATTCCCTACACCTGCTTCCTCTACTCACCATCAGTGTTTCCTGTTCTACTCTCTGCAATCAAGTTAAATTTAAAGTTATTGGATGTGAAAAGTATGTGAACAAAATACACATGATTCTGGGCAAGAAGCCTCCGCATTGATTTATGTTCTGAACCAGCCTTTAGACAGAGCCATAATCAAAGTAGGTTGTTTACTAGCCATATCTCAGTTATTGATCACATTAGCTGCTTCTGCTGATGTATCATGAGTGTCATCCTGTTGTGTCGCTCTGCGGAGTGCGGACTTGATGCACAGACCGGATGTTTACTGTTGACGTGCTGCAGCATTGACGACGTGCTGTCATGCTAAGCTACGTGCTAAGCTAACTCCGTTTGACATCAGACACACTGCACTGTGTTTTCTTTTCATCCCTTCTTGTAGTGACCACCCACTTGGGACACTCTGTCATTTCTTCTGTGGACTCTCTCTTTTCTGTCCCTCTCTTTTCTCTTCCTTCATGATTTTAAAAGCAGCGCAGCAGCGCTCAAACACCGTCAAACACCGTGCACTGTATAGTAGTCCAGATATATATATTTTATCTGTATAATTATATATTAAACGAGGCTTCGAGGCACACAATTTGCCTCAAAGATATTTTGTAATCGAATAATCGAGATTATTCAAGGAATTGTTTCAGCTCTACTCCTGACAGTTGTCCCTTTAACTGAAACTTCAAGGTGACAGAGCTTTTGCATTCGGGGCCCCTCAACCGTGAACTAGCCTTTCTCCCTCAGCCAGGTCTGCACCCTCTGTTTAAACTTTCAAGCTTCATCTTAAACTTAAGTCATGCTTATTGTTTTTTATCTGATGTACAAAATAATGACTTTCTTTGATAAATCCCAAAGAAAACTGTACACTACAAGAAAGTATGCTTCTGTTTTTTTACTCCTTTTATGTTGGGGGATGAACAGAATAACATTTAGATGAGTTAAATAAAAAAAACAGACATAGAATGAGGAAAAGAAATGGATGTCATGCTTTCATTTCTATTTTTTATTGCCACATTGTATTAAATGTATTTCCCTTCCCTCTAACGGTGAATTTTATTTTCTATTAATCCAATTGTTTGACTAAAATAAGGCGGTGTTTCTTTTTTTGTTTTTCAATCAAGCAAATTGAATCTTCTTGCCAGTAATGTCACAAATCATCAATCATAATCGAGCCGGTTGACAGACAGGTATTACTCTAGCAGGTTTTACTCTGAATATGTCTAGAATTGGTTCTGGTAACGCTGAAGTCTACATCGAACACAAGATGGGTTTGCATTGGACAATATTTGGAGAGGTTAAGTTTTAAGCGGTGTGTCCAGTGTAGTATCTTGAATTGTAAGAGTCCATATCTGACACAGGCCTCTTTGAAGAGATTCAGAGTCTCCGTGTCATGTATCTGTGAAAACATTTCACAAATTCTCAATATACATCCTTTCAGATTCCCTTAAAGGTCTCCCTCAGGCAAAAATTAGGAAGCCTGAAGGAGATCTTGCAGATCGAAATGTTGCCTTGTATTAAGTGATGTCTCTCACTGGGAGCTGAACAGTGTGAAGACCTTTTACTTTTTTCTGCAGTAGATGATTTCTTTCTCCTGCACCTGCTAAAATAGTGCCTGGATGTGTGCACACAAGCCTTCTTTTTTGTCTCATCTTAATAAAATGGAAAAGATAAAATAATAGATACATATTAATATATAAAGAGAATTATAAAAAAATATACCCTGAGGTTAAACTTCCCAGGTATACTAAAGCATATAAAAGGCATAACTCCTGTACCTTCTTTTTTGTTATAGAGGCAAGGTACACATTGTAAAAATATTAAAGCTGTCAAAATAAATGTAGATTAATCCATCCAAATTTAAACATTCCACAGCCCTAAAAAATAAACATTCACCAGTATTCTAATGGCTTTTAGTCCATTTAACTTTTAAGTCTGGTCCTGGTTTATCTGCGGGTCTACCATTTGTTGTTTGTCCTACACATGGGTAGATCTTTTGTTTCAAATCTCACCTGATGTTGAGGTGTGTTTGTTTTCTCTTTCAATCATCAGGTGTAGTTAAGATGTTGGTTTCAATTAATTTTTTCAGTCTTACAGGTTGAAGAATGACTTGTCCATCATAAAGTTATGTCTCGCCAGATGATATAAGCTGTAGGGTATATGCAGCTTAGCTTTCACCCGACTGACCAGGTCTCGTAGCTGTCCGACTTCAGGATTAAGGTCTGGAAAGATGCGTATGAGGGTCCTTTGAACAACAGTTGGCCTTTGTTTCTGGATAATTTTAAAATTTTTCTTTGTCAGAGTATTAAAGGATAGGTTCGGTTTCTACAGCTTTCACATTGTTTATGGAAGGAAGTATTCAAAGTTCTCCTCCACAACATCTTTATCCGATAGATTTTCGTCCACAAAACTGGAAGAAGAAAGTCGTTGTGTAGCTGGCTGTCCTCCCCTAAAACAATTAGCCGTACTGGGCATGCGCGGAGGCAAACATTCTTCTTCTTCAGTTCAGAGGTCAGCACAGCCACAAAACATGTCTGGAGCAACACAGACTGTCATGGAGGAGTAGCCTGAGCGGACCATGATGAAATATTGGTGAAACTAATGAGTTTTTGGATGATTAATGCAGTTTTAGGAGCGGAGCTAACATGCCCCGTGTGCTACCATTATACGGATGTCCGCCGCTCGATTTTGGATCTAAATATCTCCCGAAGCACTGTTTGGATCAGGAAAGCCTTCTGGGTGAGTATATTGTTCTACTTCATTCTACAAACAATTTGAAAGCTGTAGAAACCAAACTTATCCTTTAATGTAGGCCAAAAATGACAGCTCTGGGGCTTTCTTCCCTCCTTGGCTTAGTGGCAAGGCTTCTGTGGGATGGGTCTATAATGATGATGATGATCCCCATCTGTAAATGTTTGACTTTTTTTTTTCGTTCTTTTTTTTTCACACAAATTCTTCATTTTACCTTCATCCTTTAACCTTGAAGAGCACCTGCAGTTTCTCATCACCATTACTGTTCAGACATGATTCAGCGTGACACTCGCTTTAACCGTTTTTCTCCATAGTTTAACGTGTTTACGTTTGAAATCCTAAAATCTCTGGCTTGGAACCAATCTTTTACATATATCTGTAATTTAAATTCAGATTTTTATCTCGGAAGAGGTGGTTGTGTTTTTGTTGGCATTTGTTAATTTGTGAGCAGAATCACTCAAAAAGTTCACCACAGATTTCAAAGAAACTTTCAGGGAATGTTGGTCACTGAACAGGGAAGACGTGTGTAGATTATGGTGGGGATCGAAATCCTGATACTAAACCCGGAATTTTTAAAAGGATTTGTTAGCCCAATGACATTCAGTTTTCCACATTTTTAAATATTAACACAGCTAAGAATGTCAGATATGCCTTGGGCAATGTTTGAGCTCTTTTAGCACTTCAAGTTTCATTATCAATTTATTACCTCCTCCACGGAGATTATGTTTTCGGGAGAGTTTGTTAGTCTGTCTGTCTGTCCGTCCGTCTGTCTGTGAACAAAATAACTCAAAAAGTCAAGGATGGATTTTGATGAAATTTTCGGAAATGTTCAGCATGGGAAAAGGAAGAACTGATTCGATTTTGGTGTTGATCTGGATCAGCGTCTGGCCACCATGGCGAAAAATGTGACTTCTGTGAATAACTACTGAACTAAAATAGATATCATTATGAATACAGTTGGTATGGTATGTTTTCATGGTCAAGGAATCTAAATATTTCGATGAAATAAAGGTAGGACTAATATTTATGGTCAAAATCACAATATGGCTGAGGACTGTGGCACTGGCGGAGGTCTGGCTCTCCGAGTGCTTTTCTAGTTTTCTTATGTTTTTATCAACAAAGACATGTAGGTATCGTTTCTTCTTATGCATGTGAGCTGTGTGAATGTTGTGTATGAAAGTTTTCTGTCTGTTGGTGTTTTTTATTCTTCAACACCCGGATCTGGTCACAGTAAATATATTTTTTTTATTGCAGTTTTTTGTGTGTAACACTTTGGACAGAGGAGGTGGTAAAACATTAAAATAGAGGGGAATAAGAATTTGGACATAGTGATTTACTGGTTGTGAAAACCAGACCTGATTCAGATGCTTAAAATGAGCATTTAAGCTGATACCAGTGCTGATAGCCATGTTTAAAATAACAATTTTAGCCAAAACAATATTTAAAATAATTACTTCAGCCATCGCCTATTTTTTCAATTTAAGTCTTTCAGCATTATTCTCCAACAATGCCAAGATTCTCTCTCATGTTTGGTAAATGGAGACTGACCATGGGTCGTTCAATAGCAGTTTTTACAGCTCTATTTAAAAAAACCTCTCTCTCTCGGTGTGCCAGGATTAAATTAGTAAGACACAACATATGAACATCTGAAACTGATATCTGTCCCTTCCACGTTAATGAGCTGATGGCTGATGTTTGTAAAAAATCTGATGTCAATGCTGAACTAATGCAGATGTGCATCCTGTTCAGAATTTGTGCATTTGTTAATTATTGATGCTGTTTTCTGTCACAGTGACACTTCAGACACCGGAATTGGTGTCAGTATATGAATAGCTCTTATCCATATTATTTTAAGACTCATGTTTCACACAGAGAAGGAAGGAACAAGATGTTTCTCACATCATGTTCTGATGCACGTTGTCCCAACATTACCCCCACAACCCCCACCCTCCCAGCCCTCCGTATCCCTGTCAAAACTGTCATAATAACCCTTGTGCACTTTTTTCTCAAATCGAGGCATTTGTGATTGTTCTAAATAAATGTGCGGTGGCTTGCTGTGCTTTAAAAAAAAAAAAGAAGAGAAAAAAAAGCTTAAACAGCTGCTTTTACTCACACCTGTTCTCCCAGGGTGACACTGACGCACATACTGCTTGGTGCAACAACTACTGAAACGACATCTCAATCATTCAGCGGCTCATATCTGCAGGCTAACCACCCCCCACAACAATAACAACAACCAGTCAAGGTAAACAAAGTAACCCTGGATTTTTTTTTGGCTCAAGGGTGTCATGTGTGTGAACATATCTTGGTGTTTGCACTGAGGTGTGTGAGTAAGGAAACAGAGGGGGAAAAGAAAGTGACAAATATGGAGGGAGGGAAAGATTGGATACTGTGTGTGAGAAGCCGATTGTTTTCAAAGCATTAGTCCTTTCCTGCACCTCCAGCTCTGTTTTTTCTCCTCTACTTTAAAAGAAATGTAAAGAAAAAGCACCCAAACAGAGGCAGGGGAGGAAGATGACTGAGGTCACAGTCCATGTAATTTTCTGAGACATAAGTCCCTCAGGGGAGACAGCCTTAATAACTCCACTCGTGTTTTATTTTCCCGCCCAGTATTCTGTGGGGAATTTATCAGGAGAGTGCCGATCGAGCTACCTGCCACCACGCCAGCCAGCTGCTGCGTCCGTGTGATGGGGTTGACACGGCGTGCCTCCACGATGGCTGAAGCTATTTTCCTGGCGTACCTCTCCTCCCCGTACGCGGTTAGGATGGATGCAAGAGCCTGTTGATCTAAGGTATTCACAACGTCAGCAGCGCAGGGCATGTCGGGGTACCTACGCACAAAGAGAAGCCCAATTAAGCTGCTTGACGTCATGTCCTTGCTGACAGCGGCGAATCCTGACAACTCTGAGGTGCAGCTGAAAACCTTTATGGCTGACAGTGGTGAATAGAGTGATTGTGAGGGAATGAGAGGAGAAATGCAGCTTTGCAACAGCACATAATAGGGTTGTCTCAGCTGCTTGCCAAGTGTGAAATGATTCATATGCAATTCTGAAATCATTAAGAGAGCATTCAGTTGCTTGAGATTCAGTTGCTTGAGAGCTTTGGGTGTGATTGATATGAGAGGAGGATGCATGAATGTGTTCAACATGTCTGCAATCAGGTTTTAGTGTACACTGTCACACTTGAGAGGCATAACTCATCAACACTCAGTCATTTGTAAATGCAACTAATGCAAATAAAAATTAATTAAATCACTGAATTTTGTTCTTCTTTTAAAAAAGTGTGCTCATAAGCACAATCTCAAAATTGTCATGGCATTTAATTAAATGAAAGACTGGTTTTTGAGGCGAGCAATCACAGCCTTGATGGAGAATCATTCTGACATATCTGCAGAGTTTCATTCATCTTAAATCATATTTAATTAAAGTCTTTTAAATTAGGATTTATGATATTTGTATATAATAGAACTGAGAAAAAATGACAAGGACATTTTACAGTTTGTCAGTGCCCTCCTAAAGTCGATAACTCTTCTATTAATTACATTTGCTCATTTGTGCTAAGTGTTGGGCCTTTAAAAAGAGCACGGGGTCCCAATCTTTCAGACCATGACCCCCAAATTATTCACTGTGTGTCTTTAAAAAAGAGCAGACCCATATATTGTTAAAAGACTTTTTTAACATTACCCTTGTTTAAAGCATAAAATGTTATAAACAAATCTGATTTTACATCAAATTCACTTCATTATAGTGGATTTCTTGTTTAAATATGACATACAGTGTGTTAAAAAAAAACTATCAGACCACCTTCCATAAAAAAGAAAACATTAATATTTTGGAAGTCTTTCAGAAACGTGTTTAAAAACGAACATGTTACCGTTATTGGACATTTTGTCTGCTCCCACACAGGATCAAGCCCCTCGTCTTTTGCAGGAGGCCTTTATACTGCACAGGACAATCTGAGGGAGCTGAAGATAGCTTTGAATTCTGAACAAACAAAACTGATAATGAACCAGCATTCTATTGTTATAGCTCAGGGTGATGTGACTGAATCTGTATCTTCTTATAAATACCTTGGGTTTGTGATTGGGGATTCTTTTTCTATTAAGCTCCTTTTTTGTTTTTGCTTCAGACATAAGTCTTGTTTTTGAGTTACTGCAAAAAAAGGGTCTTGTTGCTGCTACTTTCATGCCTCTGATGATGGTGATGCTTTATATGTGCATGCATCCATTCTAGGGCTGGGTATTTCCAGCAACTTCACGATACGATATGTATCCCGATACCAAGGCCACGATACGATACATATCCCGATACACGTAAATTGTGAACATCGACTATGCTTTAAGCAAAATTCTTGACAAGTTTAATTTTTTCTTATAAGAAGAAAAAGAACAAGGATGAGTTTTAAGTGGTTCTACAATTTGAGACACATAAATTTAGATCCTCAATGATGGTAGACCTAAGTTCAAATTTAGAACGTATGCTTCATCATGTAGCTCGTCTTCTACCTTGAACTGTGCCACTGTTAACATTACCCAAAGTGTATTTACAACAACTGTCAAAATATTTAGGCTGTATTGATTCTGTAGAATCCGTATCGATACACGTATCCCAAAGGAGTGCGATACGATATTTTGCCGTATCGATATTTTGAGCACAGGCCTAATCCATTCAATGCCTTAAATTGTTGGATACTGATTATCATGGAGCTTTAAGGTTCATAACAGATTTCAATACTCATCATTGCACCCTGCCACGGAATTTTAAAATTTACTTTTGCCAAAGTTTGTCTTGAAATGGGCTAAAACTGGCTCTATGGGAGATGGTCTCTTTAGATCTTTTTAAGCACAAGTTTAAGTCATTGGAGGAAGATGAAGCAGGCTGTAGAAGCTTTGACTGAAGACTTTCTGCTCCGTGACTCCGAAGAGATTGGTTGATATTAATTCATTTGTGCCGGTAATTATCCTGTGTAAGTGACTTTGTCAGGACACTCTTGCAAATCATATTTTTCATCTCAATATGTTTTTTCTGATTAATTAAATTTCACTTTTGTTATATACATTTTGAACAGGAATAAGGAATTGCTAACTGAAGTCAAATTTTTGTACCCAAACTCAAGGCTGCTCACTGGGCTTCTCTGAGAAGTCAGAAATAAATAAGTAAAAAGTAAATCACTAAAATGTGACTCCTTAACCTTGCGTAAAAATAGCTATACATTTTTTTTTCTTCTTTTGTAAAACAGTCAATAAAGTTAATGGATAACAGCAGTAATCATATCTTAATATTGAAATTTCATTTCTGTTGAAGAGCTTATACATAGTGATATATTAACGATCACAGAAACATGAAAATGATTATGTAATTGTCAGTTCTGTTAATTTAGGCCAACTCTGGCATAAACCTTACTTTTGAAGGTGGTCCAATAGATTTGTTAAACCCTGTATATTTTTACAGTAATTGATAAAATATGGCTTGCTGCCATTCTGATTTTTCATAAATGTTTTAAAATGTTGTCTGGCATCCTCCCACTCAATGTCTGGCCACCCCTACCCCCAAAGGTCTGAACCTCCAAACCTGGAAAACACTGGTATAGAGCATTAACTTTGATTTAGTTTACGTCTCATTCTAAAAGTACTTTGTTTTCTTTTTATCTAGTGTGGCTGTGGCTGTATGAAAGAGTATTAGAGACCAGCTAGAGAAAAAAAAGCATTTCCAATCATGCGTTTCGAAACTTAAAGTCAAAATGAGGAACAGAAATGAAAATATTTGTGAGAAAGATGGAAATTTGACAAAATGCTGGAGTACAATGGATGACATTATTGTTTAAATAGTATTCAACACTGTTCTCGACACTAATTTCAAAAAGTATTCTCCACTTTCAACTTAAATCTTTATTTACAGTATTTTGTTTTTGACTGCTGCCCAAAACTAAATTTTGACTTTCTGGCAAATTGACTTTTAATCGGAGAACATCAGGAAAAACAAATCCCTCACTCTTTGTTTTGCTCACGCCTGACCTTGAAACTCTTTTAGTCTGTGCCTTTTATACAGTCTGTCTCTCTGTGCCTTTCCCCCTTAAAAGCATCAATTTTTACCTTTAACTGTTTTTTTTTTTTTTTTTTGCATTTTTGTGTTTTATTGACTAAAGAGTGTTTTTCAGTAACTGTCATTTTTCATATTTTTTCTGATGTCGGGTTTTGTTTTTTGTTTCTGCATCTATTAACCACACAGCAATTTAGAAGACATAAAAAGCTTTCTTTTAAATGTGCTGGATAAAAGACAGAATATTTAATATTAAACAGTTATTAACATTTTATAAAGCTACTGCTGTTATTTTGTAATGTGTGACTATTGTTTTGGTATTTGTTGACATATTTTGGTGACAAAAGTACTCACATCACTAACTCAAAAGCCAAGGTACATAATTCCTGTCTTTCTATCCATTGTGATATATGATTGTTTCTCATGTTTGTGCATTTCAGCTTTTTATTTCTTTCATGTATGCCTTTTTTCCAAAGCAGTAAAAATAATAAAATGAAAAAATGCAGGCAAACCTCTCATAATGCTGTTTTTTGTTACATCTCAGTCAGTACACCAATTTGGATATATCCACATTGAATGTATATCTGTTTCACTATGTACTTTATTTTAATAAACATTTGCATAATAAGACACAAATATTTCAGTTCACAGAAAAATATGCAAGCTATCCAGGTATTCTGGCCCTTTAAGAAAGACCAGATAATCCTTTAACATGTCTTTTTAACCATGTCAATAGAAATATTGAGACAAATATTTTATTAAACCCCACATATTACAGAAGATTTTTGTGTTTCTACAGGTGACAAGTTAAAGACTGGTGTCATGCTCAGGCCTGGGAAAAGATAGCCTCTGTAGTCATAAGAAACCACAGTTGAAAATCAATAATTAATAACTGTGCTACAGTGTCACACACAGTCATGCTCCAATGTCCCCATAAAAGATTTTAAAGGTAAAAACATCTTCATCCTACTTTTCTTCATCTATCAACAAGAATTTGCTTATCATGAAAGATATTTGAAAAAATTATTCAATAGATTATACCATTATACTGATTTTTGCATGGTTATTTACCTCATTAACATAGATTTAGTCCCAGTCTGGCTCATTAGAGTCTGACCACTTGAGCGATTTTTTCCCTTTTTTTTTTCAACTTTGCATAATTACTGACATGAGAAGGAATCCAATTCGACATACAAGTGACTCTGATTTTCTAGCTTCAAACCTAAACCTAATTAATAATGAAAACTAACAGCAATTTTCCTAAGTCAAAATATTTTAAAGCAGCATAATTAATAAAACAAATCCACCGGTCTGTTAGGTCAATACTGTGTCTTTAATCTCTTACCTCTCTCCGTCCATTCTCATATCTAAAGGCCCATCTTTGCTGAGGGAAAAGCCTCTTTCAGCATGATCCATCTGCATAGACGAGCAGCCAGCGTCCAAAAGGACAGCATCAACACTGCCAGGCTTAATGTTCATGTCAGACAGCTGGGCTTCAAGCTCACTGAACCTGCTGAGTAATGCTTTCACACGACCACTGAAAAAAAGATAAAAAATACATTTCATGATTAAACAGTTGTAGAAATACATATGGCAAAACAATACATTGTTTCAAAACAAAGTAATGGCATTAAATATTGTTTTTTATAGGTTAAATAATTTTAATTTGATTCAAATGAAGGTGAAAATGAAGTACAATAACCAAAGAGTTATTAGAGGGGGCTTGGGGAGCAGAGGAACATGGGACCTTTTTCTAAACACTTAAAGGTGCTATGAGGAGAATCTATTACCGGCGAAATAAAGATTCTGCTGCCCATGAGCACGTGCGGCGACTGTCGTAATGCTACTTTCCAGTAACCTCGGAAATGGGAGTGACATCATCTCCGACTTATTGGCGTTCCAGTTGAAGTCGGGAAAAAACATGCCGATCTACCAGGCTATTGTTAGCTGTTGTTAGCACGCCCTGTGTTGTTGTTCACAAATATCACATGAAGAACGTGATTATCACTATGGCAGCATTTTTGTAAATATAAGTCTAATACTATGTATACAGCTGATCTAGAGCGACACACCCCAGTCAGAAGTGCAAATAAATGGTTTATTACAGGAGCTAAATAACTGTTCACACTGGGGGCATCCATCTGCGATTGTCAACTCAGGGGTGGCGAGGTTTCACCGAGTTCCCTGTAGGAAATTCCGACTTCGTAGGGTGATCCAGTTGCAGTTTCCTACTCGGAACCCGGAAATTCCTACTTCTGACTACAACTGGAACGCACCAAAGACCTGACTGAAGCCAAAGCGTGTGTTTGTTGTGATAAATGCAGCTCGGACCTTCCTCAGAACTCTGCATTGCTTTGCAACTTCTTTTTTCAACAACTTACAGGATGCAAAGCGACGAGGTAATGTATCTCTTTCTAGTTACGTAATGGTAGTTTTTGATGTGTGACAACAAGCAATTTTTGAAAAACTTATTATCGTAGTTGTAGCCGGCTATATATCACTACTTACAGCTCGGTGCTCTAAGACGTGTAATATAAATAATAAAATAATATAAATTTGCTCTAGTTATAATTGTCTTGTTCCTGAAGCTGAGCATCCAGGCCAGTCCAGCTCTGTCTGACCCGACCGGAAGGCTAAAGAATAGCATTTATAGATAACCTATTTTGATGCTATAAAACTCATCTTAAAGTGTGGATTTCGATCAGGCATATATCTAAAAGTGAGACTTTTTTGTAATTACTTAGAAACTCCTCACAGTTTCTTTAATTCACCGAGAATTGCCTCTTTAAAGAAAATGCTCCTTAAAGCCCTCTGTTTTTTTTATTTCCTGAGGTTTTATTTCCTGTAATCCCTCCTCCCCCTTCTTCAGACATCATATGGGCAGACATTTTTTTGCCCAAATTAAATTATATCCTTGCTTAATACCAAAGACATAATGGAAACAGTCAGACACTATCGGACATGGGACCTTTAAATAAAACCAATTAAACAATATGGGCGGCATGGTGGCGCAGCAGGTGGTGCACATGCCGAACAGCAAGAAGGTACCTGGTTGAATTCCAAGGTCAAGTCAGACAGGGGCCTTTCGGTGTGATGTTTGCATGTTCTTCCCATGCATGCGTGGGTTCCCTCCGGGCACTCCGGCTTCCTCCCACAGACCAAAAACATGCTCATTAGGTTAACTGGTGACTCTAAATTGTCCTTAGGTATGACTGTGAGCGTGAATGGTTGTCTGTCTCTCTCTATATGGCCCTGTGATTGACAGGCGACTGATTTCAGGGTGCACCCCGCCTCTCGCCCAGTGACAGCTGGGATAGGCTCTACCCCCGACCCCGAAAGGGGTAAAGGGGTATAGAAAATGAATGAATGTTTAGATTTTTGATTTTTATATATATATATATATATATATATATATCTATATATAAATACATATATATGTGTATATATATATATATATATATATATATATATATATATATATATATATATATATATATATATATATATATATATATATATATATATATATATATATATATACACATATTTTTTTGTAACTTTTGTTCTCTCTGATGTTGAGAACCCTGAACACCTGTTTAAATCACAGAATATACTGGCTGCTCTTCTCTGTGTCCCACATTATACTCAGTGTACATTGTAGATAAAGCGCCCACTGTCAACATCAGACAGAAAGAAGTTGTTTTAAGTGGACATGTTTGTGGTGAGGCCATGTGAGAAATAAGATTCAACGGAAGCCCGCAGTAGCTCGAGTGTCTTTCCAGTTAACCTATTAAAATCAAATCAAGTATTTCCTGGGAAGCTGATAACTCTCTTTGCTTGCCTATGGAGATCTTTCCCTGTCACCCAGCGAGTATAAACCCTGGATACTCAGTCAATTCCTCATGCACGAGTGGTGAGATCCTCCAGCCACATTCATGCATTTTTCATGTGACCTTTTAACTTGTGTGAACAAAGATGATGGCAGAGAAGTGTAACAGGAGTTAGCATTAATACATAAAGGTAGACCTTTTTTATGCTGCCATATTCATCTAGCTGGTCCTCAGATTTAAACTCAGGTTTTAGTCTGACTTTTGTTTCTTACTGGGGTAAAGAAAAAAAAAAAAGTCCCAAAATTGTAGCAAGATTTCAGCAGCGTATGTTGACAAGTTGATCACAACCATGAATTTGTGATTTACATGTGATTGTACTGCAGTGTGTGTCTCTACGGTATTATAAAGCTATCCTGCCACTAAAGCAAATACAGAGGTGGTCAAAATTGTTGGTACCCTTCTGTTAAAGAAAGAAAAATCCCCCATGATTGCTGAAATAACTTGAAACTGACAAAATTAATAATGCATAAAAAAAATACTGAAAATTAACTAATGGATATCAGGCATTGCTTTTGAATTGTGGTTATACAGAAATATTTAAGAAAAATAATAATTAAACAGGCCTGGAAAAAATATGGTACCCCAAGGAAAGATTGAAAATGATTTTACCATAGGGACATGTTAAACTAAGGTGTGTCCTTTATTTATCATCACAGGTGTCTTCAAACTTGTAAGTCTTGGTAAGTCTGTCTATTTAAAGTAGGGATGCACAGTATTTATTGGACCTTAATTCTGCCGTTTCGGGAAGAAATTATGTCATTTTTATCAACCCGTTAAGTACATTTTGTCCGCGAAAAGATCTGATAAATAACTTAAGTTGGAGGAATTATTTGCAGGCTGCATAGCCATGTCGCGCTGGTGATGTCATCTATTGCGTCTTATTAGAAGGACCTAAGCCTGCCCCCATCTCTGCCAGACCAAAGGGTACATGTCTTCACCAGTGTGGTTGTTTTTCTCAGTGGCAGAAAATAACAACAGCATTGCTGTTTGCACAACCTGTTCAGTGAGAATTCTGAGTGAAGGAAAGAGGATTTCAAGTTTTAACACAACAAATCTTATAACTCACCTGAAATGTCATCATCGTGGCAAAGAAGTATTGAAAGACGAAGCAGCTAGGGTAGCAACTAGCGGTGCTCAGACTAAACACAACAACATGGAGGGATGTCTCCTTAAAAGATGTTTGAAAACTGGAAAAACTTTCTTGGCGACAGTGAAAAAGCTTGCACACTTGGAGGCACGTTACGTCCTCCCAAGCCTCTGTTTGGATGTATCCCTCCATGCCCTCTAAGGTATCATTACCACACACATCTATAACTTGATAACATAATACATAAGAACAGACTATACGTTTGTTTTAACACAGACATATGGACATCTGACTTTAGTCCAGTCAGCAAGCTTAGCTTAACGGCTTAGTAGTTGGATCAAGATTTTAACATGCAAAATGATTATATTTAATAGAAAAATCTGAACTTATTGGTATCAGTATCGGCCATCAGAAGCAAGAAATGATCAGTTATCGTATCGGTTGAAATTTTTCATATCGTGCATCATTAATTTAAAGGCTGAAAAGTAGTCACTGTGCTGTTTAGCACTGCGGTATTTACCACACCAAACATGGACCACAGAAAGCTAAGGAGAGAGTTGTCTAAGGAGATTAAAGGTAAAGGCTATAAGAGTATCTCTAAGAAGGTTAATGTTCCTGTGGCTGTATTTGCACATATTATTCAGATATTTAAGGTCCATAGAACCGTAGCCAACCTCTGTGGATGTGGCTGCAAGAGGAAAACTGATGACAAATTGAAGAGACAGATCATATGAATGATAACAAAAGAGCCCAGAACAAACTTCCAGAGAGATTCGAGGTGAACTCCAATGTCGAGGTACACTGCAACATCCAACACTGTTTAAGCCAAGGTGGACTTAATGGAGGACACAACAGTTGAAAGCATATCATAAAAAACAAGACCAGATATTGCTAATTTGCATACTGACAAGCCACAAATGAGACAAACTGGAGTTTTCCGGCAAGTCACATCATTTCTACGTTCACAGGTGCAAAAATGAAGCATAAAAAGGAAAGAACACTACCTACACTGACAAATGGAGGAGGCTCAGTTATGTTCTGGGGCTGCTTTGTTGCATCGGGCACAGGGCATCTTAAATCTGTGCAGGGTACAATGAAATCTCAAGACTATCAAGTAGGGGTGAGTATTGGCAAGAGCCTCACAATACGATACGTATCACGATACTTTGGTCACGATACGATAATATCACGATATATCACAATATCACAATATTGTGATATATTGCGATATTATACAGAAAATTGGGAAAACCTAGAGACAGTGAATATGTAACTTTTCCATTTTAGTGTAATTGAAATAACTTGAAAACACAGAGTGCATTGACACTTAAATTCATGTTGCAAAGAAATTATTCCTGTTATCCCTTTAACAATGTACTGAAAGCATCTTAACCTGCAGTGCAGATCAAACTGTAACTGAACACATGAGGACCAAAGTGCTTTGAGTTACTGACAGCACAAAAAGGTAAAAAAAAAGTCACATATTTCTCTTGTCACTGTCTGAACTGAATAGACTGCATGAAACAAAACCTGTGTATACATATTTATGCGTTGTATTTTATTTCCAACTCTGATAAAATATGAGGTTTCATTTTTACAAAAATATCGATACTAAGATTAGAAATATCGATATTGTATCGGGAGTGAAAATATCATGATATATTGCGATACCGATATTTTTCACACCTCTACTATCAAGGCGGTCTGGAGCAAACTGTGCTGCCCAGTGTCAGAGAGCTTGGTCTAAGTCACAGGTCATGGCTTATAACAGGGTCGAGCTGCTACGTCATGTAATTTGATATGGATCGGTCTGTGATGAGTGTGACAAGCAGAACGATCGTCAAATCACCAGCTGCAGTTGTTTTTGAAGGTTCTGCCCCTGAAAACTTTTTCTATGGGCTCTTCTCCAGATGTACTAGTGAAAACTATGATATAACAACGAGAGTAGATTTTTAATGTCCTATGTAAGATCATACAAATGAGCATATTAATCAGTGTGTGACATGCCTTTAGCCATAACAGTAGAACCAAAGGAACACCAGATAGCATGGGAACTTATTACAATGTAACACACACAGATGTCTGCAAGGTAACTGTACGTGTTGTGCAAAAGTGAAGGATAAATAAATGAATTTTCCTGTTTGAGCAATTTAAACTTCTACAGTCTGGGAGTCTTAACAATTTTTTGAATCAGTCCCTGTTGTGGAGTCCATCTGCTGTCAGAACAGTAAGTGATATTTACCTTTTTTTTATTTTCATGGTTTTGCCTTTGCACAGAAAGTGACTCTGTGGGATGAAAACAAATGGTAAATGGTAAATAGACTTAAACCTAAGTAGCACTTTTCTAGTCTTTTGACTACTCAAAGCTGCTTTACACCACACATCACACTTACCCATTCACATCCAGTCGCTCTCACATTTCTCACTGATGGTTCTCAGTTTCTATGTCAGTTATCCATAAGTATCAAGTAACACATTCACACCCTTTCGTGCCCATTTACACATCACTGACACTGCAGTGGGGGCAACTTGGGGTTAAGTGTCTTGCCCAAGGACACATTGCCAAGTGTTGCCTGGAGCTGGGCTTGAACCTGCATCCTCTCAATTGCTGACCGAGCGTACTGTCCAACTTTGCCACCAACGCACAAACAATTCAACAATAATATTAAATAGTGTGTTACCAGCCTGATCACATGATAGCTGTAAAGCAATAATTATTGCTACTACAGCCCCACGGAAGTGTTATGAGTTAACTGGACACCCTGTATGTCAGTTTCTGGGGCGACTGTGCTTTCACCACATACAAACCGCCCCATGGGTTGACTGAAAACAGGTCAAGACCACCTACTTCAGGTTGTCTTCTTGGAACAGCTGTTTGTGCCGACACAGGGATGGACTTGCTGAGTTCAAAAATATTCAAACGAACCATGTCAAGCATGGAACGCCAACTGGTATCAGAAAAGCTCTGCCAAAACCTTACAAATGTGACTCTTATTTAGCTCTTTGTTAATGATTGTAAATGCAGCTGTAAGCGTGCATCATTATTAGACTGATAGCCTTTAAACAAGCGGCAAAACTTGGGCTTAAAAATGTTTGGCTCAGTGGCCTCACGTTAGCCGGGGCAGCCCTGCTTAAGACTAAAAAGGAGTAACAGGGAAATGTAACAGTGCTTATCCCAAAAAGATTTACATTGCCACGTAACACAACAGTGTAAGTTCATGCACAGTCCTGATTCCATTACTTAAATGAATATGACTACTATACACAAACTTGCAAGTAGGAGTGACTTTTTTTTAAATTAGATGATTTGTGTCCAGTGGCTTCTTATGTACTACAATGAGTGCAGGATAATAATTAAGATTAAAAAATGTGTAACTACTTATGCTTTTTTTCCCAATTACAACAAGCGTACTAATATTGAGAAGAGTGCAACTTTCTAACAAAACTGAAACCCATATATAAAGGCAGGTATCAACAGACAGTTAAGTAAACAAAATTCAGAAGCTTTGGTCATGAACAAAACAATGACTACTCCCCTCACAACATTAACTAGAGGCATTCCAGGAAAGGATAAATTGGTCAGTCCTCTATTTCAAAAACTCACCACAGACAAAATGGCAAGGGAGCATCTCACCCACGCTGCCCAGGCTCCCTTTGCTTTGCTGTTGTTATTCACTATCCTGCTCAGTGATTGATTTGTTGAAAAATCCATAATAAAGGCTTTGTTGTTCTCACCCATCACCTGCACAATCCCTTCCTTCTGCTGCCTCATTAATAACAAACTACTCAACAACTCAAATTTACATGTTTTAATTCTGTTTAGCAAAGTGGCTAAAATTATTGTTGGTGGAAACTCATTGGTTTGATAACAGACTTTCCATGAGTAAAATGTGTAGCAGGTCAAATTATGTTGATTTTGTTGTAGCCTAAAATTGAGCTGCCTGGATTGATTGTTGTGTAGTGTTGCAGATGCATAACAGAGATGAGACACAAACATGCAAATGCTTTGCAGTGGCTTGAGGGAGCATGGCACAGCATGAGCCTCACATACATGGACAGTCAGTAGGTTTTCATGAACAGTTATGTCAAACTATGGTAAAAACTTAATTAGGCAATTTAACTGAAGTACTATCCTTGTCGTAGAGGACATGCACAAGAGTAGAGTCCATGATGCCCTGCATGGTCTTTGGCATTTATATCATTGTCATCAGTATCTTAAAATGAAGCCTGTGAGAGAATACATAAATGTAAAAAATATAAACGCCTCCCCTTGCTTTGTCTCCCCTGCGTGGAATGAGTTGTAGCCCCTCATCAGAGAGAGAGGAAAACCTGCTGCATCTGTCCTTACAGGTCTGCCTACTTGCTCCGCTGTTTCAAATGTCTGTGTTACAGGTTTTATTTCTCTGTACTCATCATTTTCTTGACTCATTTGCAGGGAAGCAGAGAGCTGAGAAACTTTTAAAACTTTGGTGAACAAAAATCTGTGTTTTCAAGGCAGAAGTAGGAAGGCAATGTTATCAAAGGAGTTATGACCCAGGTGGTTTTGTTAATCTAAAACATTGTGTTGTTTAAACAGTGATGAAAAATCAGGATTTGTCCTTGCATTGCAGTGCTCAAGGCTCATCTTTAAAAGGCTCTCCCGTATAAGATAATTCAAAATCTTACACAGGCTTCATTCATCAAAGTTGAAACTTTCCAAAATGTTCCCTGGTGTGAATTCTCTCTGTGATCGTTGTGGTCTGGCTCCGGCCTCACTGGCACATATGTTCTTGGCTTGCCCAAATATCGCCAATTACTGGATCAAGACATTTCAGAGTTTATCTGAGATTTTCCAGAAACCTGTCAAACCAGATCCAATTCTTGCAATGTTTGGGGTTGGGTCAGCTGCTTTGGAGCTCTTTTTATCAAACAACCAAAAGAATGTTATAGGCTTTGTGACACTGTTGGCAAGAAGGATGGTTCTGCTGAACTGGAAACAAAAAATCCTCCAGTTTTTAAAGCTTTAATGAATGACATAACGAAACATCTGCAGTTAGAAAAAATAAAATATCCCCTTAGAGGAAAGGTAAATAAGTTTGACTCAATATGGCATCCATTTATAGATTATTATAACAAAGGTAAACCCAAATAAAAAATATAAAAAAAATGACTGGGCAAGGCCCAAAACACGTGGTATCCTTCAGTTTGTGTTATGTTATTGTTAATTTTTTATTTTTTATTTATTTATTTGAATATTTTTATTGTTATGATTTCGATTGCTATTGTGATATTTTATTTTTGTTTACTTATATGTACATTATTTTGTATTTATTTATTGTTTTTTAATGTTTTATTAATGTATTGGACTTGTTCTCTTTCTGTTTGTATTTGGAAAAGAAAAACCCAATAAAAAGAAGTTAAAAAAAGGCTCTCCCTTTTCTCTTTCAGAAAGTGCAACGGAATGCACCAGAAGCATTAACATCAGCACTTCGCCATTAAATATTGTATGGCATAAAATTATACTGTAAATTAACTGCAGTGTTTAAAAAAAAAGAAAATGCATTAGACCATATAAAATTAGAAGGGTCTAAAACAAACAAGAACATTTCAAAGCTGCAATGTGTCTGTGACAATGCAGGCACGTGTGGTTATTAATCCATCACACACCTCATCATTCCTCTGAAAATCAATAAATATAAAGACTGTTAATAAGCCTGAATGTGATTCCCTGATGACATCAGATTTGGGGATGCAGCTTGTTAAATTCTCTGGATATTCTTACTTATTCTTACTTGTTTTGTGAAGACAGTAATCAAGGTATTGCGAATCTCAGTCTGACTCTGCTCTTGAGGTGGGCTAAAGGTAATTTTAAAATTTCATTTTATGCAGTGTTTGACCCCAATTTAAAAGGAAGTTGAAAGATAAAAACTAAAATTTACACTTTACACACATTTATTTATTGCAAAGAAACATTTTTATTTGCAGTTTCCCTCTGAAATTAAATAGTGATAATAATCAGCTCCAACTTGAATGAAAAAATTGTTTACTATTGAGAAGCACATGGACATTTACAGCAATAGAAGCAAATGTGTAACACTTATGCATCAAGCACATAAAGGTAGGACATTGAACTGCTTTCTTTTATTCCCACATATTAATGGAAACAATTGTGAGCTAACAATGAGCTATTTTCCACCTGCAGTGAACAAGTGTTTCATCTGCTGGTGGCTGGGGGTGTCAGCAGAGGTGGGGAATGGTCACAGACATAGGAGAGAGCTTGTATGATCAGTTGGCAGTGCCAGCAAGTGAAACCACGAGCTTCCTGATGAGCATTACGAAAGTGAGGGAAGCATAAAACAATTCCTCATTTTATTGGACTTCTGAGGAATTCAAAGAATGTGAGCTGGATTATGTTAAGCACCTTTTCTGTTTAACTGCAAACAAGACACATTTTTGTGGTACTGTCAGAGCCAGACAGCATACCAATGGGCCAAAGAGGGTTTGGAGAGGAGCTAGTGGGCAACAGTTTAGCAGCTTTATAAATCAACAGCTAATGTTTGAGTTTGGCCTAAGAGCTGTGACCATTTTCAATAAAGTGGTGCCTGTGAAGAATTAAAAAGGGGTCACACTGAACAGCTACTGTCGGCCTTGAAATACTGAAGATTTATTAAAAACCAGGAGTATCACTGCTTCTCTTCTGTATCAGATCTATGCTGCAGAATATGCTGGACAACCCTGAACTTAAGCAGATGCCTACAAAGCTACTCTGACATGCACCTCCTAAAAATGTAACTACGCAATGTTATGACACAGACCCAGTGATGAGTCCACTGTACAGCCCCTGATGATTGCTAATAGCTGTAGACTGGTCAAGTATGAATCAATAGATAGAGATATCAGAGGGTCATTTCCTAATCCATCTGTCTCAGTTGATAAAACAGGGCATACCAGCTCCCCCATCAGCTGATTCAGTGGCTCTTTTTTTTGTTTTTGTGATACTAGCAGTATAATCAATCACTGCTTATTTAACAACTGTTCCAACAACATAACATGACCATAATAGAAACCATACTGACCACAAGCTTTTTGTAGGAGTACAGGCGTGAGGCACTGTGACATAGATTTGACAAAGTAGTGTAAACCAGGCTTAGTTGTTCAAACATGCAAATCTAAGCACATCTCCAATGCTCGGGAAGTTAGGATCTCAGGAGGCAGTGCATGAAATAGCTTGTAAACTGACACCATACCTGTTTTTCGCCAGCACATACAGTATTCAGGCAAGCCATCACGGTCAGCCCTTTCTACAAACATCAGCCACAAGCTAGCAATGTGGCATGATGAAAAATAATTGTTATTCATTCACTGTAGTGTAGAACAACTGAATGCTGGCATCAAGTACACCTACTGATGAGGATAAGTTTTTGCGTTTGGCAAAGTAAGACAACTTTTTGACAAACTCCAACATCTTTTCATAATCAAACAATGGCATTAAGGGAGAATTGAGCCAAAACACCGCTGCTGAGCAAAAGGTACAACACTAATAACAACATTAGCACCTGTAGTAAACATTACGACAGTGACTTAATTAGATGAGTCATCTCAAACTTGCTCAAAATCAGAGAAAAATGCAAAGACTAGACTGAGAGAGACTTTCTTTTGAACACACCTTGTAATATCAAAGCATACTAGCAGACTTGCAAATACCTTGCTGCTTTGTATTTTATCAAATGATGAAATATGCTAATCAGACATGTGTTTAATGGATCACTGCACAAGCAGACATTTGTGTAATTTCCTCTCTCATTATCAGCTCTTTTGGTTGAAAGTAATCATTAACAGGGTCACATTTCAGAGAATAACATTGTAACTGTAACACTGGCAGGCCCCAGTGCTATAACCCACTGGGCATCTCACATGAGATAATGCAGGGGGATATGCTACGTTACACCTAATAAAATAATTTGGGTTTGTAACACAGACATTTTATAGTATAAATGGCACTGATATCTCACGTGCCTCTTTTACGATCCACCCAGGAGCATGTCAGATTTGTGGCATCAGTGGCAAAAGGTCTTTAGTTTTGCTAGTTTTTCATTTACCAACTCTCAACATTTGATAGTCAGGCTCTGGTATAGATATGAACATTTTTTGGAAAACCAAGATCGTGAAAGTCAAATAAACTTAAAAACTCAGACTACAAATAAATGTATATTGACTGTGTCTATCAAGTTAATAGTCTGTGGTCTGAGCCTTGTAAGATTAAAAGGAGAAGGAAAACATTAGCTTGGTTTAAAAAAATCTACATTCTAAAACAAAGGCTATTTTTTTTAATCCAATTGCAAAACTGTAAGTTCTTAAATGATAATCAACTGTGGCAACTGACTGCATTTCTACTATTTTAAAATGGTTTAAACCGAGGGCGTAGGTTTGATTTTGACACTGGTGGGGACATAAATGCACACCAAGATGGCACCCCTGAAAGTTGATGTGTTTTGCATTTATGACTGTTTTTTAATGTCACGTAGAGCTGATCAAACAAACAGACAAACTAACTATCACAATCAGAAAAAAACTACTCTAAATCTCTACTGTATGTTCCATGACAGGAATATATTTGGAATTTATGTTTGGGATCGATCAGACAGTTTGATGGTATGGTTATAGTCTGATAAATACAGAACCACAACCATAAATGAACTACCAATAAGTGTTTTCCCCAACAATATGAATATATAAAGGCATGTTATTAATCCGAGGTTTTATTGTGTTTTTTCCCACAAACTTTTATTGTTGGTCTTAAACAGTTGCTGCCTTTCAATACACAATAATAAATGGATAATAAATAAAATAACCTCTTTAAATATCTCTTTGGCATTAAATATAAGCATTTTTTAGTTATTAAGTTATATACTATGCTCGTGTTTTATGTTAGGGACCATGCAGTAGTGGCATAATATTGATAGGGATGTGTCCCTAGCGTCCCTACCTAATTCTACGCCCCTGGTTTACAACTTACTTCAACTTTATATTTATCCGGCATAAATATTTTGGTCAGCGGGTTCCCACACTCAGGTGATGAACACATCCTCTACTACACTTGGTGGCTTCTCTTTCATGTTTTTTGCAAGCCACAGAAGGATTTAAAAATATGCAAAACAGTTACATAATATTTTTAAATTATTAACTTCTTTATGTGGCTTAGACACAAAGTTGAAGATATAAATGCCTTATATAAGGTCTTATATTATTAAAGAGGACAAGTTTCAGTAGTGTATGTGCTGAGGTCTAAGTGTGGGCTCATAATTGCTTAAGAGATCTGAGCTATTTATAGTTGCAGCACCCCACAACATTGACATCATGCAAATTTGTGTAATTCTAGCATCTCGCGGGGTATGATTTTCCCAAAGCTCACACAAACACAGTCCAATACTGCCGATGACTCACGGGACACGTGAAATGCCAGTGACAACAGTTGAGAGCCAGTGCTGATGATGCCATTTTAAGTCAGTGGAGTAGCAAAGCTCTTCTCCCAAGTCGCCCGTCTTGAATATGCCTTATTCTTTCAGGGAAGAAACCACACATGTAGAAAAAAGGAAAAGATGCAAGTTTGAAACAGTCTGACAGGAAACACATTTTCAGGCACATTAGCAGCTTTAAGCTTGTACGAATTTTCGGAAAGAACATCTAGCAAGTGAACATCCACCAGCTCTCTGATGTCATTATGGGGGAGTGGAAAAGGGTTCCAGTGGCAACCTGCGAAGCTCTGGTGGAGTCCATTCCCAAGAGGGTTAAGGCAGTGTTGAAAAATAATGGTGGCCACACAAAATATTGATACTTTGGGCCAAATTTGGACACTTTCACCTCAGGGTGTGTACTCACTTTTGTTGCCAAAAGTTTAGACATGAATGGCTGTGTGGAGTTATTTAGAGGGGACAGTACATTTACACTTTCATACAAGCTGAACACTCACTAATTTGTATTGTATCAAATCATCATTTCTTCAGCGATGTCTCATATACAGTTGAATATTTTCTGAAATGTGAGGGTTGTACTGTATATCAACCCTGGGCATTTGGGTTTTTTAGGGGAGGTTCCATCTTCACAGATTGGAACGACAACATGGTGACAGTTGATTACTCCATTAACTGATGCTGCTCCTGTTACTGCTGGAGCTGCTTCTGTTTGGTATTGCGAGGTGATGCCTCAAATATTTACGTTTGATTTTTTAAATATAATTAGCAAGCACTGATATTTGAGATAGGGATGTCCCGATCCGATATTGATATCAGATATCGGTCAAAAAAACAAATATCGGATTATATCGGCCTGCATCCTAAATCTCCGATATCAGCACTCCGATACAAGCAGTCCATTCTAATATATTTATTTTTTATTTTATTCAGTTGTAGAATATGCTTATGTTTAAGTTCAACACAGTGGTTATTTTGCAATTGGTGAAATATGTTTTTGTTTGATTTATTGAGGTCACTTTCAGGGTCTTCTAATATTTTTTATTCATGTTGTTCTAATTGTACTATATTCTTATGTTTAAGGTTAAAATTTATTTAACCTATTGGTTAATAACAAATGGGTCAGTTTTTCTCATACCTACTATTGCTGACTACTGTTCTCTGTTTGAGTAATCTCACCTGATCAAGCCTTTTCTTACAGTCCATACTACAAAATAGGTAATAAAAGTCTGTATGATTCCTGCTGATATTGTATCGGATTGATATCGGTATCAGCCAATACTCAAGGCTGCAATATCGGTATCATATCGGAGGTGAAATAGTTGTATCGGGACACCCCTAATTAGAGATAAGACAAATTAAAAAATGCTAAAAAAAAAATGCTCACTAATCTCATCCTCTTCTCTCTCCAAGCCTCTTTTTTCAAAGTCGTTTGGTTCCACCAGTTTAGCAGTGCATAGACTACCGCATCACTCTGATGCTCCAAAGGTCCATCAGAAGTCCCTGTTTCTCTTCTCTTTCTTTGACTTCTTGTTTCTCTTTGTTGAATTAACTCTAAATTCACAACTTTTTTATATTTTTTTCTGATTTCCAAACAGAAAATGACAAAACTATTCCGGAGCAAATGCTAAGCAGGACTAGTGAGTTGAATGAATCTGTTAGATGCCTTGTATGGGCCCAATATTGACTGTGCAATGTGCTGGTACAGGGGACAGGCACAAAAAACCCTCGGAGATGGAAGAAAAAGACGCTAAATTACAACAAATACTGGCTACAAATTGGTGGGTCTTGCCTAATTTTTCCCTCAACTTGGATACAATTTAAGTCTTTGCTTTAGGAGAATCTTCTGTGTGTTTAGATAGATAGATAGGGACTTTATTAATCCCTTGGGAAGGTTCCCTCAGGAAATTTGGATTCCAGCAGCAGGTAACACTATAGTACAGAAAAATATGCAGATAAGATAGAAATAAAAAAGATAAAAACACATGTTATATACAGCAAAATACAAATAATTAAACTGCACACTCTAGCAGCAGTGGGAATTTCCAGCATAAATAAACTACAAAAAAATAAGTTACCTTTACAGTGTAGCAGAAATTAGAATTTCTGGTATAAATAAAACTAAAGTACAAATAATTAACATTAACACTGCAGCACCAGTTAGAATAACTAACATAAATAAACTACAATACTAGTAATTAACCTTAACACTGAAGCAGCAATTAAAGTGACTGGTATGAATAAACTACAATGCAAATAGTTAAACTGTACACTGTAGCAGCAGTCAGAGTGTCTGGTATAAATGAAATACAATACTAATAGTTAACCTTAAAGCTATGGTCTACGATTTGGAAGCTTTGTACATATTAATAACACCGTTTATAAGGCTGTTATGGTCCTATGGTCCTATCTACACAGTATAAAGACCAAAAAAAAATGAAAAAAATCCATTCAGTATATCCGCTGAAGAGCTGCATACTAGCTGACCAATCAAACCTAAGAACCTGCGACTATTAATTGGTCCGTGAGTTGGTCCGTGAGTCCATCCAATCCCCTGTCTCTCTCACTACGCAGCGTCATGCGTAGTGCGTCATGGTCCCGTCTCCTCCCCTCTACCTCCGGTGAGCAGCTAGCAGCGTTAGCTACTGAACTATCATGGAGCCGGAAAAGCCTAGCGCCGAGACCGCCGCCTCCCTCTCCCTCAGCGGGTTGAGGCCTGTTAGCGGGCTAACGGCTAACGAATAGCCTCAGCCGGCCGTCAGACCTTCGGCATCGACCGTTTCGCCCCTGGTTGATCAGGTAATGGCTTTGTTTACTACAGTGGGAGATGTCTGCTGAATAACTCTGGTTAGTTTGTGCCTGCACGGGCTAATAACTTGTAGGGGAGCAGGTTAGCCTGTTAGCCGCTAATCGTTTGCACTGTAAGCTGAGCTGGGGAGGACAGGCTGAGAAAGATAAATCCTCCCCCACACTCGGCTCCGCTCTGGCGGCGCCAGACCCGCATTGCCGCCGGTCCAATTGAAATGGCTACTGCTGTGTGTTATAAGGGGGATGTCTGTCGTGTTTGATGACTTTCAGTTGAGCTGAGCTGTTTTTGATTGAGTTTGCTGCTGATATATTGTGCTAGTCGCTCGTAGCTCTGTCCGAGGGGGCTTTATGAGGCGACACGAGCTGGGGGCGGGATCTTGGAACAGGGGGGGGAGAGGTGAGGGAAGGGGGGGCAGGCTGCGGTTTCAAATCGTAGACCACAGCTTTAACACTGTAGCAGCAACCAAAAAGACCAGTGTAAATAAACTACAGTACAAATGATTAATCTCTATACCGTAGCAGCAGTGGGAATGCCAGCATAATTAAACTACAGCAGTGGCAGTAATATAAGCAGTTGTGTTGTTTTATATGTTAAACTACATCTTCTGTACAAACATAAGTGTCACATTTAGTCGTTCATTTTGAGTTGTTTGCAGCCTCCTACATTGAAAAATGAGGAAAATGCAGACACTGCTAAGCGCCTTGTGTGACCGCTTCAGGCTGGATGAAGAATCACTGAAAGTCATATATTTTATAAAACTAAACACGGTCAGTTCTCCATCAGATATCAGGGTGTAAAATGTGGAATGATAAAAGACATGTAGCTGAGAGCTCATATTCATTACACGTTTTTAAAAGGAAACTGTCTTTCCATTTAATTCACAAAGCTTAGTTTTACTTTGTTTTTTTCCCCTATGTTTTAAAATGTTATTCTAATTCTGTAAACTCATGGTCTCTATATTTTTTGGTTTCTTTGTTAAATCTGTTTATGATTGTTTTATTGTTGAGTATTACTATTTCATTTGGTTTCTTCACACATGGTTGAACACATGTATGCATGTATTACTCTGTGTTCCTACTGAAATCTTGACTGTTATCTGCTTTCTCTTTTTCTTATAGAAAGGTGAGGTCCTTTGCATAAGCCTAATGGCTTTTTGACCTCTCCTGACACATTTCTTTGTTTTTCTTAATATTTCCAGTTTGATCTTATGTGTCTTTTATAGTGTAAAATCTAATAAACAAATAAACAAAATATATATCTCATATTAAAATGATCATTTTAATTGTAGAAAGTAATATTTTACAGACTGTTTAAGATATGGGACTTCAGTCTTAATATTTAATTTCTCTAAATTATATTTATACAAATTGTCTATATATTATATTTCAACGCATCTAATTTTTTGATGCTAGTACTGTGAGCCATGGCAACGAAATTGACA
Source organism: Scarus forsteni (assembly GCA_036419115.1). Taxonomy (NCBI): domain Eukaryota; kingdom Metazoa; phylum Chordata; class Actinopteri; order Labriformes; family Labridae; genus Scarus; species Scarus forsteni. Next base: position 4,526,877 of record JAZDUH010000354.1, on the reverse strand, counting down.
CACTGACAGTGTGTTTATTGAATGACAATAAAGCAAGTCTAAGTCTGAGGAGCCGTCCCAATTCTACCCCTCAGCCCTCGTCTTACCCCTTACATGTTTTGCGCGGTCACATCGAGTGAAGAGGTGTCCCAACTCTCCATAGGGCTCAGGCGAAGGGCTACACAGCCCTTGAAATGAAGACAAGAAAGCAGAGCCACAACCAAAGGAAGCACATAATTATAAGTAGTTATTAAATCATCAAGTGAATATTAATCATGCTTTGAATTGTGGGTCACATTTTAAACTTTCAGGTTATAACAAGCTTGCTTTTGCAGCTGTAGCTACAGTTATTGTCGCATCTGCCTACGTCACAGCCATTGAGTGGCTCTGGGTGATGACATAGCGGGAATTGAGTGGCATTTTGTTTCTCAGTGTGTTTTCCCCTACCCCTTCCCCTTGGCCTTAAAAACAGAGACTTAAGGGAAAGGGGCAGACACAGGTGTAAGCCGAAGGGGAAGGGCTAAGGGGTACAAGGGGTACCCTAAGTCTAAGCTGCATGCTGGGTTGCACTCTTTTGGTCATGTATAGGAATTGAAATGCACCATCCTGTCCTTTGCAGAGCTGCCTAATATTTTTTGTGTTATTGGTTTCACATTGTTAGCACAACCTTAACCTGGGATTAACCTCAGAGATTTTTCTGACTTCCCGCTCCTGCCTGCAGCAACAATTTTTTTACTAAGACTGCCCACTCCTGCAAGATGTCTGCAGGATCACGCTTCCCTTGCAGCCCTCTAACTCAATTCACCTTTGTGTAAGTATGCCATACTGAACTGAAATATTTTATAACTTACATTTTTTTTTAAATGTTATAGGTGATTACTTACTTGTCAGCCTTTCCTCTGTAGAATCAGTCAAATGACACTTAAAATATAATTTAAAAAAATGAACAGCTTTCAGTGCAACTTTAGATAGTGTTATAAAGCTGTGGCTGTCAGAGCAAAGTGTTGGGATTTGTGCATAGATTGTGCACAGCGTTGTGTAAGTAATCATGGCGTCCATAACAATGAAAAAATTACATGAATGCAGAAAAAATGCAGAAAAAGGACACAATTGTCTTCTTGAAAACCTACCAATAAATGTGTCGTTTAGAAAAATGTTTCAAGGCTTCAGATCAAATAATTAAACTTAATTAGACATTTGCAAAAAAAAATGTCATACTGGAGGATAATGAAGTGTAGTCATGTCCTTGTCTTAGAAAGCATTGAGAAAATACTTGTACAAGGTTACTTAACTGTATTTTTCATTCACTGCCTCTTTAATGTTTTCAGCAGGTGACCCTCCTTTACTACCCTTTAGGCAAATTGCTCTTTTAAGTGCCATAAACAAATCATTGAGCCCAATGAAGAAAATTCTCTGTACATAAAAAAACAATATCGACCTCACACCCTTACTCAGTTCACCTGATGTTTACCAGTTTTTCTCGTCTCCTTAAGTCTTGTAAAGAGTACACTCAGGGAAGACATCAGACACCTTCACATTAGCTTTGCTTTGAGCACATGCTCCTTCAACACAATGCTGCCTCTTTATAAATCAAGCCTGAAATATTCCCTCATGTTGACCTGCTCAGTTCCTTTACCTGCGTCACTGAAGCCTTAGACAAGATGCTGATTGATTGCTTTCAGCAGGGGAGCAGTGATGAAAACATCTACAGTCCAGAAAAGAAAAAAAAGGAAAGAGGATACAAATCCAAGAACAACATACCGACTGATAATTGAAAATGTTTTGTTTCAAATATCAATCTGAGTTGCTTCAATTGATCTTCAAAAGGATATTGAAAATCTCCCCACACATGACATATTTAGTCACTACGAAGCTCCAGGAATTTTATGAATAAGTGTCTAAAAGCTGCTAATTACTCGCTGGCCTTGACATTTTCTCCTTGAAATGTCGTCAATAACTCAATAACTGTTAAATGCTTTTCTGCTGCTTCTCCACTTCTATCAAATATATTTTGCTTCCTGGTTCAAAGGCTCACATCTGAAGAGATTCAAAATATTTCACCATGACAAGGAGAGTTTCCAAATATGGAAATCTTGATTACCCTGGATGTTGTCTATGATGTTTGAATGATTGATAGATTGAGGGTATTAATCATGTTGTTAGATAAGAGTGTATGTGTTGCACAGAACAACAGACATTATGACACCTGGCACATTTGTTCAATCACAACTCAATCCCACAAACTATTTCAACATTAAAGGAGATATTTTTTACACAGTCTGCACTTTAGCTAATCAAAGCTCACTGTTACATGTGGATTAAGAAAGATGTAAAACATTAAAAAGGGTTACTGACAGTGCTAAAATATCACCCTTCTCTCTGTCACTGGACAAAGGAGGAGAAATGAACCTCAGTTAGACCCTTTCAGTGGCCCTAGTCCTCGTGCCTTCACATCTTGAGACATTCACATTAATTGAACACGGCTATCATGTCTGTGTCAATTCATGCTATACTACTGCTTGGCATGTGCCCCCATTTACTCACAAGGGTAGACACACTCACTCAGGACTCACCTGCCTCCCACTGACACCACATGCCTCCCTCTCTAAAATATAACACATTTGATAACCTCTGGAGATGGAGCAATGAGAGGATTGTGCTGTGCCCCACATTCCATCTCTGTGATGTTCACAGTGGAGGCGAAGCTTCATAAGGCCATAAATATTACAGCTTGAAATGGCAGCATGAATGGGGCTAGTTTCATGTTTTACCCCACAACCTTAACAACTGTGAACTTTTACAAGGTTTGCTGTTCATCATGAGACTGGGATCCACCTTCAAGATTTCCTGCTGCTTAGCAGAGGATTTGTTCTTGCTGCCATGATGGAGGGATTCATGATTGGCTATACGGATCCATGTTGGGTGTTTAATGTATATATTTGTATATGTATATGTATATTTTCTATTTTATATATTTATATATGTATCTATGCATATATGAGTATCCATAAAATGAAGAGCTTTATGCTCTATTGTAAAGTGTCTTGAGATAACACTTGTTATGAATTGGCACCATACAAATAAAGATTGACTGATTGACTGATTGATTGGTCGTCTGAAAAGATGAACATTTAGTGCAAAGGTAACAGATATTTTATAAATCAACTTCAGTTCCATATCTCTCATTTACTTCCTGCACGCCAAATGTTGTAATTGTTGTCTTTTACTGACACCAAAAGATTTTGTGTCAACTCAAAACTAGCAATACACTTAATACACTCACTGACCACGTTATTGGGTACTACTGTTCAATGGCTTATAAGTACATATAACTAATTCGACAATTGCATGGCAGCTACTCGATGCATTTGGACATGAAGACATTGTCAAGATGACCTGCTTAAATCAACACTGAGCACTAAATGGAGTCGAAGGGAGATTTAAGTGACTTTAAACATAGCATGGCTGTTGGTGCTGGAAAGGCTTGTGTATTTAACAAACTGTTGACACCTGGTATTTTGCAAACAACCAAAATACCATGGTCAACAAAGGTAGCATTTTAAGAGAGTGGCAGTTCTCTGGGGAAAAGTGTATCATAGATGTTAAAGGTCAGAGCAGAATGGCCAGAGTAGTTCAATATGATAAGAGAAGACTTATCATTAGCTACTGACAGTAAAAAAAAAGAAAGAAAACACACAATGGTCGCTTAAATAACTTGAATCTGACAAAAGTAATAATACATAAAAATTTACTGAAAATTAACTAATGAAAATCAGACATCACTGTTGAATTGTGGTTCAACAGAATCATTTTAAAAAACAAAATAATGAAACTGGCCTGATCAAAAATGATGGCACCCTAATTTAATATTTGTTGCACAAACTTCATTGCAATCAGGCAATTTCTCTCTAACTCTCAACGACACTTTTACACCTGTCGACAGGTATTTTTGCCCACTCCTCATTAGCAAACTGCGCCAACTGTCTCAGGTTTGAAGGGTGTCTTCTCCAGACTGCATGTTTCAACTCCTTCCACAAGTGTTCAATAGGATTTAGATCAGGGATCACAGAGGATCACTTCAGAATAGTCCAGTGTTTTGTTCTGAGCCATTCTTGCATGTTTTTAGCTGTGTGTTTAGGGTCATTATCTTGTTGAAGGACCCATGACCTGCGGCTGAGACCAAGCTTTCTATTCCTGGGCAGCACATTTTGCTCCAGAATGCGTTGATAGTCTTGAGATTTCATTGTACCTGCACAGATTCAAGACACCCTGTGCCAGGTGGAGCAAAGCAGCCCCAGAACATAACTGAGCTTCCTTCATGTATCACGTTAGGTACAGTGTTCTTGTCTTTGTATGCTTCATTCCTGGGTCTGTGAAAGCAGAGCTGATGTGATTTGCCAAAAAGCTCATCTGTCCAAAGGACATTCTCCCAGAAGTTTTGTGGCTTGTCAAGATATATTTTGGTAAATTCCAGTCTCCCTTTTTTATTATTTGCTTTCAACAGTAATGTCCTCCATTAAGTCCACTTTGGTTCAAACAGCAACTAATGGTGAAATGTAATACTGGTGTACCTTGACCTTGTATTTCACCTCTAATGTCTTTAGAAGTTATTCTGAGATCTTTGGTTACCATTTGTTTTATCCATCTCTTCAATTTGTCATCAATTTTCCTCTTGCAGCCACATCCAGGGAGGTTGGCTAGAGTCCTGTGGACCTTAAACTTTTGAATAAAATGTGCTGTAGTCACAGGAACATCAAGTTGCTTGGAAATGGTCTTATAGCCTTTACCTTTAACATGCTTGTCTATAATTGTCTTTCTGATTCCCTGAGACACCTCTTTCCTTAGCTTTCTGTGGTCCATGTACAGTGTGGTAAACACCATGATACCAAACAGCACAGTAACTACTTTTCACCCTTTAAAAAGGGAGACTGACTGATTACGAGTTTGAAGACCCCTTTGATGGTCATTACAGGACACACCTTAGTTTGACACGTCCCTTTAGCTGAATCATTTTCAATCTTTTCAAAGGTACCATCATTTTTGATCAGAACAGTTTCATTATTTTGTTTTTAAAATGATTCTGTTGAACAAAAATTGAAAAGCAATGTCTTATTTTCATTAGTTAATTTTCAGAAAATTTTTCTTTATTATTACTTTTGTCAGTTTCAGGTTATTACAGAAACCAGTGGGGGTTTTCTTTCTTTAACAGAAGGGTACCAACAATTTTGCACATGATTATACCTGTAACCCCCCCCACACACACACACACACTTGTGCCATGCCACAGGTTTAGGACATTGCACTGGTTAGGCTATTCAGAGGGTGCAGGGTAAGATGTATTTTAGGAAAACCAATAGTGCTGTGTAGAAGAAGGGAGAGGGCTCTTTTGGAACTATCTTCAGCATAAAGACGATCAAAAGGAAATGTTGGCATTATCCCCCCAGAGCCCCGATCTTGGTTCCACTGAGTATGCATGGGATTACATGAAGACATGTGAGGATTTGAGCCTAAAGCCACACAAGATGAGTCTTAATTAAAAGATGTTCTGGAACAAACTACCTGCCACAAACATTCTTTAAAGAAACTTTTTACAAGTGTTTCGAGAGGAATTGAGGTTGTTCATTCAGGCAACCAGTCAATACAAAAAATACTAATTTGACTAAAATTTCTCTTTGGTTTGTTCACTTAACATTACTTACTAGATAGGAATAAACAAAGACACTTTTTGTGAAATCATTCTTAGATGACAGAATTTTTTCAAACACCTGCCTACATGTTTGTACAGAGCAGCATGTACAAAAAGTCTTTAACAGACTGTATCACAGTTTTCTTTTTTTTTTTTAGATCTTCTTATACCATTATTTGAGCTACTAATGGAATTGATTTAAGATCAGCCCAATGAAAAGTGCATATGTGTTATCACCATGTACGAACATGGAAGTGTTTACCTGACTTGGCTTTTCACTGATGCCTGCTGCCTTTTCACATTACTAACTTCACTGTGGGCACTGCTGCTGCGGAGCTAGTGTGGGGAAGTCATAGCAACTACAAGAATAGTGAAAAGCTGTGAGCAGCTTGGCTCAACATGCAGGAGACCAATCCTATTAAAGACATTGCCGAAAATCATTCAGGGAGGAAAGTAGCTCTTATAAATGTTCAGAGGTGAAATTATTGTTTTTATTTGATCTTTTAAAGCATGTTCAGATTCACACCAACACTCGACAGTTTACTTTCTGAGAAGACGAGGGAGTACAGGAAGAAAATCCTCTCACCCTGTTGTGTGGATGCTCTGTGTGGGCAGCCAGGGTCTTTTACTCAGGCTTCCAATAATATTGGTTAATTGCTAGATTTCTCCAGCTTCTCTCAACTTGCATCAGTAGTGGGCGTGGAGGAGTTTATAGCGGGGGTATATTGCTGCTGACAGAATACAGTGTTCTCATTCTCTCTCTCTCTCTCTCTCTCTCTTAATTGTCATTCCCCGCTCACAGGCACATTTCTCTAGCAGATTCCCTTGAGAGAGGTTTCCCCAGAATCTACGTAAAAGGATTCCTTCCCACGCCATGGTCTTAGGAACATCTCATTTTCATCCTCCTGCGCCTTGCTCATGCTCACACACACTCCCTCTCACCCTGGCATTGTGTCCTCGTGTCTCCCTGCTCTCTCACTCTCTCTCCTGTTTTCTTTTTTTCTCTCTCTACCCTTCTTAACTTCTCTGGGCTTTTCTCTTCCAGCCCCCCCACCCCTCCTCCTATCTTATAGATCCTCTGTGGGAGGTAGCATCTCCCTCACACGGCAGGCGTGGGCCCTTACTCTGACAAATGACATGCCGGGGCCCACCAGCTTTGCGTGGGGGGAAAAGGCTTTAAGTTAAGAAGGAGGCCTGGATCTGATTGGATGCTGAAACTCAGCAGACTGTATCTTGGTGGGCACTTTTTGATCAGGCTCCGGAAAAGATGTGAGAAAATACAGGAAGGGCTGATACTGTGTCACACCTATGGTATGTTTGAAGAAATAATGACCACAAACCAAACACTGCTCGCAGTGGTCAAGGAGTCGGCCATGACAACAAAAATTTTATGGCAGGACCATGATATAGTATAAACATTTGTCTAGACAGCTTCTATAAAACATAAGCTCTGCTCTGTGTTTGGGTCTTGTTGATGTGTTTTCAATAAATCACTTACGAGTGTTCCTTGGCAAGTTGCTCAGCCAGAGAAATGGCTGTAGGGTCTCGGTCTACGGCCAGGATGGTGATATCAGGAACCAGATTCAGCATTGCTTTGGTATGACCACCACCTCCAAATGTCATGTCCAGGACCACCTACATGCGAGAAAGCAAGAAAACAACACATTGTTCTCACAGCAGGGATCCATAGACATAATTATTCATCATCATCCTATCTTGGCCATGTTAACTTGTCATTAGAGTGTTTTAGTCTCAGTGGTTTGGAGCCAAGTATAACTCCAAACTAGAGGTTTAGTTAAAAAAATTAAATACCTGGAGGACCAAGCTTAGTTAGAACACATTTCAGAAAGCTGGCTTCAACTGTGAATACCAGTAATCAAAAGATTAAAGATTAAATAAATAAATATTTAAATAATGTTTTAGCATAGACAGCTGCTTCTGAAATACTGAAAAGGGAGTGTAACCTGGCACAACAAAAGCTCTCTTCCATATAGTGTATTAAAAAAAATATACGTTGATGAGAATATGAGTGACCAAAACCTTATTATCAGTGTGGTGCTTCACTGAATGTTTTTGGTGTACACTGATTTGAATATTTATCATTCATGTTGTACACAAAATGTCAAAAATGCTCCGTCTAATGAAGTGGTTGTGTTATTTGCTATTTGGATCTGCTACATTTTAAAATGTTTTCCAGAAAGGTTTCTTCTGGAAGTACTGTGTTATTTTCAAAGTCAAAACTCAATCAAAATGGATGGACAACCCACTTTTAGTACAACAACAAAAAATTAAAAAATAAACAGGTCTTTTTTTGGACAGTGAAATTAGATCATATTTGAAAATCCTTATCTACAGACTTGAACCAGCTCATTCAAGGTGCAAACTTGTGCAACACTGTAAAGTAGGGATGCAGAAAAATGGTAAAAGCATAATTACAATATTTGACTGATAATGAGATCATAACTATTTAACCCAGTAATGTATTTATTTGACAACTGTTTATCAAATCTTAATGCTCTCAACATTTTCAAACAATGAGAGTTCTTTAAAACAGGCAATCAATGAAAATAATACAAATGGAAAAATTCATGATAACAACTGATTAATAAAAATCAGAAAGGATCAACTTGTTAGGGGTCATAGTATTGATGTAGTTTTATGGCCAAAATAGGACACATACTAACACTTAGATCACAAATGACCAATTATATGGGCACAACGATTGTGCCATAAATGTTTAACATTGATAATCTTTTTTCAGGATTACAGGAAGCCATAATTGTAATAAAACCTGAATGAACTGGCCAGCCCTAATGCCAACAAAGAAGATGGACACAACAAAAACAGTCAAATTAAAAGCTGGAACAATTAAGTCAAATTCATTTCTATGGGACATTTTGACACAACCCCAGTTTTTGCAAAAGCAATTAAGAATAAAATGGAATCATAAAATAAGCAACAGAAATTCAATAACTTACACAGTTAGAGGAACAAGTAATAAATAATATAATATTAAAATGTCAAAGCAAAATTGTATAGTAAGCCAGTTCAATGAAATATGTTTTCAGCAAGGACTGATTTTTAATGAACTGGGCAGCTTTGGTGTTACAGTCAGACCATTACACACTTTTGAGGGAGCCACAGTATGAACTCTGTCTCCTAAGATTATCAGCCTGGATCTAAGAAATTCCAAATTCATCCAACTTTTTAGGGTTATCTATCTGAAGGACATGTGTGCAACAGCTCAGAAAAATAAAGATGAGCCAGTCCTTTAAAAGTTTTAAAACTCATTAAGAAGGATATACGTAGGCTTATTTCCTCTCCAAGTGTCTCATCTGAAAAAAAGCTAGTTCTGACCACAGGGCACATCGTTGGGTCAAATTTAATAAAACTGTCAAAAATAACACCATGTACTTAAAGAAAAGGGCAGCAATAAGAGGCTAATGGACAAAGAACACTGTTCAGCCACCCAGAGGGTCAGGATTTACAAACACAATTAATTCAGTTAATTATTCAAATGCAAGGGGTTTAAAGTTCATCTAATTTCTAAAGGCCAATTTAAATTTGTTGAGCATGCATTCAGCATTCCAAGTACAGGTCGATTTTTCCAACACAAAAATGTCATTTAAAAACCCTAATTCCAGTGAACTTGAAACACTGTGCATAACTTAAAAAAGCAGAATACAAAGTTATTGAATACACTACAAAGACTACATATTTAATGTTAAAACGAATGGACCTTACTGTTATTGTTTGCAAATATTTACTCATATTGAATGTGATGCCTGCAACACATTAAAAAAAAAACTTGGACAGGGGCATGTTTACCACTGTGTTACGTCACCTTTCCTTCAAAGAACACTTTATGAACATTTGACAACTGAGAGCACTAACTGTTGAAGTTTGTAAGTGGGATTCTTTCTCATTCTTGCTTGATGTAAGACTTCAGTAGCTCAACAGTCCATGGACTCCAGTCTTATTTTGCCCACCACACATTTCCAAGGAAAGATAGGTCTGGATCACGTACAGGGAGGCTAGCAGATGTGCAAGTTACCCATTCCACAGGTACTGGCACATCCCAATATCATCACATATGCTGGCTGTTGACCTTTGCCCTGGTAACAATCTGACCGCAGCACACTTATCCACTTTGCATCAGTCCATTTTAGATGAGGGTGGACCAAGAGAAGCCAGGGGCATTTCTGGATGTTGTTAACCAACACTTTTAAGGTGTATAAATCCTTTACCGAATGATGTTGGTTTTTCAATGCAGTGGCGCCTGAGGAACCGAAGTTACAGGCATTCAATACTTTGACAGTAAAAGAAACCACTATTGGGATCTGTTTTCAGTGCTACACATAACATCTTCATACCACAAAAGTTTCATTCATCAAAATTCCATGAGAATTGGCAAAAAATAAAGTTTACATACTTTTCATTAAAACAACAGTTGGATTTTTCTTTTCACCTTTGTGTTATTACCTCTGCCAAGGAGGTTATGTTTTCGAGAGTTCGTTTGTCCGTCTGTCCGTCTGTCTGTAAACAAAATAACTCAAAAAATAATGGATGGATTTTGATGAGATTTTCAGGAAATGTTCAGCATGGGAAAAGGAAGAACTGATTCGATTTTGGTGTTGATCCAGATCAGCGTCTGGCCGCGATGGCGAAAAATGTGATTTCTGTAAATCACTTCTGAACTAAAACAATTATCATTATGAATCCAGTTGCTAATGGTATGTTTTCATGGTCAAGGAATCTAAATATTTAGATGAAATAAAGGTAGGACTAATATTTCTGGTCAAAATCACAATATGGCTAAGGACTGTGGCGCTGGCGGAGGTCTGCGCTTTCCGAGTGCTTTTCTAGTTTCTTAAAGCAGTAAGTATTCACAGTTATTACCTCCGCAAAGGAGGTTATGTTTTTGGGAGAGTTTGTCCGTCTGTCTGTCTGTCTGCCCGTCCGTCTGTGAACAAAATAACTCAAAAAATAATGGATGGATTTGGATGAAATTTTCAGGAAATGTTCAGCATGGGAAAAGGAAGAACTGATTCAATTTTGGTGTTAATCTGGATCAGCGTCCGGCCGCCATGGCGAAAAATGTGATTTCTGTGAATAACTACTGAACTAAAATAGATATCACTACGAATCCAATTTTTAATGGTATGTTTTCATGGTCAAGGAATCTAAATATTTAGATGAAATAAAGGTAGGACTAATGTTTATGGTCAAACTGACAATATGGCTGAGGACTGAGGAGGACTGGCGGAGGTCTGCGCTCTCCGAGTGCTTTCTAGTTTATTTATTTATTTATTTATACATCTAATCTGACATGTAAGACAAAGTTAAACAAAAATAAATGAAACGGAGAAATACACTGGACATTTTAATTCATTTGATCAACCTAAAACACCTATTAGAAAATAAGTACCAATATAACACTTGGTGCCCTGTTCAAAATATCATACTGCTAATTCGAATTTGTCATTGCAACAGTGAGGACTTTACACACCATGACAGAGACACCACCACACCTATCCCAATGAGGAACCGCAGACACGTTCTACCCATCTCTACATTCACTGTCACTATAAGAGTGACCACACAATGTGATCGATCAATCAAACACCTACAGAGCTGAATCACCCAGAATGTGATGGATTTATTTCCAGAACAGCGGGAAATCACCTGGCATATTCAAGGCTTGAAAACCTACAAAGACTGTGCATGCTACCTACCAGCTGTAATGCATTTGTGGGCCATTTTGATGAGTTTATTGTTGTAGTGGTGTTGATACAACACTATACTCTATAGAGCAACCAAAAAATTAGCCATTACACAAATGTCCAAAACTTTATCTTTATGTGATATTTGGTAAAGATTATCAATTGGAAGTCAGGAGTAAATATAGAATTCAGCCGAGGATTTTTCAAAAATCTAGATATTTTATCTTACCTTGCATAAGATGCATCAATATGTTTTCTAACAAGACAGTAGGCCTTTACAGTTAGAACCACTCCCAATGATATGCCTTTCAACCAGGATTAAGATACGATTAAGAAGAATTTCTTTAATGAGTAAATACCAAAACATAACGGGACCTCCTTGGTACCACAACAAAGTAAACAAAGGTCCTAAACAGTATGTATTAGTTAATTTATAGTTTTTGTATTAGCTAATTTATCAAAAACTGCAGGCAACCACCTACATACTTCTTTTTAAAACCTCAGATAACAAAGGTTGCTGTCTTCACAGATTTTTTTTTCCTTGGTTTAAAAAAAATTATTAATTTTCCATATCCTTTATCCCTTTCAGGGTTGGGGGGGGGGGGGGGGGGGTCTATCCTAGCTGTCATTAGGTGAGAGGCGGGGTACACCCTGAACCAGTCGCTAGTCAATCACAGTGCATCAAAGAGAGACAGACAGACAACCATTCAAACTCACACTCATATCCAAGGGCAATTTAGAGTCATCAATCAACCTAATGAGCATAGAACATATAAACTTCACAATGAAAGGTCCTGTCCAGCTCGGGGATCAAACCAGGGACCTTCTTGCTGTGAGACACGTGCACTACCTGCTGCACCACCGTGCCGCTGTGGTTTTAAAAATGTACAAGAAAATAAATTTTATGAGGTAAAAAATAAAATGTTGCCAACCATAGCATCAATAAATGACCCTACTCTGTGTACACTAACTTTGTGTCACCCCTGCATATGTAAGAGATCTAGTTGGGCAAAACCTATAAGAAAAAGGCTGGATTTGCTCCTGCTTATAAAACTACTGCACTTGCAAGATCTTTGTGTTATTTTGGCATGTAGCAGGACAGAAAGCTCTGCTGACTGACAGAGAGGGCTTACATGTGAAGGACAGGGACTCAGCTCTTACGAAGGTAAATATTTTACACATTCTCAAAGAGCCAGTTTATATCTCTGCTGTGATGACTGTGTCATCACAGTAGAGCAACACAGTAAAAACAGAGCCACAGTGGAGGACGTCGTTCTTCATGGCTTTTTCCTGCCTGTTTATCAGAATAAGAAATCAAGCTTAGTTTGAGAGAAAGTTGGAGGCTTTAAGTGAAAACTGTTTAAAAAAAAAAAAAAAAAAGTTTGGGAAATGACTCTTGGGACCTCAGATGAGGAAGTGGCAATTCTTTTGACCAATGTATAGACAGCAGTGTGTTAAGCTCCATTCTTTTGGGGTCAGATCAGCTCACTTGGTACCCCAACAGAAGGGTACCAAGTGAAGTGGGATGGCATGAATCACTTGTTTGGGCACTTTTACCAATGTACAACAATGAAAACACAAATAATTGTGAACTAGACAAACTGAACTGAACCAGGACACTTGATAAAAACACACTTTATGGTGTGCAACTGGGACCGGAGCTGTAATTTTAATTTCTCAGTCAAAATTGATCTGAAGGTAAAATCAGCACACCGGTTGTGTGTGGAAATATAGGTAGAGGTAATATTTCACTTTTTTCAAAGTTGGACTCAATTTGGGAAAAGTCTTGAATTAAAGCTGAAATATATATATATATATGTATATTTTATCAAAGATGTTAAAATATCATGATATGATTTTTGGTCCTTGTGGACAAGCTCTAGTAGGAGCTTGTCCACAAGGACAAGCCCCGTCACATCAGGTGTGCCCCAGGGTTCCGTCCTGGGGCCCCTCCTCTTCATTATATATCTACTCCCACTTGGCAATATCTTCCGCAAATTTGGTATCCACTTTCATTGCTTCGCGGATGACACCCAGCTCTACCTATCCAGCAAACCAGACGCCTCTCTTCCACCTTCCTCCCTCACCCACTGCCTCTCAGAAATCAAACTCTGGTTCACCTCCAACTTCCTCAAACTCAACGCAGATAAAACAGAACTCCTTCTGGTCGGTACTAAATCTAATCCATCCAAAGTTGACAGTTTCTCCCTTCCAATGGATAACTCCACAGTGTCCCCCTCCCTTCAGGTTAAGAGTCTGGGTGTCATCCTCGATAGCTCTCTGTCTTTTCATTCTCATATCAATAACATCACCCGGTCTGCATACTTCCAACTCCGTAATATAAACCGTCTCCGCCCCTCCCTCACCCCTCACACCACGGCCATCCTGGCCCACAGCCTCGTCACCTCCCGGGTCGACTACTGCAACTCACTCCTCTTTGGTGCCCCACACAAATCCCTCCATAAACTCCAAATGGTTCAAAACTCTGCAGCCCGGATCATTACCAGAACCCCCTCCTTTCATCACATCACCCCCGTCCTCCAGCAGCTTCACTGGCTCCCCATTAAGATCAGAATTCACTTCAAAATCCTACTGTATACTTTCAAGGCCATTCACAACCTCGCCGCCCTCCCCCACCTGTCTGATCTCCTCTACATCGCCACCCCCTCTCGCTCCCTCAGGTCATCTTCCTCCCTCCATCTCTCTGCTCGGCTCAGCACCATGGGTAGCAGAGCTTTCAGCCGCTCTGCTCCCAAACTCTGGAACTCTCTCCCCCCGGACCTCAGAAACATCGACTCCCTTCCCCACTTCAAATCAAAACTCAAAACCCATCTGTTCCAAACTGCATATTCTCTTTAATTCTCCACCCTCATTTAACTGTGTCACTCTTGTATGTTTTTTTATTTATTTTAATTGAGATTTTAATGCACTGTGTTTTTTATTATGTACTTTGTAAAGTGTCCTTGGGTGCTAAGAAAGGCGCTTTTAAATAAAATGTATTATTATTATTATTATTAGGACATTTTACAAAAATGGATGAATTTGCACAATTTGGACTGTGTGAATTCAACACAAATCATGTTGATCCCTACACATTACATGCCAAACAAGCATTCTACATTATATCAGACTTAATGCATTACACCTGTGCTAAAGAGTAAATACGGAATTATTTTGCTGACTATGCACATACAGGTACCTATACCTATTTTACTGAATTAGTAAGGTCCCAAATGCTGTGACAGCAGCTGTAAAACACACTGTGGGTAATATCACCCATTGTGCAGTTCAGGAGGTGGTAGTAGAAGCCAAACTACATGATGCAGTGCACATTTCAAATTGTAAATTACTTCTAATGCTGAGGTGAGACTGAAAGTTTTTTTTCAGTAGTTATGGTAACATGTCAAATTAGGCAACCAAAGAGGCATAAAATTGTGTTGTGACTTACCTGACAAGCATGACAGACTACACAACTGAAACTGATTTCATTTAACAACTGACGTGTTGATGGTGGAAGAAGGAGAGCTGACACTGAAAACAGCAAACAAGGATACTGGATTTAGAGAATCATACCTTTGTTTACCTCAATAAAACAAATGATGCTACTTTATCATGACAAGAGAAAGATGGAAAGGACGACTTTCATGGCCGATGGGTCCCAAAACTGTATGACTGTCAGGTTGGGCCATAATCGTGTATAAATTGTGTATTATAACCTCACCATTACCTCTCCAAACAACCTGACGGATAGGTGTCTTAAGTTGTAGCATAATTTAAACCTTTTCCTTACTGTTTTGCTTACACAAACAGGACAATAATTGACAGGAATTCTGTTAAAGGTGTAGTGAATGTCTAAAATTTTTGTGATACTCATCGAATTGTTGCCTCTGTATCGGGATACTCATGGTTCCCAGACGTTTTTTTAAATACACAGCTCTATAATATACAATATAACAGATAATCTTGTGATAAAATGTCAGTGAATATGCTTGTAGTACCATTTATTAAATTTTTTCCTGAGGAAAAGGGAGAGAGAAAATGTTTTATCAAAGAAATGTCAAATACTTGCTACACCATCTCTGCTGTTTGTCAGGTTACTTCAGAGTCTGCTGTATCTGATCATAAAAAACACCTCCTGTCCAGACATATTAAGCTGTATATTTCCTGACAGCAGCTCATAGGAAAGAAAACCAGAAAAGGAAAGAAAATCACAACCCAGTCCTGACAGCCCAGTCTGAGATTGTTTGATTTGGTTGTATCATGTCTCACTTTTTTTCTGTTTTTACTCTGTGATTTGTTCTAACGCTGGCAAATGGTTGGGAGCAGATGTAAAATGACACAAAAAGGAAATGCCAGCTATTCCAACAACCCCGTTCCTAAGCACGCACATACAAAAAAAGGAAAAACAAAAACAAAACAAAACAAAATAAGTAAACAAAAAAATTTACATGTGGATCAATAGCAACGTTGAAGGTGGGGTGTGTGCGTGCATGTGAGGGAAGAAGTGATCAATGGCGGTTCCCTCTGCTTTCCAGCGCACAGCAGCAGATGGGGAGGGGGTGTGGGCTAGTGGGATGAGTCACACGCATAATGAACTTGCCTGTTGTGCTATTCAATACAAAAAAAGGGAAAAGGAAAACAGAAACACAAACAGCAAAGTAGGCTGGCTTTTACCCAAACAGTCGACACAAGCAACCAGGAGACACGGAGTGTTTGCAGCAGCAATATTTTGTCACATTTTGACTGGGCTGTGGCCAAAGAGTGAAAAGTAAAGCTCTAATCATGACACAATGACCAAAAATGACTCACTACAATGCTTCATATTTTTAGCATTTAAAACACTGTTTTTATATTTCTGCCATTGCTGCTCGAACACTCCCCATCCTTTTAGAGGTTTGGCACAATCAGTTCACTCACACACATGTACACACAAGCTTAATGAAAAATTGTGTTTGGTACCTCAAGCTGCAAAATTGAATGTTTACAAGGTCATTTATGAGGGAAATTAAAAATCTAGTGGGGAAAACAAGCCTCTGTAAAAAAAAAAAAAAAAAAAAAAAAGGACTCAAATGCTTCCTCTTTGCTGCTTCTGCCACCAGATGGACAAAACAACTTCTTGAAAAGATTTGGGCAATAATGGGGTTGGCATTTTGCGATGATGATTGACACCAAACTGAGGGAGTGAGTCATCCCCCATTGATATTTCATACACAGGAGCGTCAGCGAGGCTCACACCTCGGCCGGGCCTTCCCAGAAGCAGAGCAGCTTATTGAAAAACACAAAAAAAGTAATTACTGAAGTGTTGTGAGTGTGTGTTTTTATTGTGAATTTGGAGTGTGTAATATCTGCCTTACCCAGCAGAGGGAATAGGAGAGTTAGGAGTGGTTTTAAGTGGTGCAGTCAGGCAGTGAGACTGCAAGGTGCAAGAATGCTTCTGCTGTCAACCCCACAGCACTGTCAAAAACAGCTTTCCCCTCTTAAAAGAAAATTGAACACTCCTTACTGAGTGTGTTCAGGTGAAAACAAGGGGGGATAATATATTCAGAAATGGTTTGTACTCAAACTTAAGGAGGGGGGATGTTTCATTTGAGATTTTGCAAATGCAATACAGCTGAAAAAACAGTAAATAATACCCTCCCTGTATGGAAAAAGGGGGCCTCATCTCAAGTCTTCTTCTGGTTGAATTCATTAGGAAAAGGGGAACAGTAAACCTGAGAGAAGCCTGAGTACTCACCTAAATCCTACTTGTGACTCCCCAGCCCAGGTCAGTTACAGTGGGGGATCTAAAATGTCATTGCGGGGAGTTTTTACAGATCTTGTTACACCAACACACAGACCATTAGGGAGACAGATACACAGGTTCAGGATCGCTTTTCTTGTCGCGTCCGTTGCCATGGCAAGAGTGGAGGTAACCGGTTTGCATTTCTTTCTCTGTCACACAAAGTTCATGGCGAGACACAAGTGCCCACACATTTGAAGCCAGCAAGCAGCATGAGAGTGTGGTATGAACAGGTGAAGGTAGAGGTCGTCTTTATGGGACTGATGTTGGTTTTTATTGAATTGATGAAGAAGTGATGTGTCTGTGCAGCCGCTGCATCTCTGCACTTCACTATGTACATACAGTATATTTCATACTTCATGATGCTGCTATGCCCAAATAATATTGTGATTATATTACATAACAGTATTTTTGAATCTGCATGTCACCAAATCATAACAAAGTTATCTCAGGACAGTTAATATGAAGAAGATCTAGGCTCTTTATTGCATCATTTAGAGAAATCCAAACTTAAAAAAAAAAAAAAAATACAAGTCAATGAGTAAATGAGTAATTTGGTATGGTTAGGATGAACAGAAGTTTTAAAAAATGGCATTATTGAATTTCAAGGCAATAAAAAAAGTGTTTTCATACACTGATACACTTAAGAGATACAATAAAGTACTGAGGAAACTGTGCAGACTTATGATGTGCAGGCACATGGCAGCATTGCATTACCTTAAAAGGATGTAAAAAGATTTGTATTTCTATAGCCTACTAAAATCTGTATAATAGGTGTTGTATTTTATTCCTCATACCTATTTTTCTTCTAGTATGTTAAATACACGACAACTGCCATCACGTGCAAAACCACTTTAGATATTGGCCTTTATTAAGTTTCTGTCACAACCTGTCTGTAACATGACTTTCCCATTGTGTATATATACAGCATGTGCAAAATACTTTTGCTTAAACAATCATGCAATATAATTTCCATTAATAAGGTAATAATCTCATGCAGTATCAAAATCATTATCTGCAATTTTAGTTTTTCATACCTCTAAGAATAAGTGCAACCCTGCAGTCTGATTTTTGGTCACAGTTTTTGATACTATTTTGTTTTGACATCTCTTTTTCTTTGGTATTTTAGTCTATGGCATTTTGGCTTAATTCAATGCAAAACAATTTTGCTGAAGGTTGCTTCCCCTGCAATAACTAAGGAGTTTCTTTCAGTTGCATGATACAGTGATGTACCTGTAAAGGACTTGTTTGCAGTACTGATAAGCTTCAACTTTTGCAAACAGAGTTACAAGGAAGCACACAAAAAGCCAAGCTTATACAGAGAGAAAAATACGGCATTGAAGGCAGTTATATGCAAAACAAACAAACGAAAAGTGTGAATTGGTCAGTGGATAGCATACCAAGCAGCTGAATATTAACTTGAGAATTGTTGCCTCACAAAAGGGTCACCCACTTTTCTCACAAAGATTTTTCAAAACGGTGCAGATGTGAGATAATCTGTCATACCATGTAGACAGTTCCATACAGCTACAGGATATGTTTCACTAGGACAATCACATTCATTACAGGCCAGTAAAATGACATGCTGGTGCTACTGTTTGCCAGTTCATCAGTGAAACTCTTGGTAGAGTCTTTTGTGGGAAAGAAAATATATTTTTCCATTAAGAAATAAACAAAGTGCAGTTCTGCCACAGATAAGTGGAAGAAGACAGTACGGTACGGTACAGTCCTATATTGAACATCAAAGTAAAAAATGTTGTCCAGTCTGAAAAAATACCATTACAGCAAGTAGCCTCCATGCTTACCTCTATATGAGCTAAGTCTGTGCTAAAAAAATGTTGACATAGCATAGGGTTGGGGAGTAACATTGCCACATACCCTGCTGATGAGTGTTTCAATATGGAATGCACAAAATCGATATGGCCCTATATTCTGTGACAGTAATTTGTAAAGTGCAGTACAGGTAAAATCACACATAGTGCCATTCAAATGGTGGAAGTGGAAGGCAAACTACAACATGCAGCACACACTCCAAATTTTAAAATACTTCTAAGCTCTCCAAAGACCGGAAATTTAAGCATCTAACGTTGTTGGATCATTTAAACCATCTTGCTGTTTTTTTAGATTACATGCACAGTTGAATCAAAGCTTACTGATTTATTTAACTGTATTTTAAGCAAGGAAAACATAAATATTGATGGATATAAGCCTGACTCTGCTTTGAAAGATGGTGATATACTTCCCTTTAGGTGAATATGATTACACTTAACTTCAGGTGACTCACTGTCAAGTAAGCAAGGAGCTAGCCAGTTGAATGTTGTATGGTAACATGAAAATTTTGAAATTTATTTACATTTTCTTGTAAATCACCTTACTGTTGGTAAAAATTGAAAGGAAATTATTCACCATAGGGCATAAAAAATGTTGACTTTCATTTTGAAAAATGTCAGGTCAGAGGCAGAAGTGTGGTTTGGGGGTGGGGTGCACAAAACAGATGGCCAGTGAGAGCAGACAATCTCAAAAGGCATAAAAGCTTCCTGCAATTGCTCTGTCAATACATTATGTTGAAGGCGATCGTGGGCGTCTGAGCCGCGTGCAGCCTTTTGCCTTAGCTACCTGAATCCACAGTGTACCACACCTCCCATCTGCATCTCTGAGTTTAAGCAGGAGAGAGTGAGTGAATGAGTGAGAGACTGAACAAGAGATACAGGAGCCCAAAAATGTTGACAAAACTCATGGCCTGAGGGCTCCTTCCAAATGTGTCTGTATGTTAAGATAATCTCTCTTTTGTCAAAGGAATGCTGCAGAGTTGCAACAAATACTTTCATTCCTCATCTGTTCAGACTTTGTTTGCACTCTTTCCGCACAAGTGTAAAAAGAGGCTCCTGAAAAGGTATTTGAGCCAGTTAAGACATGACATGTCTAAGCGAGCTGTGGCAGCTTTTGCCCACAAAACCACCCGACCAAGGCTTGTAGGTCACTTCCAAACATCCTGGGAAGCAAATCAACAAGTCTTATCTGAGGCAATAAGCCATGAATATAGCCCAGCTACTTTTGGGAGTCTGTCAGAGCATTTGTGAGAGAATAAAACAGGTTTAAATATTACTTTAAAGTGTACTCTTTTGTTAAAACTGTGGTTATGCTAATTAGAAGAATTTAATGAGAGTACTTTAAAGAAGAAGAAAGCAATCCAGCTGTTGCAGCTGGAGTGTTATTAGAGTTTAAACCAGACACTTAAATTTATCACTTTAACATAATGGACATGTTCTTTATGAATGAGCACTTTTTTAGAGTTCAGATGGATATTATCTAGACAATGAATACGGGGTGTCAAAACTGCAAAATAAGACACTTTACAGGGCATATACAGAAATATGAGGATAAATCCAATCCTTTTAAAGACCTTTTTTTCAGTTTCTAACCAGCTAAATTAGCAGCACAATCAATGTTCTGTTATGGCTGTATAATTGCACACTTTGACAGTTTTAGTTTGTAACACTTCTGTATCTTTGCAGAGTGATCGGGATTTTTTAGTTGGAACAAAGTCAGAAAAAAGAGTCAGATAATCACCCAAATGTGAGTTTTATTTAGAAGAAAACTGTTGAAATGAACAAACAGCCAGTGAACAAAACCATGGAAATTGCTGAGACACTCATCAAAACTTAGAAATGGAGATGCACAATATTATCCGAACTACAGTATATCGGTATTGGCAGATAGTTATCTAAAAAGATATTAATTTTATCAGCAAATATGGAACATTATTTGCGGTCAATGTTATAGCCATACAAATTGGCCTTCATATCCCATATATCAGCAGCAACACATGCAGAATGGGCAATTGCATCATGATGGTGCAGCTCATCACTTCATAAATACACAGAATCATTTATCAAAGAATTCAATGTTTTTTTTCTTGCTTTATATTTTTTTCTCACACAATTAGACTGTCACCATGACATGAACAAGTTTGTTTTCGCGAAGTTAAGGCTTTGTGCACTTGACAATATATACAGTAGGTATCAGTACTGACAATATGGGCAGGTATTGGATATCAGTAAAAATTGTGCATCCCTGCTAAGAGTCTGCAAATAAGAAGGTTACATGTTTGTTTGTTGATTTTTCTGAAGAAAAAGGAATGATCAGCTGCAACTTGACTAGGTCCAGTCAAAACAATGAATAGCGAGGACACGTTTGTAAAAGTTGTCATGGTAAAACCCTATATGGCTGCAACACTCCAGTAAAGAGAAGCTGCAAGTTAAAGGCATTCATGACTTCAAGTTACCATTTAATAACTTATTGGTACCCCTTTTTTAAATTTCTGATCAGATTCCCACAGTAAACACATATGCATAGTTAGGCATAGGGTCCTTTTTGCATAGCAGGCCCTCATATTGCAGAAACGTTGTAACCCAGCTCCTTAAGCACTCAGCACCCAGGGCAAAAAGCACCCTAACATTACTTGCTTTTAGTCACAGTGTTCCTGGCACTCTAAGGTGAAAACAAGAAGTGGCGAGACTTTTGATCCCGCTTAATATTAACAATAAATAGAACAGAGGGATGAGTCAAATGGCCGAAGGTCTGCTGTAAGCTATAGGTTGAATCTGAACTAGCTGCAAGCTAATAAAAAAAAAAAAAAGTGGGTGAGGATTGATATCCGGTAATCGGGAGCTGTCGTAGATCTGAGCCTTTTCCTTAGTACAGGCTAAATCATTGCCAAATCCAAGACAAACTTTAAGAAAATGTTAGAATAAATTCAAAACATGATGATAACTTAGATCTATGGAGTTTTATTACTAGAGTTTTCGTAAAAGTAGTTGTACTGAGCACATCAAAGGCTGTTAGGACCAAACAAAGGATTAAAGCTAGGGTCTACGATTTGAAACCGCAGCCTGCCCCCCTTCCCTCCCCTCTCCCCTCCGTGTTCCAAGATCCCGCCCCCAGCTCGTGTCGTCTCATATAGCCCCCTCGGACAGAGCTATGAGCGACTAGCACAATATATCAGCAGCAAACTCAATCAAAAACAGCTCAGCTCAACTGAAAGTATCAAACACGACAGACATCCCCCTTGTAACACACAGCAGTAGCCATTTCAATTGGACCGGCGGCAATGCGGGTCTGGCGCCGCCAGAGCGGAGCGGAGTGTGGGGAAGGATTTATCTTTCTCAGCCTGTCCTCCGCAGCTCAGCTTACAGTGCAGACGATTAGCGGCCAACAGGCTAACCCGCTCCCCTACAAGTTATTAGCCGTGCAGGCACAGACTAACCAGAGTTATTCAGCAAACATCTCCCACTGTAGTAAACAAAGCCATTACCTGATCAACCAGGGGCGAAACGTCCGATGCTGAGGGTCTGACAGCCGACTGAGGCCATTCGTTAGCCATTAGCCCGCTAACAGGCCTCAACCAGCGGGCAGAGCTCCATTGGGCCCCGCGGGAGAGGGAAGCGGCTTCCCGGTTTCGGCGCTAGGCTTTTCCGGCTCCATGATAGTTCAGTAGCTAACGCTGCTAGCTGCTCACCGGAGGTAGAGGGGAGGAGACGGGACCATGACGCACTACGCATGACGCTGCGTAGTGAGAGAGACAGGGGATTGGATGGACTCACAGACCAACTCACGGACCAATTAATAGTCGCAGGTTCTTAGGTTTAATTGGTCAGCTAGTATGCAGCTTTTCAGTGGATATACTGAATGGATTTTTTTCGTTCTTTTTGGTCTTTATACTGTGTAGATAGGACCATAGGACCATAACAGCCTTATAAACGGTGTTATTAATATGTACAAAGCTTCCAAATCGTAGACCATAGCTTTAAGGAATTAGAGATGATAACCTCAACACATTTACAAAACCTTTATTAAGTGAATTCATTTTCAGGAAGACATACTGCATGCTATAACACGTTTGATTTGTGTTTCACTTTGGCTCAAAGTAGCCATGATTTTTATCCAACATACAGTACATTCAAAGAAACTGCACATACCATTGACAAACCTCAAGAACCTTTACACCCTAGTGTTTTTGTAAATGTCCTTTATTGGGGATTCATTTCCGTTTGGAGTGTTGTTTTCAGGGGTAAGTATTTTATTGAAGGAGAATTTGCTTTGGTTGGGGGACTGGAGCATGAAACTACCACCACCTCAACTGAGCTGACGGCCTGTAGGAAATACTGGAGATAAACCACATTTGTAACACAGAAACTCCAACTTCAGACTCAACAGAATCAGCTTGCCCTCTGATACCTGTTTCCTTCTGGCCAAAAAACACGCTAACAGTCGGCTTGTGTCAGCAGTGGGAAAGGCTCTAATCTGCATTCCGATCAGTGTCGACTGAACCTAGAAAGGGACACAGGTTTTTGACGGCTTGCCTCAAATCGGCTCCAGCTGGCGTAACATACCTATGTCATAATATCGCACCCATATCAGCAACAAATTCCATCCACCATCGAATGTCATTCAATCTGCACTGAGTTTGCACATCTTGAAAGAGGGACAAAAGTACAAAGTGAGGAAAAGAGTTGACCACCGAGTCCATGGAGCCTATGCTCTTTTCCACTGTTTACCAGGCTGTGTTTTGGTGCACTGGTGAAGTCATCAACGTGACGACATCAGCTTGACACACCAGAGGAAAAAAAACAGCTATGCAGCTTGTCTGCTGCAAGGAGTCGTCTTCAGCAAGGCGTCACTTGCCGATTGTTAGCAGATTTACCCGCGTTTACATGCTAATTTTAGAGGGAAAGCTCTTATCTCACTTTGTGAAACAAGAAGCTCCACCAGAGCTGCAGGTCCCTACGGACACCCTGCCACATGTAGAGCAATCTGATGGGTCCATCTTACTGTCATTTAAGAGTCTAGTTCCAAGATCACACAACAGGTCTGTTTATGTCCAGTATCTGACATATTTATTTACAAGGATTTATTATTAATCTTTTAGTCATCCACTTGGTGCTCCTGCTCGACCAACACTTCAGTTTATTGCCTTGAAACTTGGAGCTGATATTTATAACACCCAAAGGATGAATTCTAATTGGGTGTGTTATAGCGCTATAGTGCCAGTTTAAGCTGATATGTCTAAAGGTGTGCTGGTGGTAAATAGGATTGGGGGGTTGAAAAATTTGAAGTGAAACAAAGTGACTGTGTGAAATAGAGTAAAGACTGTATACCCTTTTTGTTTTTGAATGAGCTAAGTCATAGCTTCATAGAATCAAACCTGTGGCATCTTCGAGATCCTCTTTCTCTCTCTGAAGAGGCTATTAGCTTTTTGAAAAAAGGATTCAGAGGAGCTGACCTATTTAATATTACTAAAGCAGCGTAAGTTAAGTGTAACAACAAATGACACTCTTGTTATGGCTCT
Organism: Scarus forsteni; assembly: GCA_036419115.1. Taxonomy (NCBI): domain Eukaryota; kingdom Metazoa; phylum Chordata; class Actinopteri; order Labriformes; family Labridae; genus Scarus; species Scarus forsteni. The sequence goes on along the minus strand of JAZDUH010000354.1, from coordinate 4,502,362 downwards.
TTGTCAGACGCTGCTCAGTTTCTGTAAGTTCTTTTAAACAGGTAGACACAGCTTGGTTTTTCCACAAATGCTCAGACAACCTCCAGCATGTAAGCACACGTACAACAACAGAGCTGACAAAGGTGAGCACACCTGTTGATCAAACAAAACCTAATGAGGACACAATGCTACATAATGGGCTGTCACATAAATCTTACTGACATGCTAACAAATATTCCTGAGAAGTTTAAACACAGCTATAGATGTATTTTACGCAATTAACACAACCGAGAATATACCAAAGACAGGAGCTGGTCTGTGGTTGATGTCTTCTGGTCCTTAAATTAAGAGCATAAGTATATTTTCTGCTATATGTTAAATCAAATTCCATTTTCAGGCAAAGAATGAGAAATGAGACAACTAGGGAAAAGAAAAGAGTCACAACTGCCACCATTTAACTCTTAATCCAACCATTCACAAAACAGTATTCCCATTATAAACTAAGCAACAATTAATAGGATTACAGTTACTATCCTTCTCTAATTTTAAATTTTGTTATGATCCTTGCAAAAATCAAACAATGTTCATACCTGTGTTGTAATATGGCAGCAGAATCATAAGACACAGGCAGCCACTGTTAGGTAGCCTCTTGTTTATACCCCTTTAATTTGTAGTCAAACTCCTACACACAAATTTAGCTTTTATTTGTAGCTCAATTAAGAGTTTGTAGAAGAGTTAGGCTGCAGTTCTTGATGGATTAATTCCTCTCTCATGCAGCAGTCTCATAAATAGATGTTAACAGGACTGGGACTATATATTTTTTTTATTTTTTTCAATTTTGATCATATCATGATTCTTGAAAACCAATTCTATTTATATTGTAACTCTGTTGTTTGGTCATTCCTTTACCTTTAGTTCTTTTAACTTTGGTTTCTTAACTTTTGGTGTATTTAACATGTCTCCTTCATGTGATAGAGTACATCTATGCACAGGACAAAAGTCCATGGCATCAGGACTTCTCCCTTTTCCACTCTTTACAGCAGCAGTAGCTGTATGAAACGGCTTATTCACATGCCCTCTAAATTACCTACCAGTGTGACATCCTACCATTGTTTTTTCTGCAATTTAATCCAATTGGCTCAAGGTAGCAAGTAAGCATCAAGCATAGACAGAATGCAGAGCTGTGGAGAAATGGCACAATGCAGTGGCTAAACATCCCCTCCCAGTCAAAATCTTGAGACCAGTTGAACAATGGCAAGAATGTGCATTTTGCACTGTTGGGTCAAAAAAAAAAGTTTTTTAACGGTCGAGGATCATCCTGTGTATTGACTGACAATCAATCCAATCCTCTGGCTAAGCACTGGTAATATTTTTTGGAGTCCACCACTTGACTTTTTGTTCCATAACCCTCAGAATCTCAGATAATCTGTTTTCATTATTTAAGGGAAACTCTAACTTCTACTCCTAAAACGAGCACTTCCGTCAATGTATAATGCCTGCAAATTTCTAAGTATGTGCAAAATAGTTGGCACAGCAGATCCTGGGTCAGTCAGGACCTCTGCAAAAAAATGGAGCTTTGCTAATCACATGAATGCATTGTCTGAAATGGGATTTTGATCCAAAAAGAAAAATACATTTTTTAGCTTCACCTTGATGATCAATGTGTGAAGCCTCTGCATTTTTTCATATCATAGCTAAAAGAGATAGTACAATGTTTGAGCACTTGATATTTATAACTAGAACCGTCCCTCGGTGGTAATATGCCTGTGAGGTATGCAAGTGCTGGGGAAAGTACTGTGACATCTCATGAGATCAGCTTTTGACCTCTAATCTTCACTTAATGATGAACTGAATAAATTTGAAGAAGGTTCCTCTAAATTTTCTGGAGATATCATATTCACGAGATTGGTCTGCATGGATGGATCTGGTTGTTACTCTGGGAGAGGATTAAAAATATTAAAGTACTAAACATAACACCCTTGTAAATTACAACAGCAAGCAGAGTATTGACCCCTGAAGGGAATGTGTCTGTGTGGGCAGGGGAGCTGTAAATGAATGGTAGACTAACACACACACTAGTATATATGTATCATATTATTTAGCAACATAAGCAATAAGATAATGTATAAAATATATTGTGTAGCTTTAGCAATACTGTCACTTAAGTGTCAGTTGAAAATATTCAGTCCTAAAGTTTTTATGGACTAAATCTGAATCAAAAGACTTTTTAAGCTACTAAATATTGACTTTCTCTACATACTATCTAATCCTCTTTAGGTAAATTTTTGGCTAGAAAGCGTGTGATTCTTGTTTTTCCTCAAGACATCCCTTTTTTGGATTGGCTGTGGCTGGACATAGGCCATTGGTCTGCAGATAGTGTGTGCGCCCAGTGTAGCAAAGGACATACTGGAAAACTATCTAAACAATTTCAGGAAGCTGGCTAGTCAGGCCAGTTTGTCATGGTGTCTTCAAACACCATATATAGAGAGTTTCAGGCACAATCTGCACTATGACGAAACACATAGGCATGGATGTGTCTTTATGATTTCTCTGGTGTCACTGTGGTTTAAGCACTGAAATGTTTTCATGAACTCTGTAAAGTCATGTAAATAAGGCTGCTTAGAGTTTGTCAAAGGATGTAAATTAGCAGGTTAAATAAAAAAACAGGGAATTCATGGAGGCAAATTATGCCTTGAATCTGCATAAGCTGCATAAAAGTAACTACGTTGAATAATCCATCAACCCTGGGTAAGCAATAAAGACATGCAGTACACTGGGTGAGATTTTTCTTCCTAAAGACACTTCAAGATATGTGATTTTTCTTATGCACTGTCAATTCTCCACAGTAGAAAGGTTTTAGAGAGGAATGAAGGTCAGGTCATGATGCAGGAGAAAACAAGAGGATGCAGCATATAGGTTCCAATAAGGCCTTTTAATGTTAAGAGGCAGTTGTGTATTTAAGTAAAGGTACACTGCCCTTACATGTCCTTTATTGTACATGTTTAGCAGAAAAAATACCAAGTGATTTTTAGAATGAGCCAGCATAAAAAAATGTGAGCAGAGCGAAGTCCATGAGTGTTAAAACAAGACACTTCACCTTGCTAGCTATCAGACATCACTGTGATGCAAATTTATGAGTCATCCTACTGTTCAGGGGCACCACAAGGAACTTAGGGCCTTATGAAAGGATAACACATCAGAGCCCACCACAACCGCCCCAATCAACCCCATATTTTAGCTTTAATCACACTTCTATTCTCCAAAAAATAAAAGAAAAATTAAAAAAATTAATAAACTTGCATGTCTGTAACATGCACTACAATGATTTTTTTGTAACAACACACAAGAGAGGAAGTGTTTATATTATTGTCATCAGCTGTCGTGGCAGTTTTAACGAGTTCACAGATAAATATTTGGAATGAACAAGGAAGTAGAGAGATGGACACACAGTCAGTTTTAAGACTTTAAGGTCACTCCTGACATGTGGACAAAATATTACAGACATCTTATTTTGTTTGAAATCCACAAGCTACCTTAAATATTGTTTGGAAAAGTACATAATCCATGTCAGTTAAATTGTAAATAAAACAAAAGATATCTGATGAACTTCATCTAAACACCATGAGGACGTTTTCAGCAGCATTCAAACATAAATAAAAGTCTTAAGATTTGATTAGGCCTGTATCATTATTTTCTGAAAACAATTGAGACTTTAAAATCTGACAGACTCCTAATTAATATTTAATGTTAAAACATACTATGGTATGTTGTAGTACATTTGAATTTACAATGAAATATGTTGGCCTATAAGTTTGGAAACGTTCTAAAGCAATACCTATCAACTGGTAGGTTGTGGTCCAAAGTGGGTCTCACAACATAAGTTTGAACATAAGTGAGGCTTAATATTGGTAAAACAACTTTCAATTATAAACATTATTTCCTCTGTTCTTATTCAACTTTTCTGTTTTAATAACACAATGAAAATATCAACGCACGAATAAAACACAATATTTTGTAACACTCTGCCAAGTAATTCCTGACATCGTTATCCAAGTTTGGCTGCAAGACACTGTCAAACTGCCCTATTTGGAATATTAACAAACCCAGGAAAATATCCAGGATTCCCATTCAGTTTTGGATCCCCACCAAAACTATCACTTCTTACTTGTATCATGGCCAGTGTACCCTGAAAACCTCATAACCCTCCATTCATAACTTCTTGAATTACCCTGCTAACAATAAAACAAACAAACAAAAAAAACACAGGCTAACACTTAACCTCCTTGATGTAGGAACAACTTAAAGAAATATAAAACATTTTGTTCTGTATCATAATGTAGCCTCTGGCCACTAGTTGGCAGCAGAAATTCAGCCATTTGACTTCTAAGGTTTGCTTGACACTGTGGACACCATCTGAATTTACAAAATGAAATAAATAATTACATGTCACACGTTTAACGATTGTTGCCTGGAATAGCTGAATTAAGCAGGAGAGGACTGCCATACCTTTGAGGTAGGGAAGAAACTCGTGGAGGTATAGCAAACAAAGTCTGAGAAAGATATCTCTGAATAAGGTCTGCACTGTGGTACAATGAGAAGCAGTACTGCCCCATAGCATCAGGATTGATGGTTCAAATATCAGCTGAGGCTTCCCTGAGTAGAATTTGCATTTTCTCCCTGTGCATACATTGGTTCACTCCTGGTACTCTATGGTTGTTTGTTTTCTCTATGATTCAGCTTGAGATTGGCTGTCCACCAGTCCAAGGTGTGCCATACCTCTGGCCTCTGTCAGCTGGAATAGGCCCCAGCCTACTGTGACCTCAAATGGAAAAGCAGCACAGACAATTGTTGAATGGAGGGATATTTAAATAAATATTTAAGACAGAGACCCATCAAGGGGAGCAGCAAAATTTAAAGCATTGATAAAACCTTTTATTATTTTAGCACTGACATTTGAAGCTACAGTGTATATTAGCATATTTCAGATACTTGCACACACACTGGATGATTTGTAACATTTTAAGCGCAGTGACACAATCGCTGTCTGAGGTGCTGATCCTTGGATATCCAAGGATGTCAAAGCTGTCAGAGGATACTAAACAAATGTCCCTGAGGTTAAAAAAACTTGTGCCAGAATAATATTGCCTGGGTGCAAATCTATCACCTTGCATCACTCAGAGAAAAGACAATGTGGGAATGGGCACGACAACAAAAATACTACTTTTACCTATCACCTTCGCTGTAATTGAGTTTGAAGCAGAAAATACGGAAAATGTATCCAGAAAACTTTTCTAAACGTATCATTTATTTATACTTGAAAACCAACACGAGAAGTACATATCTTTATAGCCTTTTCTGTTAGTATTGCTCTTATTGTTTCACATCCTACTGCTTTTAAAGGTTCAGTGTGTAGAATGTGGCAGCATTTCGCCAAAGTAAACGGTGAATATAGGTTATAATGTTTCTAGTTGTATGTAAAGTCCGTCAAAATAGGAGTACAATAATCCCAATCAAACATTTCTTTTATTTTTACTTAGTTAGAAAAAGCTTTTAAAAATTATGTTACCGCGGGCCGCTTTCATGTAGGCAGACATTACGATCCGCCATGTTGTCTACGGGTGGATTTTAGGGCCAAAAAGAACGAAACGCTAGTCAATCCGCCGGTTCTGAAATCTACCTGGAATGCAGGTGAAGAAGAGGAGAGAGGGCAGCGGTGGATGCATAGACAGTTGTTACTTTGCACTAAGGACTTAAACTATGTGTATTTTACAGCTAAAGCTTTGGAAATGGTGTGACGGTTGTAGTTAGGACCCAGAAGCAAGCAGTTGAATGTGAACAATGAACAGTCTTTATTTGACAGCAATTCAAACACAGTTCAGAGCGGGGTTTGAACCCGCGACCACGAGATCTGCAGATGAGTGCTCTAACAACTGAGCTACTCAGGGGATGCTCAGACAATGGTTCACTCAGTGTTTTGAAGGGAGAAGCTGCGGCTTGAGCGGGGGTTGAACCCGCGACAGCAAGATCTGTAGTTGGATGCGTTACTGACTGCGCCACACAGGAGATGCACTGACAGGGGCTCACACAGTCTTTACAGGGGTGTAGCTGCGGCTTGAGCGGGGGTTGAACCCGCGACAGCAGACTTTGAAGACGAACACTTCTTAGATAGCGATACACAGGAGGAGTCCAAAACTGAGACCCACACAGTTTAAACAGGGAAAAGGCTGTGGCTTGAGCGGGGGTCGAACCCGCGACAGCAAGATCTGAAGTCGGGCGCTTTACCGACTGCGCCACACAGGAGATGTACTGACAGAGTCTCACACAGTCTTTAAAGGAGAAGGCGATGGAAGCTTGACTCACACACAGACGAGCAGAGGCGTTCAGGAACACTCGGAGATGTGATTCAGGCGAACTCACGTTGTCGAAGACAGGCAGAGGGTCAGATACCAGGCGAAGAACACAACGTAGGACAGGCTGGACTCGGCAACAGATGACAGGCAGGGATCAGATACCAGGCGAAGAACACAGCGTAGAACAGGCTGGACTCGGCAACAGGTGACAGGCAGGGATCAGATACCAGGCGAAGGACACAGCGTAGGATGGGCAGGACTCGGCAACAGGTGACAGGAAACAGGATCGATAGCCGGGGATTCAGACAGGCGGGTGAATGCAGGACAGAAGCTAGTCGATACCTTGAAGTCAAGCCGAGGGTCAGGCGTATGAGGCAAAATCTGGGACGAAACTTGTCGGCAACGGGTGATCAATCCAAGTCTGGAGTTCTCAGCATGAGTGCGAAGACAGTCTGACACTGACTGAGTGTGGAGCTGGAGCTTTTGTAGGTGGCTTGATTGCAGCAGACGAGGTGCAGGTGTGGGCAGAAACACAGGTGAGGTGAGTCTGGACTGATTACACTGCAGCACTGGAGGCAGACTGGAGATGATACTGAGGCTGAGACTGAGACTGTGACAAATGGAGGACCCCATTTACTCAAAATCACTCGAGAGTCAAGACTCCAACCAACTTCTTTCGAAAAAAAGAAAGCATGACGAAATGAAGCGGAATCGTGACAGAAAACGTCAGAAAACAGGATAAACATCGGTGTTGCTTTTACAAGGTGGAGAGCCTTGCTTACAAAGTTATGTCTGAGGACTGACGCCGAAGCTGCTTGTTTTCTGCTGGACAGGTAAGGGTGCAATATGCAGTTTTATTACGTTTTGTCACAGTTTTTTTTATGTTTAATTGCACTGTTTATTGGATCAACACAGACTGTAAACCACTGAGCTGCTACACAACTCCCGTACTATGTTGGTACTGTAAATAACGCCCATAAGCGGTGGAAAATAAATACTCCATTAATCATATTACAAAACTCTCATTCGTCCGGCCCAGCTTTCCGCCACATTGTACTCTCTCTCTCTCTCTCTCCTTCACCTTTTTTCACCGAATCCGCATCAGGCTTGATCTGATTAGCTTCAATGCGCTAATGTTTGTTTGTGTTACTACAAGTTTACAAAACCTACAATTGGCAGCTAACAACTGACCTATTAGCTATAAAAATAATGATTATAAACCTTGTCATTTTAGCAAATTTACATCATTTATGATGCCGTGTTCAGGATCCTTTTTGGTCCTCACAGGATTCCGTTGCTCAGCAACGTGACGTCTTGGCAAAATGCCAAATTCTACACTCTGCACCTTTAAGTCCTTACTCTTTTATTGATTTCTTCTGTTATGTTAACATGTTACCGTCATTATTATATTACTGGCTTTTTATTGTTTCATCTCCTGCTCGCTGTGTTACAATCAATCTTTCAGTAAATCAAGTATTCATAGTTATTGGTAAATGGACTTGAGTTTTCTGGCATTTTTCTAATCTCTTTAACTACTTAAAGCACTTTACACCATAGGTCACATCTCCCCATCAACACCCATTCAATCTCACATTTACTCACTGATAGCTGGTGTTTCTGCCATTTATCCATCAGTATCAATTAACACATTCATACTTTCATACCTATTTACATGCCATTGACGCAGCAGTGAGAGCAACTTGGGGTTTAGTGTCTTGCTCAAGGGCATACAGCCATGTCATAGCTGGCAACAGTCCGATTACTGACCAAGCACACTATCGGACTGAGCCACCAATGCCCTAGTGTACCAAAAGAAAGTCACTGCGGTTGACTATGCTTGAAGAAAAAAAGAAGAAAAAACTCAAAGCTTGTTATTAATGCAGTGAAGACTTAAAGCAGTAGGTCAGTAAAAGACTTGACTTAGCAATCAGGAAGTTGCTTGTTTTACTATACTCAAAAGGTGGTTTGGTAGAAGGCACTTTAGTCAGCTTTTGTAAATTGAAGCAGTTTTCTTGTTTAAAAATGATAACAATATCCAAAGCAAGCACAGAAGTATAAGAACACTTAAAACAGTGTCATCGTAATAAAGCAATTTATCAGCATATGATCTGAGACAAAATTTTATCATCTGCTTTCTCCCTTGAAATCATAACTTAAATGTATGTGTAAGTAATGCAAACAATATTGTGGGTTCTTGAAGGGAGATTTTGAAGCGAGGTTGAGTAGAGTACATAACATGTGTCTTAACATGTGCCACAGTTTCACAGCTCAGCTCTCTCTCTTCTCAGAAAAAACTGAGGACAGATGCTAATTCTATACAGTGCTGTACATGGTGCCAGATTCCCCTCTTGATTAAAAGAAAGGAAAACAAGCCACAAAAACAGCATGTGGACATAACATGCTACAAACAGTTTGTTCACATCCACCTAATTTTCCATCACACTGCAGCTTTGATTAGGCACTATTTTTGTAACACAGCACATCGTCTATAAGGAGTGACATGACAGCAGTGTATTTTAAGAATAACAGCTTGTAGCAAACATATTGATAGGCTAACTGTATTTCTGTACAAGGGATTTTTAAAAGATGCCAACTGTATCATGATATGTGTCATATATGCATTAGGGCCTTCCAGTCTTTCGGAGACATACTGGTAATACCACTGGTCATACATTTTTGACTAGTTTTAACCTTAATGTTATTGATTAAATTTGTTTATTGACAAATAGCGTACTGAGGCAACTTTTTTCCTCCTGGTGTTTCAAATTCAATGTTTGTACGATTAGCAGAGCAATCAGTCAACAGTTTAGAGCCCTGATTATTTGGCTCTTTATCTCCATTTCAGGTCAGAGACACTGGAGGAGGATGTCAAGCTTGAGGCTCTAATGACTCCTTATTGAAAGGATGGTTGGAGGGTTGTTTGTCTTACTGGAATAATTGCATTTACAACTATCTATGTAACTCACTTGGCTGTTGATTTTATCTCTTTAAGTTACAGGTATGAAGATGAACAGTGCCAGAGTTGCAGAGCCCCTGAGGAGGTCCCTCTTAAGGTTACCAGTTACCCTTAAATTCACAGTCCTGTGTTTCATGAAGTGCTGCTGAGTTGTATCAACATTAACTTGTACAACAGGCATGTTAATAGCTATCTTTTCAAACCATAACATCATCAGCCTCTGGACTTTTTCACTAGTACTCTAAGATAATTCATACCGAATTTACTTTTTTTCCTGCAGCTACTTTTGTTCGATTTTTTTTTTTTTACTAAAACCTAGCTGTAGAGAGGAAAAACCCCTTCCCTGTCCTCCTCCACATAAAGTTTATAAAGCCCATGTCAAGCATCCGCCCACTTAAAGGAGTCCTGAGACCTGCTCTTATGCCATGGTGAAGCTGAGGAGATCCCTGGAGGAACAGAGATAGCTGGCACTTGTATCTCCTCAGAAACTACAAGCCAATAATTCAATATTTACTATACATGGGCAGCCCAAGGTAACGATTAGTCTTTCTACCATGAAATAGGCTGCTTCAATTCTGCCTAAAAATATCAAACTATCATTATTGTTTAATCACAATAAAGAATTTCATACCTTATCACTGAACTATTACTATTACAGAGTCAAAATGACCAAGATGTTTGATGAGGCTGCTTCTTTAAATGTATTTTTGTGCACTATTAAATACGTCCAAGCAGTTTTAGTGGAATTTGGTGCCACTGCATGACCAAAACATCCAGGAGTCAGAGGATTTTCTTCTGCACTGTAAGTTAATCACATTATTAAGGAGCAATCTTCTCGACAAAGCTGTGTTAATGGTATTTTTATTTACTTTTCAGGTTCTAAATCTTTGCAAATAAAGTGATTTACAGGGTCAGCAGTAAAGCACAGTGGGGATCTGATTAAAAGGCAATGATTGACAGTTTGGAGAAGAACTGATTGGATACTGAGGAACAGAAAGGGAGGGACTTGAACTGTGTGCATGAGTCATCACCCTCCACCCCCGCCCCCCCGCCAAACTGTCTGTTTTTGTCTTGCAGGTTGAAGATTTACTGAGCTACATTTTCCCTCACAGAGAGACTCATTTTTGAACAAAACTGGATGCAGACTTAAACAAGATCATTATTCTAAGCTGTAATAAATTGTGCCATTTGTAGTAGATTTGTAGATCGGTGATTCTTGACAAATATAAGTCAGTATTGGATGTCCTGAAATGTACATGTCTTTCATGACTATAGAATCAATATTTACTGTGTGTTTAATGAATGCTCCATGTATCAAGGCCATGCTTAGTCTTCTTAAGAACGACAGCACCAACAAACCTTTGTTTTTATACCAGTCGGCCTACCTTGAATTTACTAATTTGATGCCTAAATGGTAGTAACAGCGAGTAAAAACAAGTGTGCGGGCCTTTTCTGGTATTATTTCTGTGTGAAAAGTGATTTTTTTAGAGAGACGATAATCACTGATTCAGAAACACGTTTAGTTGTAATGAAATGTGAGATTAGAATGCTACCAGCCATGATGGTAGCATCACAGAGTGACTTGTGACAGACACCAGCTCCTGGTCTTTGCATGATAAAAGAGTCATCATTCAGTCAATCATTTGGGTTGGGATAAAGCCAATGTTTTCAAATAGTGCTGGTGCCTAAAAGGCTCGTAAATTAAAACTATTGCACTTAACCCTTTAAGGCCCAAGACCATAGATGATAGCCAGAAAATTCTATTTTTTTGGAGCTGAAATGTTTGTTTCACTTTCTGTTAAAATCCATAAAAATCAAACTGTCCATAAAATACGACAAACAGATTTTTCGTATCTCATTTGATAAATTAGGTGTTTTTTGCAACTGATAATCCATTTGATGACATTTTTACTATTTATCTGACTGTATTCAGATGTTTTTTTTTGTAATTTGTTGATCATATTAAGTAGATAGAGGTATTATAAAAGTATGTATCAAATATGATACAATTGGCTCTATAGGGTTAACAGCCTTTCTCAACACTATCAGTTTAAGTTCGTGTCTTTAAATGCAAAAAGGCCCCTTTTGACCCCACCTCTGTTTTCACACCGAACACAATTTTGCGACCATGATCATGTCGTCTACTGTAGTCGCACCGCATGTCCATAAATACCTCATTTTTGGTCGTTGCTCAATTTGGTCACGCCTGCTTAAGTTTTACTCTGCGATCATATAATTTATCATATAATAGGATGTATTAGCTGACATTATTCCAACTATCATTTTCACTTACCTACCAACAATAAAACACTGCAGCAGCACCGTTGGGGAGTTCTCTGCACTCCCATCGAGGCAGAACTATGGTACTCACTAATTTATGTTTCCAAATGGCCAGATTTGCCAGAACAAAAACTGTCTGTCACGGGTACCATCACACACGCATACAATGCTGATTGGCTCTCGCAGCACAACATTGCCTGAAAGATTCAAATATTTCAACTTCAGCAACACAGCACGGCGATCTGGTCCAAAGCGACCCAAGAGTTCCCATCTGCAGCAACGGGGGCACTGTCCTCATGTCTCCAAAGATGCCACCAAGTCGTCCAGAATGCGTTTGTTGCATCGCGTGAGATCTGCTCGCGAGTGGTTGTGGCTGATCGTGTCTTGTCGAGGTAGCCAAAGTCAAGTTCGGTGTGAATGTGTGTGAACCACTGTAGGAGTGTGCACACCTGTATGCTTCTATGGCTGTCGCTGGAGATGTATGTGTTTAGATTGCAGGTGAGGGGATGGCATTAAAATATTGGCTAAGGGTTGTACAATAAGCCCAGGTTCTGACCACATGACCAGATTTCATATTTTTACACATAGCTGGACTGCGAACAAAGGACTCGGTTGGTGTAATCCCCATTTCTGTTGGTCCAAGGATTCTGAGGATATGAGTAAAAAATACAAGTGTTTTGTCAGGATCTGTCTGCTCTTGTAGGGGTTGATAGGCCCACAGATGAAATGACGGAAAGGATGACTTTCCTGTTTGTATCAGAATGTTATTGATATTTACAAAACTCTTGCACAGCATTGGGTAAATGTGTTATCTCTTCTTTCGAAGTCTGAAGTCGGTCATAATACTGTGTGCATGTTTGTAGAGTGTCTGTTTTAGTCCGTCTTGGTCTTTGTCAATGGATATGTGCAGCAAGGGGTAGGTGCAGTTGACTTTATCTGGCACTGCAGGATAAAGCAGTGTAAACATATTTAAAAGGTGTGTCAAATCCATGACCTCTCTGTTTTGAGTCCTTGATTTAGATAAGAAGGCTGTGGCTCTGATCATGGTCAAAGAATACTCTGATTAACTCTGGTTTATGTTTGTTTACTCTACACAATGTAATTCCAAACAAGTTATACCCAATAAAGTCTCCACTTATAACAAGGGCTACATGATCAATCAGAGATCTTAGTATTAAAAGTGCAGTGTGTAGAAATTGGCATTTTAGGGACATCTAGTGTTCCGATTTTGGAATGGGCCCATCCATCACATCACGAAGCGACGAGAGTTGGTGAAGACCAAAAAGGATCGTGAACAGGACATCATTTACAGCAGTTACAAGATGAGGGTTTTTTATTCATATTTGTAACAATTATTCTAATAGATTATAGGTCAGTTAAGATGCCACATGCCATTCAGGTAGATTTTAGGACCAGCGGCCAGACTTGTATTCAAAAATCACATTTTGCTCTTTTTGTCCCCAAAACCCACCCACAGACAACATGGTAGATCGCTATGTCGGCCTACATGAACGGGCTCACTGTAATGTATAATAAATAAAACAGAAGTTTTATGGGGATGATTGTACTCCTATTTTAGTGGACTTTACATACAAATAGAAACATTATATCCTATATTCACCATTTCTGTTTGGCGAAATGCTGCCAAATTCTACACACAGCACCTTTAAGTTGCACTTAAATACCATCATATAGTTCAGTTACAGGAAGTCACACATTAATATTTCCCTACACATTCATTAAAGTGATGCATTCATGTCTGCACTGGGGGTGTAACGATCCATCGATCTAGATCGATACATCAATTCGTCAAGCAATGATCCAATCAAATCGATGGAAACTCGAAACGTCGATCAACATCGCCATCTTTAATATACGCCTTTATTTTGAAACCCCGTTTGGACATGCGTGTCTGTTTCCGGCCAACCGCGCGTCGTTCTGAAGTTTCTGGGGCTCTCAGCGTATGAGACACACATTTGACACACAATAGTTCTAATTTTGAAAAAGAGAACTGTTTGGATTTAATTAAAATCAAAGCTACACATTTTTAGTTTGAGCATGGTCAAATGTTGGAGGTCAATAATAATGAAATTGAAATAATTCAATAATTTGTGTTATAATGTTGCATCATTACTAGATATACTATACAAACATCACAATGTAACAACAAGATTCAATTTCGATCAAATCAAAATTGAATCGTGAAAGACTTTGTGATATCGGCAAATATCGTATTGTTGCCCAAAGAATCGATATGATATCGTATCATCATGAAACTGGTGATTTACACCCCTAGTCTGCACTGAATTGCTTTACACCATTCCCAGTTGCTAGATGAGTCATACATTCAAACAGCTTTGATCAAAACAAATGATTAATTTTTACATCATAAAATTCTACCAAACAACTAATTTACTTTTAATTTCTCTTTATCTGCAGGGCTCGACTGACAGTCACCATTTCCATAAAAACATCCACTGGCAGGCCCTGGCTGAACAAATTAAATAGACCACCACCCAATGTATGCCTACATTGACGGCATAGATAATAACCAAAATAACTTTTTATGGTTCTGTACTGGTTAATACAGAAGTATGTAGAAGCTTTCAAAGTGATACACTTTCAATGCCATGGTATAATAAATATTGTAATCCATGAAATTTCAAAATTTTCAAATTATAGTAATTTACTTACATTCCTGAAGAGATATCATAATGCATTGTGCTGAAAGATATCTAATAGTTTTGTTGTGCCTGTTTGTGTACTGTCCTATTCTCTTACAGCCCAGTGTTTTATACGTAATAGTACATATTATTCATAACATTTAAAAACAATGATGATTATAATTATTAATATTACAATTATTATGTTAGCCAGGTCACAACTTTAAAATGTAGGTTTGCAAAATGCCTTGATAATGTTATAAAAGTCACAAGTCAAAAACACAACACACACACATCCATGAGCAAATCAGATCAAAATTAAACAAAAAAACAAACCGCTTATCAAACATATAAAACTGGTACTCCATAAACCAAAATCCTAAGTAACATAATTAACCCCACTATTACAAAAAACATTATTATAAACCATAAAAGGAATGCTGGTAACAGAAGAACTGCTCAGCATGAACTGATCTAATTGGGATCAAGTATGTAAAATGTTCTGGCAAGTAAACAAGACAACAGCAATTGAACAATTAAACCAAAACGTATTAAGCCAGTTTAAAGAAAAAACAATAAAGTGGCACAAGAAAAAGACAGAGAGGAGACAAAAAGAGATAAAAAAGGAGAAGTGCTGATTAAAATGATGACAACAACGTATAATGAGGACACTTTTAATAAATGATTAAAAATTCATGATAAAATGGCGTCTCATTTTTATAACCGTTCTTATTGACGCATGTCTCACTCAATTGTGTTCTTTTTGTACTGACAATCACATCACTCTGTATAATGTATCAAAAGTTACCTGGGATTTTCACAGCTGTACCATATTTGTGTTACCTACAAATTTGTAAATTATTCCAACTTACTTATAATCTATAAGGTATAGATATTTAGGGCAAACTAAATTATGGGACAATATGATTATATTTAGGTAAGTGCATCTGCTGGAGGGGGGCCAGTTTCAAATAGGCCAGGGTACGATGTGTAAATCGGAGGAGATGTAAACCCTGTTTCAGCTGTCCAAGAAAACACGTATGTACACCTCCTCCCTGAAGATTTTACTACCCTGTATGTCCCTAAGCTTTGGAACTGAATGTAAACATAGGCAGCTTTTGGCAGTTTGAACTCCCTTTGCTGTCCTATATATAGAATGGTCTCTGGTGACAATGCAAACGTCTTTGTTTTCAATCTGGTTGTCTGACCCTTGGTGCTGTTATTCTCAAATGGCAACAGATTTGCTCAAAAACAAAATCAAGACTTATTACATGTAGTGGAAAAGAAATGCCACAAAGTGTGACCGACATGCCAAACCGCTATTTCTTTGTTTTAACCGGAAACAAGAAATAAGGTCAAAAATGATGCAATGAATCTATTGAAAATGATTACTTGCTTCATTGCTCTCCCTCACTGCTCTGAAGAACTTCTCTTAAGCGTGACACTAAAGTCAATACAGTATCCAGAGGAAACAATACAAACTATATAAAGGCTGAGAGGAAGTGAAAAGATGGGGGTGGGATCATCTAACTATATTCACAAAATGTAAAGAGGCATCGGGTAAGAGGGCTTTCTCTCCTGAAGGTGAATTTCATGGTACTAAAGGAAGACAAAAGAAGAACAGGGCCAAGTCCATTAGGGAGCGCAAAGTCGAGTCAAGCTAAATGAAGGCTTCGTACTGAGAGGCTCGGTAATAGGGAAAAGACATCTAGAGGCGTTTAAGTACATGCTTCCAGTAGTTTGAAGACAGCACCGACACAATGAATGAAAGGAACTAGGGAAAGGGGTGGAGGGGGGCAGTGGACATGACTTGGGGGAGGGGCAGGTCTAACAGGGAGACTCCATGGTGTGGTGCTATGTGCAAGTGAAGTCGCAGTTAGTCTTTCCACGTATATGTATTCTTTTTAACCAGCTTGCCATTTTTTACAGGCACTTGACCAGGAAGTTGAAAGGTCAGAGAGTAGATCAAATATTAGTGCACATTAAGTTGTAGACTTGCCATTCAACAGCCACATAACTGCTTTATTGGTTTGAGTAATCCTTGATGATTGTCAAGGTGTCAACGGGCCGTCAAACTGCACATGGGCCAATTCATCCATTCATTTTCTGTACAGCTTTTCCCTTTAGGGTTAAGGGGGATGTTAATTTTTAACCTTGCAAAGCAGTTGGATGATTGTCATCACGTAGATCCTTCAAAGCAAGCTTCAAGCTGATACACTTGTTTTCAGTCAGAAAATGACCAGATTAATAGGCATCCTTGGCAGAGGAAAGAGGTGGAGGTTGAGGATGAAAAAAGAATAAGGCTGCGTTTACATGGAAACTCCTGACTTAAAGACGCAAAGATTTGTCCTTTGTGTTTTAGAATTCTTCTGCGTTCAGACGACGACGCTCAGACACCAGTTAATCCGCTGTAGTATGCATGCCAGTATACACTCGGGAGCCCGTTTTCAAAAGTTTCCGTTTTAGATGCAAATGCAACGTCTTCTCATCTAAACGCAAGGCCAAAACGCAACGAAAACTTATCGGATTTGACCGTTTTCGGCATCATGTAAACGCAGCCTAACACTCAGGGCAGTTTTCTGTTAATAATATATCTTACCTCCCCCTCCAGGTTTTACCATGAGTTATCTGTTTTTTTTCATCAGATAGTCTACATTACAGCAGGGCCCAGTTTTTAAAATGGTATCAGTTTGGCCCCGAGTGCATATAGCAGACAGAAGTTTAGAATATTGGCAAATCACATTTTGTTTTTATCCATCCATCCATCCATCCATCTTCTCCTGCTCTTCCGTGGTCCGGGGCAGCTGCCTGAGCAGGGACGCCCAGACTTCCCTCTCCCTAGCTATTTTGTTTTAATTTTTTATTTATTTATTTATTGGGAGAGGGGGTTCTCAGATGGACTGACTGACGTACCTTGAGTCCAAGTCTAGGTGTGCCATGGGACTTTATAAAACTATCAGTTATTTTTGCAACCATACAAAAATAAAAGCAAACTCATTAACTCTACAATCAAACACTGTCTTTTGATGTTGACAGTATTATTTTTGCATGTACCACCTCTCCTATTTATAAGTTAATCTCATTTTAAAACTGCAACTTGCCAAATGTATCACTGTAAACCTGAGTTTACAAAGTTTCACAGGAATTCTTGATGGGCTCTGTCAATAAATATGCCATGAGTAATATAGCTATTTGTCATGTCTTTTAGACATTAGTAGAAACAAATAAACAAATATGGGCAAAATAGATACTGTCACATGTAAAATGCTACCTTGCTTTGATATGATGATGGTTTGTTGAGAGACTTCTGCTTGATATTAGCTGTGCCTTGGGTTGAATTAGTTTGAAAACTGCTGGAGTTGAGGATATATGAAAAAGTCATCTGGCATGTGATGTTATCAATTTTGCTGGTACTTCGTTGAGCTGCTATCTTTGAAATTCTTTAAAAACCATGGGCCTTAACAATAACACTCAGTTTGTGATACAACATTTTGTAGTATCACAATTACTGAAATATCGAAGAAAACAGATATAAAGTGATATTTTGGTCAAAATTTAGACAGGTGGAGTGAGAGAAAGAGTGTGTGGTGCTTCCTGCATAAAATTATCCTATGCATTTTTTTTTAAGCAGAACCACTGCATAGTCCTCACCTAGAGGTAATATTTTATTTGGGTGAACATATTTTTTTAGAAATCTAATCTGTCTGGGGTTTCATTATTAAATAATTATTCATGTCTAATTTTTGTGTTTAGTGACCCTTTTAAATTTGCAGGTAGACTTTTAAAAATTTCAAAGGCAACTTTTTATTGTTGTTGAATATTAAGATGTGGTTTGATACTATATTTTAAAGAAACGTTTTTTTGGTATTTACAATTCTAAACTGAAGTTTAGAGAGAGCAGCTAACCAGTTAAAGGTTGGTTTGAGGGGGAAAATAATAGCCACATCTGTGGCTAGGCTTCATGGATATTAACTTTCCATTCGTCTCACAACACGTGTTGTGGTATCGTCTCTACATAAGTGCAAATTCTAAGTGGCCCACTTGTGCCTGATGTTTATAAAGCTAGAAACGACCAGAAGACAGATTTCTTTGGGTAAATCAGTATCTGTTGGCTCCGGCCTTCAATCTCTAACATCAGCCTTTTGGGTTTTGTGGTGGGGGGATTTGTGGCCAGTCTCAGAAGCCTAGGGCTACCTGGAGGGAATGTAACCATTTGTTTGAGGCTGACTAGTGGCAGGATTCTGAAAATGCAGTTCAGCTAAAATCTACTACACCTCACACATCTGCCAATATGAATATTTGTGCTCCAGGTACCTCAGGAAGAGTTGGAGGTGTTATGAGCCATTGAACATCTGGCCGATAAAGAATTATTTTTAAAAGTTGTGCACTGACAAGGCGTTGGAGCTGGCCAAGAAAAAAAAAATCATTGCAAAGGTCCATCAAAAGGCTCCCCTTAACAGTTCTGAATGGAGAAAGATTAAGGCAAAATAGCTCCAGTGGGAGTTTAATAATTAATAGTTTTGTACAGTGTTTCTACAGTATTGTAAATAATAAAACTATAAGTATGTATGTAAAGTATCTAAATGTATGTCTGTAAATAAACGTAGGCCCTATAACACGAGCAAGACTGTTCAAGGACATACTGGTTAAACTGTGGAGGTGGACACTGAGCAAGAACAGTGAGAAGGAAGAAAGGAAACCTGTGTTGCTGGCTTAGGTCAGCAGTGTCATGTAGTGCAGAGCGGACATGCTATTCTTCACAAAATTAGTCAGGAAACAGAGTAGGCAAGAAGTGGGAGCACACCAACTGAGAACAACGGCGCTTGATCTGGATGCTGCTGGGAATATGGATAATGATGGTCACACAGATAAGGTCACTGCATCTGACAATTATCAAAGAAGGTACAGCTGCAATTTGATACATAAGATTTTCATAAAGGAACAACTGCTGAGGATTATTGATAGTGTAAACGCAGTGCTACTTAAAATCTCTTTTCAAAGCTCAGTTTAAAGTCAGAAAAAGGGTGCTACTTAAATGTTCTTCTTAATATCAGTGATGGATTACATATTACATTTTACTTGCTTGTATTTGACTGGCAAACACCTCACTTTGCAAGAGCACAGTGAGCTGTAGGTCAGTGCAGTGGTGCATTATTAAGTCAGAACATGTGGAAATTAATTTGCATTTTAGCACTCTCTGAGCCCTTGTCTAAAAGTCTAAGGGTTATCTGTATGTGTTTTACTGTCTGCTGAAAACACAAGCAGATGAGATTTAAAGTTATTTGTCTTCTGACATGAAATTCATCAGAACCTGCTCACTTTGTGAATTTTAAAGACTTATTACATCGAACCAAAGGCAGTTGTTGACAAGCGGCGTGCTAGGACTACAGGTGTCTGTGACACTAAGCACAGCCATTTTAACATTTAAAAAAAAAAAAACAGTCCAATCAGCATCCTTTAAAGCAGGAAGAGGTGGAAGCTACAAGTAAGATGACAGCAGAAAGTGACTGCTAGTGCAGAGATTAACACAGATGCTAACAGCATCACTAGCAGTTCAGATCTGGACTAGGGCTGGACGATTATGGAAAAAATAAGAATCCCGATTATTTTACGTGATATTGAAATCACAATTAATATACACAATTATTCATTTATTTAAAAACTTAAGTATTGATTCAAACACAACTTTAAAGAACCAGCGAGTGGCACATACAGTATTATTGATCCACATAAGTCACACACACTCGCTGTGGCTGCACGCGGAACACAGAAGCGCTATGAAGCGCAGGAACTTGCATACACGGCACTCCACACTGTGTGGCACATTAATCGTTTTTCTTCGATTATAATGTTTTTATGATTGTCAGATGGCAAAATTGAAATCTCGATCAAAATCCGATTAATTGTCCAGCCCTAATCTGGACCACATTTCTTTTTCAAATAAACAAAAAAAAATATGACAAACACTTCTCAATGGAAATATTTGGTGGTTAATTAATGTGACTGACAGAACAATCGTCCAGTTCCCTCCAAGACATGCTTTTTAACGTGCTGTCCATTTCAAAACACATTCAATGTGTTTTCCCAGATGGACAAGTTAAATATATTGAGCAGTCCAGGTTGGTTATGAGCCACTATAGTGGGTAAATGAAAATAGTCCAACTGAGAGAGTTGTGACAGTCTTCAAACTAAGTGAATGTCAGTATCAACCAACTTAGCAACAATTTTTGTCACAATTAAAACTGATTTAATGGCTAATTCAAGGTGTGTTGAAACCCACGTCAAAGCTTGTTTTAAGCCCAAGATAATTCAAAGGAGTAGACTGAGCTTGAAGTCTTGGCCAAAGAAGAGACTAACAAGTGTGCAGCCCTGAGCACAGGTAAGTTAGCACATGAAGCTCCATTGAGGCCCAACATTAAACTTTGGTGATTTTTCAGAATGAAAACTGTAATGCAGAATAGCCAAACCTTGCATTCAAAAGTAAACTGACACAACTCAGGAGATAAATGACCCACACATTTGGTTACAGCAACAACACTAAGAATTGGTAAGACAAAGACTTTATAAAGCATTGATTATTAATTTTATTCAAAAATACTTCTTTGAAAGGGAAATGTGGTCTTGAATTAAACTAAATGTTTGATACCTTCTAGTTCTAGACTTGATTATTGCAATGCTCTCTATGTTGGTGTCTCTCAGGCTTCTCTTGGTCGCCTCCAGCTAGTGCAAAACGCTGCGGCCCGTCTTTTAACCAGCACTAAAAGACGAGAGCACATCACTCCTGTTCTTAAATCACTTCACTGGCTTCCCGTCCAGTACAGGATTGATTTTAAAATTTTAATGTTTGTTTTTAAAGCTCTTCATGGTCTCGCCCCAGTGTACTTAACTGAGCTTTTAACTGTTCGAGAACCTGGTAGAGCGCTGAGGTCATCAAACCAACTTCTGCTGGAAGTGCCCAGGTCAAAGTACAAACACTGGGGTGATCAAGCCTTTTCTGTCGCTGCTCCCAGGCTTTGGAATAAGCTCCCTGTTGAAATGCGTCTAATTTCTGACCTGGGCCTTTTCAAATCCAGACTGAAGACATATTTATTTAGGATGGCTTTTAATACCCAGTAGTGTGGTGACACTTTGACTTTTACTTTTAGTCTGTTTTTACTTTTTTATTGTATTTTATTGCTCTTATTGCTTTTATTATTTTCATTGCTTTTATTGTTTTTATTGCTGTTATTGCTTCTATTTGTTTTTAATTGTTTTATTTATCGCTCTTTTTCTTTCCAACTATTGTAAAGCACTTTGGTTCACGGAAAGGGTTGTTGTAAAGGGCTGTATAAATAAAGAACATTTACATTTACATTTACCTTTTAACTCTAAAACTACAAAGTTACAGAATCTAGCAAAAATCACTGTAACATGACTCCTGGGACATGTTGCAAATTCGTGAGTAATACAGTGAAACAGGAGTTTTATCGAAGAGGTAAGAGAAGGGGAGTGGGAAACTTAAAGGTGATGTTGAAATTAATGGTGTAGTTCTATAACAGCCTATTATTGGCTTAACACTTTTGGTGATTACTCTCCAAAACTTATGAAAGTGGTATTTACTTGTAAGACATGTAATGAACTTTAGGGTGTGCTACAGAGCCTATTTTCTTCCAGGTTGGCCTATAAACAATAATACAAAGTCAATCACTCTACTTCTCTGCAACTGCCATGTGTAGCCTAATATTTAATAGAGCTTCATTACTTTGGCATGCTGATGTTGACTTGTTTTGAGATCAAATTGTATATAATTATATATAATTGTAATACTGCCATCATTCACAGCTTATGGTACACAAATTTCCTTTTTAAGAAGACTGTAGGAAAAAATAGTGTTGATCTGATCCCAACAGTTTTATTGACATCACAGTTTTAATGACATCTCCACGTGTCTTCACAGTTAAAATAGCAGCCCTGAATAAATTAAAGCGTGGATATTAAATATCTACAACAGATTGTTAAGAGCACAGCATCATTACTGTAGCAGAGACTGTAGTCAAACACAATTTGCTGTAAGAAATGAAGCATGCAGCATGAGACACAAATTAAAGAGCGGGTTATAAAAAAATGCATCAAAGTTTACACCTACTGAGGATGCTTTAAAATGAGTCAGACTTGGACTTCAACCTCAGGGCAAATACTTACCAAGTGCAAGGCAATAAAATGTACATAATAAAACTTTTCTTTCATTTACTTTTTATGATAATTCATTAGAAATCTTGATTTCAGCTGGTGTAAAAGCTAACAAGGAAAGTATATTGGCTATCAGTTCATTGTCACAATCCTTTACAAAACACAGAAAAGACATAGAAAAATGCATCTGACCACAAAATAAGAATCAAATCAACATTTGTAGTGATAAAATGAAACAAGGCCAAATGATAAATGTTTATCTAATTATCCAGAACATATTTTAAAGAAAGACCACTGAGATAATGCGGTTGGACCTCACACAAACACTGATTGAAGATATGATGCAGGAATGAGTCATCTAAATCCAGCTGTCCACAGGGCATGTAGCTTATTAGCATATCCACACACACACCACAAGAAATGTAAATATTGTAATAAAACCTGCAATAATCATATCAATTCAGCATCCAGTATGGGTTCCACTTTATTTTTTACTGTGTTTAGCAATATCTGTTGCATATGAGTATTGAGTTATATTATTTAAATAATAGATATTAGAGCAATACACAAATTGAACTCTCAGTAATTGATGCTGTAGCAGCAAACTCTGCTTCTCCAGTGGACCCCTGTGTCACGCAATGTAATTGGACTTTATGAGGAAGTATCAGCTGTAAGTTTCACAAACACATGCACACAACAGACACACACAATAGAGACAGAGTCAAAGCTGTAATAGAAAAAAGAAACATTAATATAGGTCTTAATTCAAAAAAGGTTTCAAAGAAATTAAACATCATCTGTAAATACCGTAAAATGGGGGCCATAAATACAATACCAATCAAAAGGTGACATCAAGGATCATGGGAAATCATGAAAGTGATTCCCTGCTATGTAATCATTCCATCCTTAAATAAAACAAACTGTACATGAAACACAGTCAAGTGTGACAGGGGGAGCTGGGACAACTTGACATCCGGTCCATGGTAAAAATTGTCATGGAACATCATAGATAAGCAACACTAACATGAATGAGTTTCAACACACATATTTTTACACATACATATATATATATATATATATATATATATATATATATATATATATATATACACATTTATATACACATATGTTTACACACACATATGTATATATATATATATATATATATATATATATATATATATATAGATATATATATATGTATATATATATAGATATATATAGATATAGATAGATAGATATAGATATAGATAGATACATATGTAGTACACAGGGAAACTGTTTTTGGACACACTAAAAAATGTACTTAATCTCAGATAGTATAATGCCATAACTGCAGGAAACCGTCTTTGTGTTTTCAAAAAAATAAAAAGCAAGATTACATGATCAAATGAATATTTAGTATTCCAGACATGAGCACGTAGTAGAGCTCTAACCCTGGCTGGTATGTTCTCACTTGGCCTCTTACACTGCTGAGGGTAACCTTGTCCCATTCTTTTTGAATCAATGCCCTTAATTCTTCCAAATTTTTTGTTACCCCTATTTTCAATGGAGTTATGTCTGGATATTGAGCTGATCTCTCTGGGACCTGGGGCCCTGTTTACACAACGTTGTCACCAAATACTGAATGTTTTTTTCTTTGCGTTTTCAAAAGCCCTCGGTGTTCACATGGAGACACAAGAACAACTGCAAACACTGTAGTGTGCATGCCAGGCCAGCAGCTGGCGATGTCTGTTTGCTTGCAGAACCTTGACTTCACGCTGAATATAATATTCCTCCACAAGTTCAGGTTCAAGTGCATATGTTGCCAACACCAGCACAAACAACCTGATAGGGAAAGGCAGTCAAGGCACGCCTCCTGACATCACTCTGAGACCAGAAACTGAAATTGAAATTGAAACTGCGGGCAATCTGTGGCAACACACAGTCTGCAGCAGCAACTTAACAACAATGACAACATTACAGCAGGGAGCTTGAGACTCACACAGCCCATCCATAACTCTGGTACGTGATGAAACACACACAGAACATTACTAACGGTGATTCATGCAAACATCTTCCCCTGGTCTGATGAACTTCACACAGTGACTTATACATAGATCTTTTTCTGCTCCCATAGACACAAGGGTGAAATTACGCAGGCTTGAGGGAGAGCAGGTTCATTAATAAGTTTAGATGGAAGAGTATTAAATGTAGATCATACACTTCAGCAGAAGTCTGCGTGTCTGTAATTACTCTGTGCATAAAGGCTGACATGATTTTAAAAAACTCAGTGAAGACTTTTGTCTTCCACACGAACACATGCTCTTTTCCTCTGCTGGTTCACATCACCCAAAAACTTTATTTCTCCTCACCCTGGCCTGTTTTGTTCTCCTTGAAAACTTCAACGTTCATAAATCAAACATACTAAAATGACTCCAGAGCTCACAGTAGCGTTTTAATAATTAAAATTATTGTAAAATATTTTTCCTCCAAAACATGTCTTCACTTGGGTCTCCAACCTGAAAATTACCCTTAAAGAAGAGAAAAATATTTTCAGTCCTATTAAGCCGTATATAACATAAAAAAGATCCATTGCAGATGAGAAACACTGCAGTGGAATTAGATTCTGTTAAAAGTGACACTGACAAACAGCTAAAAGTCAGTCACATTAGCCATGCCCAAAATGTATAATAAATATCCTTTTGAAACTAACACCAAAATCATTTCTTAAAACAATAGGTTGTAAACTAAAAACATGTTTGGCATCAGCATCATCTGATCTCACTACACTGTGGTGTAACTCAGACACACAAAATCAGATTCACTTGTCAGAAGGGAGAAGTGTACACTGGACAGCGCACTGAGCCTAAATACAAAAGGAACACTGCTGTAGCAACACTGCAAAGGTCAGCAAACATAGTTTGGAGGGAAGTTTACTCATGCCAAAAACTGATGGACACCATCTGCTCAGGTAAACACAGGCAGGTTTGGTTTATATGTTTAAGCTGCTTCTCAAGATAACCTGCAGTTAAAGAATGAGTCAGATGAAAAATCTACAATAACTCTACAGGACAGTGAGGTGAAGCACCCACAGTTGGGTTGTCTGCTCAGCAGGGCTGAACAGTTTGGCGCTCCGCAGACCGAGGCGCCCCATTTGGCTAATGAAGTCCCAGACTGTCTTCACACCACCCCCACCCACCACTCCACTATGAAATGTTCTACTCATGAAAGTAATGAGGCAGGGAGGGAGAAAGACTCTTCTGGTCACTGATAACCTCAGACTAAACTTGCAACCTTCCGAGACAAGGGCCTAATATCTGGCCGTCAATCAGCCCCAGCATCCCTGGCTGGAGTGTTTAATTACAAGGATCAATTATTTACCAGCCTCCTCTTTCACTACTCAGTGCTCCCAAAAAAGGAGCGTAAAGGAGAAAAAAGGAAAAAGAAAATGTGTTTAAGACCCAGATGGGGTAGTGCTTGAAAATTTAGGGAACAATTGAGTAGCTTGTTCCAAATAAAACAGACAGCAGTCATTCTGCACATGCATCAAATGATTCTGTGTGCTTACAAAAACCTTTAATCAGAAGAATCAATAATAAAATAATTGAATGTTTACCTCAAGATCAGTGTTAAGGGTAATTTTACAGCATGTAAAAGTTGGGTTTTTTTTCAATATTGGTCCCTTCTTACCTCTGAAATTGATGTTTAAAAACACAAAATAAAAGTCTGCAGTAAAGCTTAAGTGGACAAAGCTCATGATCTAAAGTGGCTCCAAAAGTTAATAGCCACTGCCTGTCTTGAGAGACTGAAAATATTACTGCTTTTGGAAGAAAAGTATAAAAAGTCATTCATCAAGTACCCGTCCTCAGTGTTAGAAATCTTGTGCTGGAGGAAAGATACAAAAAACATTCAATACCTTATATTAACTTCATTTCATACTTGCTTCTAAAGCATTGGACTTGACTTCAGCTTTGTGGCCCACACAGCACCTGCAAGGCTTTTAACTAATTTGAAGAGACAAGATCATATTACCCCTTTTGCTTGTACTCACAACAGTGCTTCACCTGATCACTGACACTGAGAATAAAGTGAGGAAATACAGTTAAAGTCACAAAAAATGGAGAAACTATTGGACATTGCATATTTACTATGCCACATACAATCCTCAGGTATTTAGATGTAATTAAATCACCTCATCAATGCTCCACAATAACGCTTTCATTTATTTGCAAAAGTTTGCAAGAGAAATGCAGAAAAATTCACCCTACCTGTCCAACTTTACACTTCAGATTGCAGTTTCTCGCCTCAGATTGAACACAATTCAGCAAGAAGAATTAAAGTAATATAGAAAAATAAGGTTGTGTTAACCCTTCAATTTGTGACCAGTAAAAAATAAAATAATCCTGCACTGACATTAGACGACTGATGGGGGAGATACTCGAAGACATGCTGGATTCACGCTGTATCAAATATTGATGCATTTTTCCTTCCTGAAAACCTCCTTGAGCTATAAATTCCACAAAACCACTTTTAATGTAAAAATGTGGAAACGACTGATAAAACAGATGGCTGGTGCCTAACTACTTTTTCATGCCTCACAACTGTGTAGTGCTTCTCTCTGTATCTGCAGCTGAAATGCAGGAAAAAAAGGGGGGAACATTTTTGAGGAGCAGCAGCTGGTGGAGTGTTTTGTGGTCATCTATCCATAGAACAGAGTGTCTCCTCGTGTGTCCGAATTACAGCCAGCCAGATAACCCACAAAGCAGAGGAAATGAAACATGCAGCGATGGGCTACAGTCTGCTGTGGTTCAGAGCCTTGACAAGATACCACATCTGTGATTTATGGTTTGCAAGTTTTGCAGTATGTTGAGCTGGATTTACATGGTCATCATGATCCAGCTTTGTTATGCCAGATATGATGGGCAACTCTCAACACCAGCAAGCAGCAACTTTCTACAGTAGAAGAATTACTGTTTGTGTTTATTTCGCCATTACCTTGAACTCTGGAAACACTTTTTCACTGCTGTTGGGATTAGATTGTGCTTGGTTAAGAGCAGAGCTGCACAATGCAGAAACTATCTTGTAATTGTGATATAAGTAAGCATTCAGGGCTGCCATTCAGGAGGAATAAAAAAAATGGCTGCCAGGGAACCACCGTGTGAAGGAGGGGGCAACATATGCTTTATTTTATAGTACTTGTTATTTAACATAATGAGATATTCAATCGGACAGTTTTTTGTTTAATATTGTTGCTGTAAAAAAAAAAAAAAGAAATAATCAAAAAGTAGTCTTAATAATGGTGGTGTTCTTCAAATACTTTGCCATATCTGTCATGCTTACTTAAAAGTATCTAAAATGATAATTTTCCAGAAGAGTTCATCTCATAATCTATCATAATCTATTAGACAGACAACCTGCAATCCCAGCCAATCTATTGGTATCACCAAAGGAAGGTTGTGTAACAAATGTTCGGTTTTGTTTTGTTGGTTTTTTTTTTATTTGAGCATACACACTTGACCCCCACCCCCACCCCCCCCCCCCTACCCCCAAGCCCCCAACTGCACCACAGACACTACACTGCAATTTACCACAATATAGGCATTTAGTACATTATCAATACTGGGTAGGTTTCGAAAAGAGGTAAAGTCCCATTGGCTTTATGAGTTTACTGACACATTTCAGAAAAACAGATCAATGCCCAAAATAAATGAAAACAGTATCGTTCTATGTCCGGATTATTCTGATATTTCAGTACTATAATTATCAGACAATCACTCAACAACAAGGACAGACTTTCATACATGGACGGGGCTCCAAAAGCACAAAGTGATACTTTTTTGACTGACCAACCGTCTGAATGATTCACTTAATCCTGCTAAAAAACTAAGTTGATAGTAGAGAGACTCAGACATTGATCTAAAAAAAAAAAAAAGTAGGTTCAACACTTACAACCTCATTAATTCCACAAGGGGGAGCGTGTTGAGACTGAAATATAAGAGTAGGCAGCTTGCTTCTCCTTGTACAGCAGCACAGGGTTTTTCCCCTGGACTCTCAGCTGATGGCTCATTAATCTATTCTTGAGGAGGTCCCCTACGCAAGGGGCCTGCGCCACTGGAGGACTCCTGCTACCCTTCGCAGCAAAAGGCTTTTACTTAACTATGAGCTGAGTAGAAGCTGAGGTTTTATGAGAGTGTATGGTTTAGATTATTATAACCTTAATAAATTAGAATTTGATAGTGTTGCTTAAAGTATTTAATTGACTCCAATCTGGGACTCTACCGAGGCTTTGGTTTTTGGCATCAATATTTTACATTTTGCAAGTTCTGCCATGTTTGCTGAATATTTTGTGCAATGTGCAGCTTTTCAAGACCTTTAAATCATCTGCTTGGTTGGTATTCTTTGGCGAGGTCCTTTGTCTTTCCAGGACATCGTTGTTGTTGAGGAACTTAAAAAAAAAACCAGAAGCTGATGAGTCACCGTTACTGTGGTGGCCTCTTGCAATAACATGACCAACATGTCCTCTGTGTGTGATGGTCTCTGAGTCAAGCTTTACATTGTTTTTGAGCAAATGTCATCTCTTCTCTTTCAATGTTTGGTATGTGAGAGCTCATGTTATGTATGATCATGATGGGATGAGTCATACGGCGTATTTGACATCAGTCTGCTCAACTCTTCCCTGGAGCTGCATCTACATGCATGTACGACGCAGAGGGGGATTATCTGGCACCTGAAGACCGACACAGTGGAACGGGAGGCTGGGAGACACCAAACAGCGTACATTGCCCCCTCTGCTAATGAGGATAGCGCTCTCAAAGAACTGCATGATATGATCTCCAAGCTCTGATATGCATCTGTAAAAGTATAAATGTTCGATAATACATGGAGGAACTGTATGACAACGGTCGCTGACTGTGAAAGATGGCGCGTCAGCTGCTCTTATCTCTGATCCTGAAACATCCTGCAGAGTTTTTATGAAGTTATGCTGGTATTTCACAGAAATTGAAGAACTAAGCTCGCAATTTATATACCTGCAGTAA
This sequence comes from Scarus forsteni, assembly GCA_036419115.1. Taxonomy (NCBI): domain Eukaryota; kingdom Metazoa; phylum Chordata; class Actinopteri; order Labriformes; family Labridae; genus Scarus; species Scarus forsteni. The sequence continues at coordinate 4,472,946 of JAZDUH010000354.1, read as the reverse complement.
CAGATATGGATTTCTCATGTCCTCCAGTTTCCATCAAGATTTTCACCATTCAAACCTGCAAAGTCTTCATCAGTAGACATTTTCTGTGTGTAGAAAAGTATCCTTGTGCATCCCAAACAAACAGGGCTCATCATCCCAGCAGAAATTACCAAAATATCTTGCTGGATAGTGTTAGCTATTCCTTTGAAGCATGCAGTGCCTGAAACAGCAGATCGAAGCAGCTTTTTCGGCTGGATCTACACTTCTTTTTCAGTTTGTGTTGTTAAAGTGATCCATCTCAATTGACTTATTATTTGACTTTTGATCCAAATTTATGATGATTTTGGGTTCTTTTTTGGCTCAAAAATGCATCTTCAAGCTAAAATGAATGTTAGTCTATTGACGGGTGATGTCATGTAAGTCATATGTCTGCAAATGGTCAAAACACAGCTCTACGGGAGCAAAGAACAGTGCAACTCCAACTCCACCAGTACTAGTCTGTAAAAATGTAGCTGTTCAAGTATTCAGCTAGTTAGCAAGAAGCATTTTGTTGCGCTACACGGAAGGGATGCTCCTACCAAGATTATTGCTTCAGGTAACAAAAAAACCCCAAAACAATCAGCACAATTTACAGTGCCTTTGCGTAAAAAGTGCCACAACAAGGCCCCTTTATATTTACACCTCAAGATATTCATGAGATTTTCTGACTATAGCATTTGTGCCAATTTATGCTGCAGTACAGCTTAGATGTGCGTGGCTTGGCGAATGCCCCCACAAACACACAAAGGCAGAAACTCCCACTTATGGTGCTGTGTCTCTCATCGAGTCCCGGCCCTCCATCCCTGCAGTATCTGGCCTTTTAACTACCTCTGGAAACAGAGCAAAGAGGGTCTCAATGATGCTCACAGAGGAGGTGACACATCATAGGGGGTGTTAAATGCAGTTACTGTGACCAACAGAATAACAAAACCTTATTCTGAGATCTCATATAGAAAGCCATCTCACTGATACACTTTTTAAATAATTAATGAATTCATAAAAATTGTGAATAAATTGTACTATTTTAAAAATGTTAAAAATGGCTTATTGAAAGACTTTAATTGATGGAACTATACAGTTAAGAGAATTTTGAAGTTAATACAATTCACCCTCAAGGGGATGTAAGAGTCTCTGGCAAATTTGAGGACATTTCATCCAATAAATGTCGACATACCTCACTCAGGCACATATCATACCGTTGTTAAATTAAAAGCAAAGGGATCACTAAATGGAATATCAATCACCCGGAGGCAAGCATACACATCAGCCTCCACATTTTCTGAATTCTTCCCCTTCTTTCTCCTTCCAAAATCCATTACAAATGACTCTTTGCCATTCCTCGAAATACTAATTAAATGTCTAAAAGGAACTTCAGTTTTTTTAAATTATGTCTTGTTTTAGTAAACTACTCTTCCAATTCAAAAGAATGATCTTAAACACGGTAGAGCGCTGTCATCAATTCACTGCATTGACTCTTTAAGACAGTGAGCATCAATCTTTGTTTTCTTGTTACATAAAATATTTTAGCAAGAAATCAGAAATCCACTTCTAAAACGTGTGATGGCCATTTGTAAATCCATGAAAACAGAGTGTAGGCTAAAAGTGCAAATGAGCTACCTGCGTACACATGAACAGCCAGACGTCCTGTGTGGGAGGCAGCAGGGCACTGAAAGGCTCCATTTACACACTTTGGTTTAACTGCAGCATTTGCTCTGACACCCATCATCGTGTAAGTGCTCCATTCATACATACACTGCTTCAGCTGTCAAGAGCAATTACATGTTGGTGATTATTCTACAATAGCCATTCGCATGATTAATCTCGCTGTCCTGTGTGATTTAAGTGGACATTTGTCTGATGATGGGGGGAGGGTTTTTTTTTCTCTCCACACAGCAACTGATCTGTTATTGACACCATCACTAACCACCACAAATTTGATGGATTAAATGGCAGCTCTGTCAAGGAGTCACATCGCTTGTTATGATTCAGCTATACGAACGTAATGTACATGTCAGCACCCTTATAAGGCTAAAATGATGTCTTGGTTATAGAATCAGTGACAGTGCAACATTGTGCGTGTGTCACTTCTTTAACAAGTAAATAATCAACTAAATCAGAAGTGACACAACACTGAAAACATGACTCTTGAATGTTCCACAGTACGTCACACAAAGTGAGGTCCACAGCATGGACTGTGCAAAAAAAACAAAATCCATCAAACTGTTTTTAATAGCATCTGATTGGCAAGCTGTCTCGGGACAGTTGGCAAATGGGCGGACAGCGGAGGAGTTTAGAGGTGTTAAAGTTCAGGCAGGAGCAACGCAGCACCCTCTGTCCTGCCAACAGCCTTACAGTAGCGCAAGTCCTGACTAAGTTGTTGACCCATGGCCCCCACCTGTCTTGACCATGCATTGTATAGGGAAGGAGGGGGCATCACTTCCACTTCTATGCTGCCTGCCACGCCAGAAGGCTTTTGACTCATGCCCATCTGTCCTGGTAGTATACATTAAGCAAAAGCCAAGCTCCTGGCACCCTGTCCAATTCATGTGTGCTTTTATAACAACAAGTTGTTATATAGTGTGTGAAGACAATCTGTACCTTGGCAAAGAACATCTCGGTAAACAGGATATTTTTCAGCTAACAGGTCACTTCGAACAGTTATCCATGGATTAAAAGGAGGCACTACTGAGGTGTTTTGAGGCAGGCATTTTAGGGAGCTGTTTTTTAGGCTGTTATTTATTTTATTTGTATTATTTGATCATGTGTTACATATTTTTGCCAATAAATCTTTTGTTGAAATTGATACTATCACTAAGATGTCAGTGAGTTCTTTTTGTGACCACAGTAATAGGTGCTGTTGTGCCAAAAGAAAACATGCTAAAACATGTTCAAAATGTTCTGCAACAAACTACAGGGACAAACTTTAAGAAATATTTCGTAAGTGTGAGATGCAAGGGGAAAACCCACTCTGATGGCTCTTTATTTCTAACCCAACTCAACTCATTTTTCTTAATAAAGCACTTTAAAAAAAAAACTAAGATGCACAAGTGGACCAATCCCTCTTCCATAAGTGGGTTCAATCATCATATTAGAATCAGCATATTAATGTGCCATTAATATTACAGTATTTTATTCAAATATATTTACATTTAGGCATGAAGAATTCCAGGAATTTTCGAAGTTGGACACTTTTCATGGGAATTAACAGCAATTCATGGGAACTGACAGCAAATCAGCAATCTACTGGAATAAATGGGAATAAACCTGGAATTTAATAAACTGAAGGTTGGTTTCTAACAGGGTTTTTGCATATAGTTCGGGAAAATATAGAATTATTTAGCAAAACCTTGACAAAACCAACCAGATTCCATGTAGTTATTTTTGAGAGTTTCTATACTATTCCTCAATACACGTACATAGCACACTGCCTACTGCAGGCGTATGCAGGCCAAGCCCCGAAACACACTTTGTGCCATCCTCCATCACATGCACAGATGATTTCTGAACCCCTGGACTATTGAGGCCATAAATCTTAGCAGAGAGCACAAGACTGTTTAATACACATATTTCAGCTCATGCACCACAAAGTGAAGTTGAAAAATGGCTGTTCAATAAAATAATTTACAAAAAACTTGATTAAGTTCTACTTAAAATGTATCTGTTGAAATGTAATGTTTCTTTAATTGTAATTTGAATGGATGTCTGACTTTGACAAAATGAAATGTTTACATTCATATTTAGATATGAAACTGTTTGTTTCTAATAATTAATTTCCAGTATTTTCCAGTAATTTGCCTAATTTCCAGTTGACTGCAACAAATTCCCATAATTCCCACGAAAAGTTTCCTATTTGGAAAATTTCCCAAATTTCCTGCTTAACTTCCTGTGGAAGGTGTCTGGAAAGTTTCCGTGAATTTAGCAACCCTTTGAACTTTGTGTGTGATGCAGATCACTATCTGGATCCACCATGACAAAAAGTGCGGATTGAACTACTGAACTAAAATACATACCATTGTAAATCCTAATGTCACTGGTTTATTCTCATGGTCAAGGAATCTAAATATTTAGATGAAATAAAGGCAGGACTAATATTTGTGGTGAAAATGACAATATGGAAGAGGACTGTGGCGCTGGCGAAGGTCTGTGCTCTCCAAGTGCTTTCTAGTTTGTTTTTTTTGTTTGTATGTTTGTATGTTTCTTTCTTTTAGCAACATAACTCAAAAAGTTAAGGACAGATTTCAATGAAATTTTCAGGAAATGTCCAGATTGGGACAAGGAACAAATGATTAGATTTTGTGAGTGGTCTGGATCAGTTAAGTGCTAGGACAAAAAATGCGGTTTTCGTGAATAACTACTGAACTTAAATAGATATCATTATGAATACAATTGCAAATGGTACGTTTTCATGGTCAAAAAATCTAAATATTTACATGAAATAAAGACAGGACTAATATTTATGGTGAAAATCACAATGGGGGTGAGGACTGCGGCACTGGCGGAGGTCTGTGCTCTCAAAGTGTTTTTCTAGTTATATAAATGTCACTATTTGTTGAATAGAGAATCACATTTATTGAGCATGAGATATCCTGGATCCCATAACATGTTTGCAAACTAAACTAGACAACCAGCCTTAAAACTTATTGACATTTCAAGGAGTTGTTATTTTTTTCCACTTTTGATAAACCACCTGCTGTCGTAGTTTTACAAACATTATGAGCTGCATCATTCATTCCTACAAACGGTAGCTGTGTAAGTATGTCAGAGGCCTAAAAATGACCCATAGTATGTTCATTTCTAACTAATATTTCCCTTAAAGCAGTAGCTGAAAGACTTAAAGTTTTCAATGACAGATTATAAGAAAATAAAGTCAGCTGTTTTGACTCACTTATGTAAGCCTTAATTGGGAATACAAAAGGTGTCTTTTCTTAAGCTCAACTTAAATCTGTTCATTTTAGATAGGATAAAAAATATCTATTTATTTATTGTCTGGAAATGTGTTTTTTTTTTATTCTTAACAATGGGTCCTCTCAGCAATTTGTTGTAACTGACATGTCAGTATGTCTGTATAATGCTGTTATTTATTGGTGATTTTTCCATTTGTGGTGTCTGCTAAACTTGGCCACACCTTTTGGGTACTACTCTCTTTATTTTCCATTACAGTACATATTTTGAAAGTACGTCTTTAACATAGGCAGTGTCATCATAGGCTGTGCTAAACTACTGCAACATCCCACTACTTCAACACTGACAGGAGCACGGGTGCAGTTCTCTCAGTTGTGTCTTTTTAACACAGCATTACAGGAGTTTTTTTTTTCTGGGGGAGCTTGCATGCAGTAAAACAACACACCATAAAGACCAGATGCAAATATGGGAAGTCACACAGTATCATGGAGTAAACAACAAATCACATTCCATTGTGTTCTATTGTGTTCCATTGTGTTCCATTGTGGTGATACTCAGACCATTCAGAGGTCAGAAGCATCTCCACATCACATTAAGTCTTGACTGACCTCGCTTAGAGCTCCATGGGTGATACAAAAGCTGTAACAGGTACTGGGTAAGACCTGTTATGGAAAAGCAATATAACTACGTAGAATAAAGTCAATCTGATCAATACTGCGAAGTGGAAATGCCCCATAAGTTTTCTTGTTTCTAATAGTAGGCTGTAAACTGAGCTTGCCTTCTGGGATAACTAAAGCTGTTTGAAACTGAGTAAGAATGAGAAAATCAGGGGCCTTTGCACAAGGCCGAATACGGTCAAATCCGATCAGTTTCATTGTGTTTCTGCCTTGCGTTTACATGGGAACTCTATACGGAGTGCCCGAAGACGGAAACTTTTGAAACCAGTTAGGGATGTCCCGATCCGATATTGATTTCGGATATCAGTCAAAAAAACAAATATCGGATTATATCAGCCTGCATCCTAAATCTCCGATATCAGCACTCCGATACAAGCAGTCCATTCTAATATATTTATTTTTTATTTTATTCAGTTGTAGAATATGCTTATGTTTAAGTTCAACACAGTGGTTATTTTGCAATTGGTGAAATATGTTTTTGTTTGATTTATTGAGGTCACTTTTCAGGGTCTTCTAATATTTTTTATTCATGTTGTTTTAATTGTAGTATATTCTTATGTTTAAGGTTCAAATTTATTTAACCTATTGATTAATAACAAATGGCTCAGTTTTTCTCATACCTACTATTGCTGACTACTGTTCTCTGTTTGAGTAATCTGACCTGATCAAGCCTTTTCTTACAGTCCATACTACAAAATAGGTAATAAAAGTCTGTATGATTCCTGCTGATATCGTATCGGATTGATATCGGTATCGGCCAATACTCAAGGCTGCAATATCGGTATCGTATCGGAGGTGAAATAGTTGTATCAGGACACCCCTAAAACCAGTGTCCAGAGTGGAGAGTTTTCAATCCGCTCCTCCATGCAGCGTCGTGTAAACCAAAATCAGAGCGTTTCAGGGGGAATCGCTAACCTCACCGCATGCGCAGTACTTTTTCACATGAAGGCTGTGCGTGCATACCAGGATCAACAACAGCTTTGGCCATCTACCGAGTAACGTGTGTGCCGCTTACCGTGCTCGGTTTGTTATCCAGGCAAAACTCTCCGAACAGATTTGTTGTCCGCACAGATTTGTTATCCAGAAAAGATACTCCTGCATCTTTGTGCGTCCACTCGCCATTGTTGTTTGTGGAAAGGTTTTCTTCTTCATACGTGTGTTGTAGTAGCGCTGTTACTCTGCAAACCTACACCGCCATCTACTGAAGCAGCATGCACACTACAGTGGTTTCATTTGTCTCCAGTGTCTCCGCCTGAACGCAGATCAACTTTGAATACACAAAGGAAAAATCTTTGCGTCTTAAGTCACAGAGTCTCCATGTAAACATATCATCAGAATGATGTTGCAACTTGCAGAAGCAGTTATCTATACTGTGATGTATGTTTGACATTGTTGCCACTGAAAATCAGACCATTTGCCTACATGCAAAACTTGCTGGAATTGACAAGGGAATTGTTAAAGAATTGGATTGATTAGCAGGATCGTTACCAGCATTGGTATTGATAAAATCTTATCAATTCCCATCCCTAAGCAGCATGCACACTACAGTGGTTTCATTTGTCTCCAGTGTCTCCGCCTGAACGCAGACCGACTTTGAATACACAAAGGAAAAATCTTTGCGTCTTAAGTCACAGAGTCTCCATGTAAACATATCATCAGAATGATGTTGCATCAGACATGCTTTGAGGAGTACTTGTAAATGGAAAATCAACTTCTACATGAAATTTCATGCAAAAAACTACCACACTGAATACTGTTTGACTCATTTATGCAACTGGGTGCTAAAATTGATGTTACAATGTAATATTAAGTGGTAAACCCTTATGATCGTTGCAAATACCCAGCAGCACCTCTATTTCATAGCCTTCACCTGTCAGCACAAGTTTGCGTGCCTAAGCCATCACCACAGCAACCAACTCAAACCGGATAACAAGGCCTGAAATAAAAAAAGGCCTAATTGCTGGTCAATATTCTGTTTGGCCACCATTATTTTTCAGCACTGCCTTAACCTTCCTGGGCATGGAGTTCACCAGAGCTTCACAGTTTGTCGCTGGAATTCTTTTCCACCCCCATGACCACATCACAGAGCTGGTGGATGACAGAGACCTCGTGCTCCTCCACCTTCATTCTGAGGATGCCCCACAGATGCTCAATAGGGTTTAGGCCTGGAGACATGATGGGCCAGTCCATCACCTTTACCCTCAACTTCTTTAACAAGGCAGTGGTCGTCTTGGAGGTGTGTTTAGGGGTCATTATCATGTTGGAATACTGCCTTGTGGTGGAGATCATGCTCTGCGTCAGTATTTTTCAATACGTTGGCATTTGTGGTTCCCTCAATGAAGTGTAGCTCCCCAGTGTTGGCAGCACTCATGCAGCCCCAGACCATAACACTACCCCATGCTTCACTGTAGGCAACACACACCTGACTTTGTGCTTTTCTTCTGGTTGCTGCCACACATGCTTGACACCATCTGAATCAAATAAGTCTATCTTGGTCTCATCAGACCACAGGACATGAATCCAGTAACCCATGTCCTTGGTCTGCTTGTCTTCAGTAAACTGTTTGTGAACTTTCTTGAGCATCATCTTTAGACGAGACCTCCATCTGAGACGATAGCCATGTAGACCGATTTGATGCAGTGTGCAGCGTACAGTCTGGGCAGTGACAGGCTGACCCCCACCCCTTCAAACCCTGCAGCAATGCAGGCAGCACTCATATGACTATTTCCCAAAGAAAAACTCTGGATATGATGATGAGAGCGTGCACTAAGCTTCTTTGGTGAGGCCTGTTCTGAGTGGAGCCTATCCTGTCACGACCCTAAAACACACCTTCAAGACGACCACTGCCTTGTCAAAGAAACTGAGGGTAAAGGTGATGGACTGGCCAAGCATGTCACCAAGACCTAAACCCTACTGAGCATCTTGCACTCCTCCACAAAAGGGAAGAATCAAAAGGAAGATGGAGGAGTGCAAGGCCTCTAACATCCACCAGCTCCGTCATGTGGTCATGAGGAAGTGGAAAAGGATTCCAGTGGCAAAATGTGAAGCCTTGGTGTGCTCTAAGCTCAAGAGGGTTAAGGCAGTGCTGAAAAATAATGGTGGCCACACAAAATATAGACACCTTGGGCTCAATTTGGACACTTTTACTTCGGGGTGTACTTACTTTTGTTGCAAGCAGTTTAGACATTTATGGTTGTGTGTCAAGTTGTTTGGAAGGGACAGTATATTTACACTGTTTAACAAGCTGCCCACTCACTTCTGTACACTGTATCAAAGTGTCATTTCCACACTGTTTTTCCATGAAAAAACATGATAGCAAATATCAAATGTGTAAGGGGTGTACTCACTTTTGTGAGATACTGTATAAACATACATATATATATATATATATATATATATATATATATATATAATATATATATATATACATATATATATGAACAAGTTGCTCATACTGGTTAAAAAAAAGTGAGGCAAAATTACACCACTGTCTTTGTTTGAATACCTTCATACAGCATATTTGCAGTAAAACAATGCTGATATGTAAAAGATATTTTGGGTGATTTGGGCAACAGCTTAACTTTCATCAAAGAGCCAGCAGGGAAGGAAAAAGAAACCCTTACCTGGCCATGTTGGATGTTCAAGTACTGAAGCACCTCCTTAACCATTACGGGAGTATGAGGAGCCTTTTCCTGGGAAAAAGATGACAGTTCTTCAGGTCCGTCCAGCTCACCAGGACCTGAAGACGTACAGAATGTAGATGAGTGCACTCGTGACTTCCAGGACCTCCAAGCTTGCCACACAGTCAAGTTGATTTTCCGCAGCATTGGGCTGGAGTGCAAGGATATGTGGAAAACCATGATCCTTGTCAGTATCTAAGAAGAAAACATTAAGAGTTAGATTTATGATGGGAACAAGCATCAGCACGGAGTACAAATGTTCTAATTAAAAAGAACAGAAAACTTGCTTGAAATTACGGTGATGTAATTGGGAATACTTATAAATCCAGTGTTTACTTAAGCAGTGGTTGTCAATTACTTCATATTGTGCTGTTCTAGATTAATATCTGTTCATTCATATATGAACTGTCCATTCTAAAATGGGACCCACTCTTGTGGCCATCCTCTGTCCAATCTTTACGGTATCAAGTGGTGAAACACTATTTATGTCGTATCACAATATTAAACTTTGTATTGTTGCTGTAAGAAAAATTTCAGTATAGCAACAAGAGTTCATGAAAAGTTTCGATCATTTTAGCTTTCCATTTTAGCTCTTTTACTCAGTAAACATAACTGTGTAAAATATTTTAAAGTGCATCACATTCCACAGAAATTAATAAAAGAAAGATTAAAATACCTATCTGAAAAAAGAACACAAAATGCTATCATCCCTAAATACTACATTTGAGAAAATAATTCAATAATAATAATAATAATAACAATAGTAATAATAATACACGCCTTAAAGAAGAGATGGCAACTGGCAGCTTCTGGGCCTATGCTGCCCCTTTTTCTCTTGGTGAACACCACAAACTATACTGTAAAAATGATTAAATATGACACACAATCTGCTGCTGAGATGGCAATACATTACCATTTAAATTTATTGAAACATAAAAAAAATATTTGATAATTTTCCACAGGTATACATAAAGTTATTATATATGACTGGCAGGTTTTTAATGCATTACTAAATGCATTAAAAAGAAGAAACCTCAGTTCTTTAAAAACTTGCAAGGGTTCTGTCTGTTGCTTTGAGAAGTAGCCTGAGTTGTCTCGAACTCTGTTATTAGCTCACTAGATCCAGCATTTGTTTTTGCATTTCGGATAGATGACATGTTAGTGCAATAAACTTTGATGTTATGCGATGTGACTGTTGCCTTTGTTTACCTGCAGGAGATTCTAATTGTCTACATGAGAGGATCCTAAAATCTGGGACAATTTGGTCAACTGGCAGTAATAATTAAATCATGGTGGTCCTTCTGGCCCCCAGACTTAACCAAGTCTTTCCTAAGCCAGTGATTTACAAAGTCAGGGTCAGAAACCCTAGGTGGCTGCAAAAGACTGAAAGAGGGAGTCACACAATGTGTTTGAAAAGACAATTTCATTTAGTTTAATTTACCCGGCCATCACAGTAAAAATGTACAGCACCCAAAAGTGTGAAAAATCTAAATTAAAGCCGCAGTCACAGGATGAGCTTAAGGCTTTAATCAATGTATTCAACAATTGCAAAAAGCAAGTTTGTAATTCACAAACAATCTAGGGGGTCTGCCACTCTTTTAAAGACATAAAATCACATTGACTTTTAGAAGCTGGAGCTTACCCACAGCCCTCTTCCTCTTTCATTAATTATTTGGAGTACCGGTGATAAAATGGTTTTCTGGCTGTTTTCTTTTTATTCTTATATGTTGGAGCAGACCTGTCGGTGACAGGGTGTAGTTGTGCACGACATGAAACCACCCCCAACAACAGTGAGGACCGCAGTAACTGTTTTTTGGGAATCCTTGGCCTCAACCACAAGAACAAATTTTTAACAATCTGTTGTTGACAGTATTGATGCATTACTGATTTTTTTTTTTTTTTTGAGGTTCATGAACTGTATTTCATGCAAATTCAACTTTTTTAGGTTAAGTTCAATATGCATGCATTCATCATGAACAATACTGCCTGCGTCAGGCACTAAAGTGAGCCACATAGAGGTATTCAGGTGTTTCCTGGCAACAAGATGTATTGAGGATTAGAGTTAAGTTAGTGATATATGGTTCAAATAGAAGAAAAAATGTGAAGGAAATAAGGTAACCACTGCGCTCATACAATTTGTGAATGCAAAGCAACTGTTGAATGGCAGCAAATGAAATACATTATTTGAAGAGGGTAATAAAAATGTTGAGAGACAATGCATGATTGCTGTCAGTCTGAAAGGCATAGCCTCTCCCTCACTTGCAGAAATCAAAATTAACTCACGATTATAGCTTTTCTGTTATGTGCATCTCGGTGTAAATTAGAATATTATTACTATCTGGATAAATCAAGCTCCCTTTCCGTTTCTGAAGGAGTGGCAGAAGATGAGTGATGGAGGGCTGTGAGAATCAGCACGCTTAATACCTATGACTCATATTGTGATTATTTTTATCTGTCTTCACCTTTAACAGTCTCAAGGGTTGATCATCAGAGAAATGTGACTTTATCTTATAACGTGATTCTACTTAATGGCTAAACCTTTACAGTATCCCCAACATTGTAATAATTTGGGCCAAAAATGGGAAATAATTTAGGGGACAGAATGATAGGGTGTTATAAAATCATATAAGGAGAAGAATTCCTATTCTGATAGCCCCAATCCCTCCATTACATTTTGTTGCTATGGCCATTTGACTGCTGGTTCTTTATGCAGAAGTGGGCTACAGGCCATAACAGCATACCTCTCAAAACAAAAGTTGTTCTAAGATGACCAAAATATGGTTCAATTCATAAAGTGTAAATGAAAGAATTTGCACACAAGGTGCACTGTGGCAATATGGGTATTTTACATCAGTGTACTATACATTTCTGGTGTTTTCTCTTAATTTAGTATATAATAGGGCTGGGAAATCAAATTAATTGGATTTTCTTGCATCCACTGAACTCCCGTGATTTAAAGGACTTCCCCCATGTTTTCCTCCGTGTCCTAACTGAATTCAAGAATCAAATGTTGCATTGCATCGTGCAGCACTTCACACCCACTGTCCACACTGCATCTGTTAACATATTCCTCCATGTAAATAGCACATTAAGTGCTGTGATTGAACAGGCAGACATGCAGTGCACTGTTTCAAGTAGAGAACTCAAAGGCTCATAAATACACAGCTTTCTGTGAGCAAAAAAACAAAGTTTCTCTGTCTGTGTTGACAGTGAAACATTTTACACACTGAAATAAATACATGCTTCACTTTCTCCACTCTTCAAAACAAATGGACAAGCTCTGCTGAGTTAGAAAATACAAAGTAAAACAAAAAACCCTCCAGCCCCTTGTCAATCTCTCCCCTTTGTTTGTTTGGAAGAAAGAAATAAAGATGGGGGTTTGTGGCAAAAATGTTGCACCATGTCGCTTGCAGGCAGTCAGGACTCCAACATATCATTCAGTGTGGTCAGTCTGATTGCTTTGTGTTCAAGTTGTGCCATTGTTTAAAGATAAATACTGAAAAATGTAACTACCATATAATGGTAAACCCTGCCACTTTGTGCAAAACACCTAAGTTTAGCTTTTATTTCAATAACATCAAATAAGCATACAGCGTTCCATGTTAAAGTTTTGTTGTCAATGTAGGCAACCCTGCCCACGGCTAAACTACATACTATACCTCTATACCTTTGATTACAAAATTACAGCATACACTTTAATTCATAAGGTAAATTCAATTTAGTCAATGTCATATGTTAGTAAAAAATGTAAGGCATGTTTGTGTAAATTTGGCGTCAGTTTTTGTTTTGTGTCAGAGAAAAAAAATCTATCAGAATTAGAACGTGAGGTTATTGTAGCATAGGACTGTAGTTTCAGGTCATATCACCCACTCCTGGTAATACTTTGAGTACTTCGCCTGTTTTCTTTGGCTTCAGAGCACAATTTAAAGTTTAAAAATTCTAAATGAATGAATCAAGAGGCTGCAAAAGTTAGCAAGATTAACTGAGGTTACCTGCGTGATAGGTGGAACAATTGCGAACATTCACCTCAACAAAGTTGAAACGGATTTGGGGAAATAAAAACACTAGCATACGATGTGTAAGTTAACAATTGCTTCCGTAAAAAATGCTGGGGGCGGTTTCACGCATGTGAAACTTGGAGAGTATGTTCAGCTGCTGCTAAGCATTTAACGACTGGCGTGCCAGCAGAGCAACATAGTGTGGCGCAGTGCTACCATGTTTTATCACGGAGGAGACGAACAGATAAGCAGCGACACAACAGTCCATCAAGTCACATATTAAGACGTCTATCCAGCATGAATAGTGTCGCACTTCCCTGTTAACATTTCAAGACGTGCTCTTGAGCTAAACTAGCTTACCGTATAGTAGTACAGCAACTTGTCCCGCCTACAGTAGCCACATGTTCTCTGCGTCACTCCGTAGCGTCACTCCATTGCGTCACTGTTCCGCCCATTAAGCATCAGCTCACAGCCAATCTGCTGCGACCGAGGAAGAGGGTTTGTTTTTGAAAATATGCCGCTAGTTGGGCTAACAGCAGTCGGTTGAAGCTTTGCAAATGGGTTCATTTCTTCATGAAAATTTACCTGTAATTTGTCTAAAAAGCGCCACCGTGGTATCGTGGTGAAAAAACAATCACCACCGATAAAAGGTAAGACCTTGAAACGGTGTCTTTGACGTCAAGGGATCATCATCAGACGTTAGAAGTTCAGTGCAAGCTAGGGATGTTAGCAGCACTTAGCACACCGTGCCAATTTAAAGCTGGTAGGGCTGGCTTCACTTTTAGTAGTCTTGCCTGCTGTAAGAGACCCAGCAGTACATGCTTGTTTGCTTGATTACATTTACCGTCGTGAATGGTGTGACACAAAAGGAACCGCTGTTAAACCTTTTCTGTATGTAAAGTTTGTATAAACATAATGTCGTCAGGACGTTAGTAACGTATAGGACCCGGACCATGTCCGTTCTTTTCCTTAAAATCTACAATGAGAGATGATCAAAGTGAGTTTCTTGTAATGTTTCCCAATGCATTTGCACAAAGACGTGTGCGTTGACACAGAAATATCACATATCAGGATACCTCCAGTAGCAGGAGCAAGCTTTGTTCTTTAACTTTAACACATATATCGGAAACTGTAATAGGCTATGTATGCATATGTAACAGTGCTCTGTCTTAGAATCTGCTAACACAATACACGTTTTAGTACAGAGGGGGCTGATTGATATATCACAATACAACTCGATACTCTAGCCAGACAAGTATAACAATGCCTTTTTCAATGAACTCGTGCTGTAATCAGTATGATACTGGTATCAGCGGAGATTTTATCTTACAAAGAAAATGATCAATATCAATATTCAGCTGATATACTGGCCATGAAAATTAGGCATTTGTGTAACATTTTGGCCATTATATCCACAGAGTTCGTGTATGTATAACTGGGCTTCACCTAGGGATGGGAATCGAAAACCAATTCCAGTTGAGAATCGTTAACAGCTCCATCAAAGAATCGATATCATTAATCTTTTTGCTAATCAATTCCCTTATCAATTCCATTCAACTGACAGGGTTCAGAAGCGTCAGAATTGTGGCTTAATTTTAATTACACCTACTGCACAACCTTAAGTGAGTGGAAACACCAGCAACTTGCAGAAGCAGTTATCTATACTGTGATGTATGTTTGGCATTGTTGCCACTGAAAATCAGACCATTTGCCCACATGCAAAATTTGCTGGAATCGATAAGGGAATCGTTAAAGAATTGGATCGATTAGCAGGATTGTTAACAGCATTGGTATTGATAAAATCTTATCAATTCCCATCCCTAGCTTCACCTTACTGTCACTAGATATTTACATGTAGAAAAACAACAGGATCGTCTACTTAAAGGAAAAGTTCGGTTCCTGCAGCTTTTACATTGTTTATAGAATGAAGAACAACAATATACTCACCCAGAAGGCTTTCCTGATCCAAACAGTGCTTCGGGAATTATTTAGATCCAAAATCGAGCAGTGGACACCGATATAATGGTAGCCCGTAGGGCATAAATCGCCGCTCCTAAAAACTGCATTAATCGTCCAAAAACTAATTAATTTCACCAATATTCCATCATGATCCGTTCCGGATGGTCCTTCATTGCAGTCCGTCTCTCTCCACACAGCGCTGTGTGACTGTACTAACCTCTGAACTGACGAGTTTGTTTATGTGCCCTTCGCGCATGCGCAGTACTCTCTGGAGCATTGCCTTCGCTTCCTCCTTTCTATGAGCTCCTTATCTGTATACTCTGGCTCGAAACTGTAGGGACGTCCATCATATTCAAAGTTCTCCTCCACAACATCTTCATCCGATAGATATTCGTCCATTTTGCACAAAACTGGAAGAAGAAAGTCGATTTGTAGCTGCTGGTCTTCCCCTGAAACAATGAGCACTTTTCATCTTGTGAAGAACGCGTAAACAAACTCGTCAGTTCAGAGGTTAGTACAGTCACACACGCTCACACAGCGCTGTGTGGAGTGACACAGACTGCAATGGCGGACCATCCGGAACGGATCATGATGGAATATTGGTGAAAAACATGAGTTTTTGGACGATTAATGCAGTTTTGGGAGCAGCGATCTATGCCCTACGGGCTACCATTATATCGGTGCCCGCTGCTCGATTTTGGATCTAAATATCTCCCGAAGCACTGTTTGCATCAGGAAAGCCTTCTGGGTGAGTATATTGTTGTTCTTCATTCTATAAACAATGTAAAAGCTGCAGGAACAATACTAAATATTCTTGTCAAAAAGTATCAGAATCAGTGATTATCTTGTAAGAAATCAAAATCCCAAATTGTACATTTATATTGTTTACAGAACAATCTTGTATATTGAGAACACCCAATGTATCTCTCTCGGTTCATAGGACTTTACTGAACAAGTCATAAAATGTCACCTTTGTCATTTGAGTATTAAGAAAATGAAACCAGTGCTTTTGATTTTGCTTTGTTCTTCAGCAACCCTCAGCCCCTGCGGAGATCAAGATGACAAGTGATGTGTGCAGCCATGTCAAGGTGGTTGTCAGGGTGCGACCAGCCAGCGAGTCTGAGAAGCGTGAAAACTGCCGAAATGTGGTCCAAGTTGTGGATAGCAACATGCTCATATTTGACCCCAAGGAACAGGACATGTCATGTTTTGGGTCACAAAGAGTACGAAATAGAGACATTAACAAGAGGGCTAACAAGGACCTTAAGTTTGTTTTTGACCACGTCTTCGACGAGAATGCTACTCAAGTTGACATTTTCGAGAATACCACTAAAGGAGTGTTGGATGGAGTGATGAATGGATTTAACTGCACAGGTAACAAAAACAAATACAAAGCTCCGGTGCCCTATAATTTTTTTTGTTCTTATTGTTGTCCTATGATTGTTGTCTCACTGATTTTCGGTGTATCTTTCAGTCAATAAGATCACTTGTTGCTAAAAAAAGTATTAACTCAGCAATGAAGGCTAAATATCTGAAGCTAATAGTAATCCCACACAAGTTTTATGACCTCATTTGATTTTAACTAGGGCTGTTTTCACTGAGCACAGTTATTTTTGTCCCATATAGATAGCGAGTCACAGGGTACAAACAATGGATGATTACAAAAAATATATATTTGATTACTAATCATGATCTTAATATTTATGAGTAGAATCAGGATTATCATTTTGGTGCAAAAATACACTTCCCCTGAGTACAACATAGTGGTGTAGGTATTACACCTTGACACAGCACATAGAATAAGCCTATTGACAATATTTGTTTCTCTGGTGACAGTTGTGTTTTTTGGACTTTGTGGTATGTACTACTGATGGTTTAGGTATTCCTGTTCCTAAGATTTGTATTGCTTAACATTAATTTGTCTCTCAATTTCAGTTTTTGCATATGGTGCAACTGGAGCAGGCAAGACACACACCATGTTGGGCGCACAAAATGACCCCGGGGTCATGTACCGCACTATGAAAGAGCTGTTCAAGCGCATGGATGAAGCCAAGGAAGAGAAAGAGTTTGCTGTTGCATTCTCATATCTTGAGGTAAATATTTGGTGAAAGATTGACTTAAGGGTCACAAACAGAATAATGGTCAGGTTTGAGGGCCAATTTTCTTTTTGTTTTTCTTCTTGTTTCCCTAATAGCTTTGCTTAATGTTGGAAGAGATCATATTTAGTCTTAAATCAGGTTCATGTTGCCAATCAGCAAAATTGAACATGTAGTTTTGATACACAGATGACCCTGATTGTGCTGAGGTCTCAGTCTGTCTGAGACGCTCTGGTAGAGCAGCTGCCTCTAATGGCCCTTTTCCACTAGCATGCCTTGGCCCTACTCTACTCGGCCCTACTCGATTTGCAGCGCATTTCCACTAACCCGGTACCTCCTAAAACAAGCTAGTTTTAGTACCTACTCCGCTCTGGTTCCAAGCGAGCAGAGTCGATTCTAAAAGATGATGTCACCGACTGCCGCCTACTGATTGGTCAGACAATGTCGTCATCGATGAGTCATGAGCGCGACGACCTAGCATGCTAGCAGTAGCTACCGTTAACGTCTTTTCTTTGCAGCTCGATTGCTCTCGTCCTCGGCTTCATTCTGTTGTATAGCTTCCAAAACTCTCCTGTGCTTCTCAAGGGGTATTTCTTCTTACCACCTGCAGCCTTCTTCTGCTTTCCTTTTTTACTCAGTTTGTGACAAAAAGCCACAGACTGTTGTGTCGCGCTCAAAATGACGTAACCGCAGTGCCGCTCACCCCCATGGGCAGCCAACTGGGGCTAATGGAAAAGCAGCACAAGGCGAGGAGAGTAGAGTAGGGCTAGTGGAAAAGGGCCATAAGGCTTACATCCCTATCATGGTTTACTTAACTCAGTGGTAATTAATGAGGGTGTTAAAAAAAACATTGATGTGTATTGATATATCGATTGGTTAATCAGTTATTAAACCAGATTGATCAATAGTCAAAATATTGCTTGAAATTGGTGTTTATTTGACAGCTTTGTTTTGAAATACCCTCTGCATGTCTGTGACAGTTTCCACCCAGCCTCTCTATTTCCTGTTAGTTCCTTCAAAGGGGTTTCCAGTGAGCTGGTGCTTCCAGCTATTTGTTGTAGATTTAGGAAGGTGAAGTGCATCATATGATTCATTTTTCTATTTCAACCCCTTAAATGGCCTTCTGTAAAATGTAAAGTTTTGACTCATTCCCTTGCATGTTTTGACATTTTTTTAACAGGTTTACAATGAACAGGTCAGAGATTTATTGGCCAATGCAGGCCCCCTCGCAGTCAGAGAGGACAGTACTAAGGGAGTTGTCATTCAGGGACTGACGCTCCATCAGGTTAGTCACACCATACACTTCTCACACTTTCACATACACTGGTGTCAATGTGTCAGTCAAAGAACTGTGATTTTTTTTTTTGACAAATCAATTCTCAGGTTTGCAGACATTAAAGGAGAAAAATACAACTCAACTTCCAATAAAGCTTGGAAGTAGTAAAAAAAGTAAAAACATAATGCAGTGATTTTTAAAGGCTTTTTGGGCTATATGCAATTTAAAACACCACAATAAGGAGATATTTGGTGTTAAAAATGATGGACATGATTGTTTTGTTTGTGTGTTTCTTTTGCAAATATTCACCCATCTTGAATTCGATGCTGACAACATGGTAATTAGTTGACAAAGTTGATTACCGTATAAACATTGCTGTTGCATGTCCCAGACAGCATTCACACAGCAGGCCTGAAGTGACATGAATTAGATTATTTTATCTCTGATCTGAACAGACAAAAATCAGATATGGGCCCAAAAAAAGTAATTGCCTATTGAAGCATACAGTCTGAATGAAGCTGAATGCAGCCTTAGTCATTTTCACAAGTGATGTACAAAAGTTAAATAACTTTATGTTATGAGCTCTTATTTTGAGCCTGTAAGTTTCATAGAGGAAATTATTTTGGATTTAATTGTTCACTTTATGTTGAAATGAGTCACACAGCACACACACATTTTTCAGAACAACAGTTCTTGGCTAAACGACTGCTTGAACCAGAATCATCTTACTGTTCTGTGGATGTGATGTAGAAATGCATTGTAATGGTTCAGTTTCAGACATCTCAGATCACTGACAATTTATTTTTCTCCCCAAAATATTCAGCCTAAATCAGCAGAGCACATTCTAGAGGCCTTGGATTCTGGGAATCGAAACAGAACACAACATCCCACTGATATGAACGCCTCCTCCTCCCGGTCCCATGCTGTATTTCAGGTACTCCTTTACTGACATCCCAGTGACAGTTAGGCTTTTCCATGATAGCAGAATTTGGATTAAGAACATCATTGTAAGAAATGACCTTTCATAGACCAGCAGGCAATACATCATATTTGCTTTGTAACAAAATATGGGGTTTTGCTTTTTATTACATGGATCAAAAAATCCCAGAAAGCGTGTTTGAACTTAAGCAGCTGCTTTTCTTTTATTGCTTCCAGATATATTTAAGACAGCAGGACAAAACAGCCAGCCTCAATCCAAATGCCTGTGTTGCCAAAATGAGCCTGATTGATCTTGCTGGTTCAGAGAAAGCAAGCGCCACCAATGCCAAAGGGGCTCGTTTCCGGGAGGGTGCTAACATCAATCGGTCACTTCTTGCCCTGGGAAATGTTATCAATGCTCTTGCTGACCCAAAGGTGAGTTCATTATACTTTTATGCATACTGTAAAACTAATTTGGAAAACCAAAACAATAACAAAACAGAAGGCCTTCTTTCAGTGTACTCTGTAAAAGAAAATAATCGCATACCATATATAGTAATACACCCTGACAGATACACCATAAATTCAAAATGTGACATCGAGATGCTGACAACATTGTTCTTTACTGTCCATTATGGGTTTTGGTGACCTTATAATGCAATGTAAGGAAAATAAAACTGAAATTACGCTGTTGATGAGAGTGAAGTTTCAATAACTCTGTATTCTAATGTACATTTGTTAAGTCTTAATTGAGGTGAGCTGGGTCAGGGCTTTCCACAAGCACCGGCTAGCAGCATGACCACTGACTTCATTTTCGGTAAATTATGAGCTGCTTTCTTTGATCTTTTCAAGCCATTTTGACACAGTACTTTAACACAGGCCCACCTGACATAATGCCGTGTGTACAGGTCGAAGGTCCCATTTCTGACTCTCTTAAAGTGCCAAAAGGTGTGCCTCAGAGGTCAGTCTCTGGGCCACACTTTTTCATTCTTTAAATTAGCAATGTCAATGATAAAGTCATCAATGCAAACGTTCACTCTTATGCTGATGACACGGTTATGTACTGCTGAGCGTCTTCATTAGACCATGCTCTCTCGAAGTTTCAACTTGCTTTTACCACTATTCAGAAGAAAATTATGAATTTAAACTTGATTCAAATGCTGAAATGACATAAGTCATGGTGTTTTACACTGCCAACTCCAAACCATTAACCCTGCCCACCATTTACACTTCTCAGGGTACTCAAATTGAGTGGGGTACTCACACCTGAGTCTGATACCTTGGCATTTTAATAGATAAATCCCCCTCTTTTACCACACATGTTCAACAGCTTGCAAGGCAGTTCAAATTAAAATGGTGTTTTTACTTCAGTAGTGTTTCTTTTAAATCCATAGACCTACTTCTGCCACATTTATGTCCGTGCTTGATTATGGTGGTGTTGGCATTTGCATGCTTCTTCTACAAGCTTACATGCTCTGGACACTATCACGAAGCTCTGAGGTTCATCACAAACTTTAAATCCATCTTATTAATGCTTGTATGCACATGTAGGATGGTTTTCACTGATTACACTGATTACAAGACTATTTTGGGTCTGCTTCCATTATATCTTCTGACTTTCATCAGTCAATAGAGTACAGGATCTTAAAACCTTTAGTCTAAGGATCTCCTCTTGCTGCCAGCTCAGGTCAGAACTAAGCTGGGTTAAAAGGCATTTAAGGTTGCTGCTTCCTTTAGTTGCTGAACGAGCTGCAAAAGGACCTGAAACTCAATGAGCTGGTTTCATTGGACACTTTGAAGTGGATGTGAAATGATTTGGAAGCTGAAGCATCTGGCTGCAGATGTTTCAACTGATGTTTTCATCATGGTCGGTCTTGACAAATTATTTTCATTTATTGCTTTTTAAATTGTAGTACAGGTGTTTTGTATTTTTATGTCCATGTCTGCTGTTATTAGTAACTTTGTTAACGATGTTCTTGTCTATCTTGGTCAGGACACAATCAAAAAAGATATTTTTAATCTCAACAAGTTTGTTTTCTTAGTTATATAAAGACAATCAAATATAAGAATGTCTGGTTGATTTGCAATTGTGGTCTAGAATTATATGGACATGGTAAAAAGCAAAACTTCAACCTGTCTCTGAATGCTCCAGGCCTGGAATAACTATAAGCCTGTTAACATGGAGCAATTAAACATGTGCTCCAGTCACTGCAGTTGTGACCACAAAAACAAAGAGGCATGTAGCCTGGAACTTGGATGTTGTGTTTTCTGGTCTATAATCATAATTGTTAACACCAACTGGTCAGTATAATCACACAGAGCCTCTTGTGGCACTATGACTTAGAGCAAAAATTGGCAGCAGCATCCCTGTTTAGTCTTTATTTTATCAAGTAATAAAGGTTAAAACTGACAAACTGAAAACAAGGGTTACTACGTTATTTTTTTGGTGGTGCCGCAAAATGTCCGAATGAAGTGTGTGTAAAGAACTAGCTGCTATTGTTCACACACGGGGCTCAGCCAAGTAAATGTACAAAACTTTGATGGCTTTTTAAGCATTAATGAGGCATGTTTCACCCCCATGAGAGAGATGTATATGATTAAGGCTTTCAACTTGTGTATCAGTAAAATCTGTTATAACACTTATAAAATTTAGAGATGTGAATTGATAATTTTATCAATACCAGTGCTATAAACAATCCTGCTAATGGATCCAATTCTTTACCAATACCCTTATTGATTCCTGCAAATTTTTGTGTGTGCAAATGGTGGTCTGTAGATTTTCAGTGGCAACAATGTCAAACACACGTCACAGCATAGACAACTGCTTCTGCAAACTGCTGGTGTTTCCACTCACTTAAGGTTGTGCAGTAGGTGCCTTTTGTAAAAAAAAAAAAAAAAAAAAAAAAAAAAAAAAAGCCTCAATTCTGACCACCTCTGAACCCTGTCTGAGGTAAGAATTGATAACGGAATTGATTGGCAAAAAAATTAATGATATTGATTATTTGATGAAGCTATTAACAATTCTCAACTGGAATTGGTTTTCGATTCCCATTCCTAGTAAAACTACACTCAAAAGGACCGACATGCTTTTCTATTTGTACTGTGGATTTCCATAGCAAATATATGAACACCTTAAACACTACCATTTTTTTTAAAACATTGACGTATCTCGCTGAATGCATTTTACCCTTTCCAGCTGTGGTATGTGCTTGTTTTCATTTCTATCTTGCTTAAACAGGAGCAGACTTTTAATTAAGTGACTCTGAAAACATGCTCATTGCACAATGAACTTGGATCAGATGATCAACATGTGCATTGTGCACTGAGTATATGCATCCCCTGGTCTAGAGAAACATCTGAAACTACTAGTGTGCTTGAAATCCTCTCCATCCTCAAATGTGTTGGAGGATTACCAAAATGATCAACATTACATGAACAAGGCTTCACAGCTCCTGCTTTCTGTGGTTTCTTCACACTACAAGTATAAATGTACAATATGGAGAACAGATTTGATTTCCTGTTTTTATTAAGTAAGGCCTCCTTCTAAATTAGCACAGCTATCCTGAAACTCTCCGGACCTGACATGACCCAAAGCTCAACTCTTCATTTCCAGATGTGACTTTGAGGTTTTCCACTAAGAAGTTTAGGTACAGCTGTGAATTTAAGAAGATATCAGTTTACAGTTCTCTGTTACTTAACTTAGTTCCAATGTCTTACTCAGTGTTTCTCCCAGCAATCCCAGGGTGCTAGTAGCTTATCCATAAGCCATCATCAGAGAATGAGGCCAGTTCACTGACCATATGTAGACAGAGCAGCACTGTTCATGGGTGTTCCCTGTTTTAACCCAAAATGCACATTCGATACCATGATTTTCTTTTTGTGTGTTTTACTGGTCCCCTTAAAATTGTACACAGCCACAAACTATTCTCATGTGAACATTTCCAGATGGACATAACTTTCAGACATGTCATTTACACCTTTTTGCTGTTTTGAATACCAATACTGCAATTCAGTATTTCCATAAGGCTCCCATGTCCTGCAAAACACAATTTTATTTACTTTTAATGTCATTAGAGGGATCTTGGGGAGCTGAAAGACGGGGACATCTTCCTCTAAACTGTCATTTCACAGACATGTCTCTTTAAAGAAAATCCCCCTTAAAATGGTCTGTGTTTTACTTTCTGGTGTTTAATATGTAATAGTTTTACAGCCTCCACCTACATGTGTGTTTGCTGCCCATTACAGGCAGTCGATGTACTGTTTCAAAAGTCTGTGTGACCCATAACCTTCCACCCCCACCCATTAGACATCATTTAGTCAGCCAAACGTAGCCATGGCCTCCCCACCCCCTCAGATCAAAGCGTTTCCGAAGAGTAGGGGAAAGAGCTGCATGAAGATCCTCTACTGAGATGTTTTTCTCATTTTTTTACTCAACTTAAATCAGATCCTTGCTTAGCGAACACCCAGGAACTCTCATATGGTACAGTATTTATACTAAGTAGTAAAACCAATGGAACCACCTTAGATGTGTCACATTTATGTATGGTTTATTTTTGTGCATATGTTGTGTGTTTTTAATGTTTTTTTACCATTGACACTAATCAGCTTTTCTTATTTTTTTTCAGAGTAAGAAAACCCATATCCCATATAGGGACAGTAAGCTCACAAGACTACTCAAAGACTCCTTAGGAGGCAACTGCAGGACGGTCATGATTGCCAATGTGAGCCCCTCATCCAAGTCATATGATGACACCTGCAACACGCTTAAATATGCCAACAGGGCAAAGGAGATCAAGTCCTCGGTAAGCATTTAGGTCATTGCTTGCTCTAAAAATATGAGCAGTTGCTGTAATTTGTGGTCTGTGAATGTACCCGTTTCTTTATGCATGTTGTGAATTATAGCAATCTCCCTGTAAGCATTGTGGTTCTTTTGTTTTCTGACCCTTTATTCATCAGCTGAAGAGCAATGTTGTCAGCCTCAACAGTCACATTGGCCAATATGCAGTGATATGTGAGAAGCAACGGCAAGAGGTAATGTAAATAAATTTTTTTTTTAAAAAAAATCCATGTCTGAGTTTAAGAAAAAAATCTCCTAAAATTTTATATTTCAATAAACAACTTCTCATCAATAGAGAATGTCTGAGTGTTATTCAAAAATTCCCTTTGTCCATAGATCCTGCAGTTGAAGCAAAAGCTAAAAGATTATGAGGAGAAAAAAATGGCTCAAGGAGCAGTCAACATGATCCCCTCTCAAACACAAGCAGAGATTAAGAGGTAAGCATCAACATCTTGCTCATTCTGTTGCCCTTTTCATTTAAAGATTCTTCAAAAGCTTTTCAAGGAGTTTCCATGCTTACACTGTTTTTATTCTTAAAAATGTGACCTGTGATGCTTTGAAATTATTGTTGGTCAGATACACATGTGGACAAAATTGTTGGTACTCTTCATTTAATGACAGAAAAACCCACATGGTCACTGAAATAACTTGAAAATAACAAAAGTAATAATAAATAAAAATTTACTGAAAATCAGACATTGATTTTAAATTTTGGTTCAGCAGAAATATTTTAAAAAACAAAATAATGAAACTGGCTTGGACAGAAATGATGGTACCCCTACAAAGGATTGAAAATGGTGTGACCATAGGGACATGTTAAACTAAGGTGTGCCCTGTAGTTATCATCACAGGTGTCTCCAAGCTTGTAATCAGTCAGTCTGCCTATTTAAAGGCTAAAAAGTGGAGACTGTGCTGTTTGGTATCATGGTGTGTACCACACTGAACATGGACCACAGAAAGCTAAGGAGAGAGCTGTCTCAAAAGGTTAGAAATAAAATTATAGACAAGCATGTTAAAGGTAAAGGCTATAAGACTATATCCAAGCAGCTTGATGTTCCTGTGACTACAGCTGCACAGATTATTCAGAAGTTTAAGGTCCACAGGACTGTAGCCAACCTCCTTGGACGTGGCTGCAGGAGGAAAACTGATGACAAACTGAAGAGACGGATAATACGAATGGAAACCAAAGAGCCCAGAACAACTTCCAGAGAGATTAGAGGAGAACTCCAAGGTCATGGTACATCAGTGTCTGATCACACCATCCATCACTGTTTTAGCCAAAGTGGACTGAATGGAGGACATCACTGTTGAAAGCAAATCATAAAAAAGTGAGACTGGAATTTGCCAAAATGCATATTGACAAGCCACAAAGCTTCTGGGAGAATGTCTTTTAGACAGATGAGACAAAACTGGAGCTTTTTGGTAAGACACATCAGCTCTATGTTCACAGACACAAAAATGAAGCATACAAAGAGAAGAGCACTGTACCTACTGTGAAACATGGAGGAGGCTAAGTTATGTTCTGGGGCTGCTTTGCTGCATCTGACACAGGGTGTCTTGAATCTGTGCAGGTACAATGAAATCTCAAGACTATCAACGCATTCTGGAGTGAAATGTGCTGCCCAGTGTCAGAAAGCTTGGTCTCAGTCACAGGTCATGGGTCCTCCAACAGGATAATGAGCCAAAACACACAGCTAAAAAAACCCAAGAATGGCTCAGAACAAAACACTGGACTATTCTGAAGTGGCCTTCTATGATCCCTGATCTAAATCCTGTTGAACATTTGTGGAAGGAGCTGAAACATGCAGTCTGGAGAAGACACCCTTCAAACCTGAGACAGCTGGAGCAGTTTGCTCTTGAGGAGTGGGCCAAAATACCTGTGGACAGGTGCAGAAGTCTCACTGACAGTTACAGAAATCACCTGATTACAGTGATTGACTCAAAAGGTTGTGCAACAACACATTAAGTTAAGGGTACCATCATTTTTGTCCAGGCCAGTTTCATTAGTTTGTTTTTTAAAATAATTCTCTTGGACCACAATTCAAAAGCAAAGTCTGATTTTCATTAGTTGATTTTCAGTAAATTTTTATTTATTATTACTTTTGTCAGTTTCAGCTTATTTCAGTGACCATGTGGGTTTTTCTCTCTTTAATGGAAGGGTACAAACAATTTTGTCCACGTCTGTATCGGCAAAAAAACAATATTGTGCATCCCTATTCGTTATTAAAACATGGATAAAAGAGAAGACTTTTTTGATACAGCTCCACGTAGTATCAGCTCATCAAATTCCATTAGGTGCCAAATTGTAGATTGGGTCTCCTGTTAAGTCCAGTAGAGACAGAAAAAGCTGTAAAAGCAAGCTTAAAGCTGGACAAAATGTGCTGAGCTGCAGTCTGGGTATTTATTCTCAGTGGGAGCAGCACAACAACCATGAAAAATTAAGTAACATTTTTATGGTTCTGTTTGTTTGTAATGTGACCATTTTTTTTAGATCAATCTATTATCTGATATTTTTTATGAGCAGGGTGATATTTGGCTGGAACTCCTATTACTGATCATTTTTTCCAACTCCTCTTGGGGGTTCCCAGGGCATTTCCAAGTCAACTGGGATATATAATCCCTATAATCCCAATAATCCCCATAACCCTGCTCCAAATCTGCGCTGGAGTCTCCTCCCAACAATTGGATGTGCTTAAAATATCTCCACAGAGAGGCATCCATGACATTCTTCTATCAGACAGACACCTCAACTTTTGCAGTTTGATTAGTTATTAAACAGCAGTGGTAGGCAATGTACCAATAAACAAGCCAGTCTGCTCATTAGTATCAAGGTAATTCTTCATATTCATCAAGCACAGAGGCAAAGGTAGTTAACAATCATCTTTATAAACATTAAGATAAAGGTAAATTAATGAAAACATAATAGCACATCACTTGTATACTCCTTTTTGTTAACTTACAGTTATGTCCATGCACATATTTTAGTCATATGTTGTAGACCTAGATTATGCATTACTAAACATCACAGAGGGCTAAACCCTGCCAGTCTAGCTGTCTAATCAGGAACTATTTTACTCCATGAATTTAAAACTCGATTTTTCTATCGGCATGGACTTTTTTGTGGTTGGAGAGGAAAATCCCCAAGTTTTGTTTTTAAATGACATCACCAGTACTTCATAAAACCCATATTATCAGAATAAGCTTAACATCTTTAAATCCAGAGTAATACTTATGAGATGAGCATCTGTGTGCTTTTCATTCAGTTTGTGCACACTCATTTATTTCTTTTATGTAAATCAAATCAGCCAAATCCCTGCTTGTTGTCTTTAAGGCATTCAGTGGCATCTGTTGGGGTATTTGGGTTGGGGCGGGGGACACAGAAAAGCTGAATGAGTCTCACTCCCACACGTTTCATTCACTGGCATCAGAATTCACAACTCGCACAGTGAGAGGCTCTGAATAGAGGCTGCACGCTTCTCACACTATTAAATATTCAGCAGTCTAGCAAGGCCACGACGTCTCCTACGTCACTGGAGTTACATTGAAGAGTGCAGTCACATTTCAGCGACAGCTCTCCAGTCTTATTTACCTGCATGCCTCTCCTGTCTCCCTCCAGCTTTAACTCAGCCAAACAGCCACTTGCATCCAATCCCTATATCACCTCTTTCTCATACCCAGAGCACGTGTATTGCATCATATGGATGTATATGATAACAGAGCTGGCATCTTTCAAAATCTGTATATGTAAAAAGGATTGGCCAAAGCACTAAATAATGAACTCAAACATTAAAAGGTTATCCAGATCAGTAAGATCAATATAAGCTATGGAAACATATCAGAATAACTGAATGTGTCGTTCATTACCTTTTGTATTATTACAGTTCACCGTAGGTGGATTGATAAACACTTAAACAAGTGATTTCTTATAATTTAGAAATATTTCATCTTAATTTTGACACAGCAAATGTGACCATTTGCACCTTTAAATTTGGCAAAGCAGCATCTGATCTGACACTTTGTTGGTAGTGTTGCTTCTCTGAGTTGTGTCTATAAAAATGTATTCCCCTTGTGTTACCTTGAAATCCTTTCTCAGTGCAGTACATTTTGAAACATTATAGTCCCAAATTGAGTTAGATAAATGATCATAAAGCAGGGCTTTTGCTGTGCTCAGCTTCATTTACTCATGTGTCACAGAACATATAGACATTGAATTGGTTTGGCAGCTGTGCACTGCACCCACCACTTCCTATCCAGAAGTCCCTTTTGTCTACACATGTATGCCCATTCTTATGCTTAAGAGCAAATCTTGCTGCAAGATCCACTTCAGTTGATGCATTAGAAGAGTGCATGTTGTGATTGTTGAACATGTTACAGTTGTAACATTTAAGCCAAGATTGTTCTTTTATGTGTTAGAAATGTTAGAAACTGGTGCTGCAATGACCTGCTCTGTAATGTTAGGAAATGAAAAGTTGTAGTTAATTCTTTGAATAGTTCTGTCATGTTTGACATTTAACTTTTAATAAGGCAAGTTTTCCAATACAAACCCAATTACATTTTGATATTAATCTTTTCTCCTCAGGGTGTCAGAAGCTCTGCAGCGAGTCTTTTCGAGCCGGGCCCAGATCAGGAGTGAACAGCTGGATCTAGAGAGACAACTGAAGGAGAATGAGCTGCGCCAGCACTACATTGAGGAGGACAACCTGCAGGTCCAATATTTCTGTGCCAAGGAAAAGACTGAGAAGGTAGCTGATGCTTACGCTGCTATCCACAGCCACCATCATCCCTGCAGAAAAACAGCTGCTGAGTCATCATTTTACTTCTCTGTTCTCTATAGTTGTCTTAGCTTCTCATTTACGCCACTACAGGACAGGGTCACTGCTCTTCAGATCCTGGCTCCTCACTACAGTTTCACTGCCAGTGTTAAATACTTTTTATAAATGCCATAAAGAATATAAAAGAGGTTCTCAAACACATTTCCTTCAAAATAATGGTTATTTACCTGCTTTTTATTATGTAAATTTAGCACAAAAGCTGATACACCTACCCCTTTAATGATGATAAGCAAATATTTAAAATTCTAAACAGATCTGTATAGCACTGGAGTTCTTCAAAGAGTGCATTCTTCTGTTTCTTTAACCATTCTTATTGTTATTATATCATTATTATTATTTAGATCACATTATAAGGCTGATGGCTTAAAAAAAAGTAGGAAAAAACTGACAGTTGGTTTCTGTTGAGTTACAATTTCTCATCATTGTTTTCAATAGGCCACTTGCAAGCATGAGCGTAAAATTGCCAGTCTACGCACTCAGCAGCAGCACATTTGTAAACGTATGAAGGAGGCAGAAACCCGCTTCCTGGACAATGATGGCTTACTTCATCGTGTTGAGAATGAGATGAAGCTCATGAAAACAAACGACCACACCACAGAGGTAAGTACAGCAAATCTCCCAAAAACATTATTTTTTTATTGATTAGAAAAAATAAATAACTTAATGAGTCATCAGATCTTTTTAAAATGATCATTCATTTTAGCTAAATTGTGTTCTGAAATCACATAAATTATTGTTTTGACTTTTGCAGCAGAATAGAAATGAACAGTGAGTGTTCAGAATGTTTAGATAAATGTTTTTGTGTTAATGCAAGATGAAAATCATAATTACAGATGGAGAAAAACTTTGCAATGTGGGTTACATCCTTCAAAACTCAATGCTTGCTTTTTTTTTGTTTGTTTATTTTGGAAGGTAGGCTGTCTCTCCACTGGTGTCGTGACTGTCTTTGTTTTCTTCCCATCTGTTCTCCTAGTAATTAGAACCGTGCTCATTTTATTTCTCCAGCTCACTCGTGGATCACTGAAGAGAATAAATCAATACCCTTTACTCATCCCTCACACAGCAGCCAGTTACCTAAAACCATGCCCATGTTATTTTTTTCTTCTTTATCCTTTCTTCCAGGAACTGACCCAGAACTATGACGCACCCACCGGTCAAATGTTCTCTCTGCTGTTGTTTCGTAGTTCTTTTACGTCAGAGTTTCTCTTTTTTTATCCCCTCCCTTACCCTGAGCAGGCAGCTTTTCTGATGAAACAAGGATCAAAACAGAACTTTGCAACTCACTCTAGTATCTTGACCTCCAACCACCTTTTTGTTTCTTCTAATTCTGCCCATCAGTGTGCTAATTTAGTAGGTTGTTATTCTTTTCTTGCCTCATTATTTCTGCTCCTTGACCTCTGTTCCCCCTCTTACTCAGGTTTTAGAGAAGGATCTACATTGCCACAGACTGGAACTGCAGGTAAATGATCTCAAACAACACATCAAACAGATGGTCAAGCTCACTGCGCTGCAGGATCAGGAGAACAAGCGCATGCAGAAGTAGGTTAAGGTCTTTTTAAATGAACTATTGTTGTAAAAAGTCCTTCGCCACAGTCTGACCTGGTCTCTACTTATTACTTTCCATTGCATTTCAGAATGGTGAACATTTTGTTGCCAGCTTTTGGCCGACACTATACGATGCTGTGTGGGGCCGGGCTGGCCACAGCAACAGACAAGATGGAGAACCATGAACTGGAGCAGCTGGTGTTGAGGGAGAGGGGTGTGGTCTGGGCTGATCAGGAAGGGGCGGCAACAGAGCAACTGAAAATTGAAGGGACCGGAGACGAATCACAGGAGACAAGTGAAGTGGGAAGCATTGGGCTTCGTGGGGAGTTAACATCGGTCCTGTCTTTCTCACATCTGCTGTATCATCAGAACAGCCCCTGCAGTAAGTATTGTTTTATTTGTTCAATTTTTAATGGTCTTTAAGACATCAGGTAAGGTTAACCTACCCGTTATATTAAAATCCTGCACCCTTTATGTTGTTACAGTGTCTCTTTTGTCAAACTAAGTTACACTTTAGTTAAACTGAATTTTTCAGGGGAAACGAAGGTACATTTTTTATACTAACAGCAGCAAAAGTTTAATTTCTTGCCTGTTTAAACCCTTTAATTGTTTTCGGTCCTAAGTTTGTGCCTTGGAATTTCCCGCAAACTTTACAAGATTGACAAGAAATTTCAGAACAGCAGAAAAGTTTATGATGAAGAGAGCATCTCATCAGAAAATATTTGTATTTGAACCAGAATCACTGCCTGGTTGTTGCATGTGTTTGTGAGATGTACAACTCCTGGACAGAAAAGGTACAGTGATGTACCAAGAAATGGTTGGAGCCATTCTAAGGCATTGTGGTTTGCAGAAACCTGATAAGTGAGGGATGAACTTAAGAATCCATGAACTTAGACTTCATAAATTGTATTCATTTATCTTCGAGTCAGAGTAGACATTTGGTTTGAGAGTATTTGCCCAATCCCATTTTTGATATATTGAGAACCAAGTTACGTACAAACATACACCTGGTGATTTATCTTTGAGATACCATGTGAAATTTGACATTGTTTTACAGGGTGCAGGTTGCCCCAGTAATTAGGCACAAATGATCCACTCTTCTCAATTATTATTATTATCAAGCACATAAAATAAATCTCAGATTCTCATCCAAAAATTATTGAAGCTATTTCTTTTAATACTTTTTTGACAAATTGCTGAGAGGAGAAATGCTACATAATTTCCCCCCTGTACTGGTTAAACAGGGCTTTCCACAAGAGCGAGCTGCCAGCCAGAAAGCAGACTACTCACATGGTTACACATTTATACATTTTCATTCATCTCATTATGATGAAGTTCCAACTTTAAAGCATCTTTTCATTAGCTTCTTTTATTCATATTTTGTTTGCATGTTATAAGTGACATAATTCATTTGTAGTGATTCAAATATGCTTAAGGCGCAAAAAGACTTTAAGGAACAGAATTAAAAATATTTTACTTTGTAATGGCACCATGTAAGGGTTCAACTGTATTTTATCAATGTAAAACCAGTTGAACCCCTTTTCCTGCTTTTAGCATTTTGACCTCTGTGCTGCTGCTCTTGGCCAGGACACTCTTGTAAATTAGATTCTTCTCAATGAAGTTCCTCTCATGAAATAAGTTTGAATTTGTGAATCAGTTTCTTAAACTTGTTCGGTGTCATGGAGGGCACTGCTGGACCCCATCGTCTTCAGCAAAGCCCACAAGCTTGGAAGCTGAATGTGTTTACTTGAGGTTAAGTTGTGAACTAAAACAAAGTGCAGTACAGCGTTAAAGAGCAGTCTATAGCAACAACATATTTGGTGTGAGTAAGGCTTTGATCACCAGCAACTTCTTTATCTAAGTAATCTTTATTGTGTCAGATATAGGGAAAGGAATTGAAAATAAATTTTAGATGAGAATGAATAACAACTCCCTTAAGGAACTCATATAAGTCTTTTTGCTAAGCAATTCTCTTATGAATTCCTTTCACTTTGTCCTGCATGCTTTGCAAATCAAAGATGTCACACACTCATCTGAGGCAGTCAGCAGAAATGATAATAGGAAAGTCAACAATGTTATCATTACAGACAGAAGGCAGAAATGTTCCAAACTGTGGCTTACTTTTTGACAAAAGCACTCAGTACACAAGGTTTAGTGGGTGAAAACATTTGAAACTTAAAGAAGCAATCATCTATGCAGCACAGCACTGAATTTCAGGTGTAACATGTGTTCCCAAACTAAAAAAAAACAAAGGAATCAATAAGGGAATTATTAAAGAAGTGGATAGATAATGATCAATCAGCAAAATTGATATGGCATTGGTATCAATAAAATGTTATCAGTTCCTATCCTGAGACAGGTAATTTCATGGGCACATAAATACCTTGAATGTTTGTTTGCATTGCCCTATCTTTTTCAACTTAACCCAAACAAAATAAGCCTTATAAAGAGTTAATTATTTCAGGAAAAAATATATTGGAAAGTTGATTATTATTCTGATAAATACAGACCGCGTTTGACTACATGTTTCCATGTAGTCAAACGTATGTATAATTGCAGCCCTTTTACATCACAAATAGAAACAAAGATTGATTGAGCAAATAATGACAAAAAGCCAAACACAAATTAAGGCTTTAATCTTCTGTTTGTAGGGTTTTTTTTGGCAATGTTTAATCTCAGTTATGTATTTGACAGTTTTACAAAATACTTCATCTAGCCTTTTTATTTTATTTTAACATAAGCCCTTCACATAGTGCATTTAGATAAAAAAACAAAGCAAAGTTCTGTCCTCATAACACCCTGGGACATTTGCATTAATTTCATGAGGATGTGGTATTACTATTGATTCGCAATACAATACAGCTTTAGCAGTGCATGACAAAATTTGTACCTTTTTAAAGATGTTTTATGTTAATTTAATGAGGAACCCTTTCCCACACTCTATACACCACACTCAAAGCTTTTTCTTCTCTTTTACATGGAAAAATTGATGACAAACTTCAATGAGTCAAACAAATAACCAAAGATGATCTTTTCCCAGCAAACGTATCTGTTAGTTTTTTTGCTGTTTCTATATGATTCAGTGGCAGTTCAGTTCAGAGTTATGAGATGGGAGCGAGTATACACAGGAAAAAAGGTTTTTATCATATTGAATAGAAGGTGTTGAGTTAGACACTGTTCTTTGGCCTTATTCCAGGTGCAGTGTGTATTGAAGGGCCAATGAGACCACACAGCTCATTTTTAACTGTCACGTCTCAGGACCTGGCAGCACCAGGACTTCATGAAATATAAGCCATGACAGACAGTGGAGCATGAACCAAGGCTGGCTTGCAACACTCAATTACTATGATGTCTTATTATTTGTGAGGCGGTTAGCGTGGCTCTTATTCCTCTGTGTGTGGGAGCCTTGTCTTAAATTATATTTTAATAATTGTCAGTAATTAAGGTATATCACAGTCATCCTTGGGGATGGAGTTTAACAGTGAGAATATTTTCTTTGAAACTTAAAACGCTTATGATTGGCTTTGTGTGGTATTGAGCTTTCCGTAACAGGAGCCAGGTTTTTCTATTTTTTCTTTTTTTTTGACCTAGTAAAGAGCCGCAATTCATTTAGAAAACTGAATTTCATTCCTCTCTGCATCGAGCAATCTCATTAAAATGGTTTTTTTTATTAAGTGAGCGAAATGCATCCTCTTGATGATTTTAAAAATGTTTATGTAAGAAAATGTTTTATTAAACTTCTCAGTAAACCTTTAAGTGACCCAACAGTTCTCAATCCAATAAGTAAAAGCAGTAGAATTACAGCCAGCACAAACTATCTGTGACAAAGTATTTTTTTATGGAGGAAAACCTCAGATGTGTTTCCAAAGTGTTTTATTGGTGTTGCCTTTCCTTAAATCTCTTCACAATTTGTTTTTTTTACCCTCAGGTGCAGAAAACTGCACTAAAAGGACATCTTTGCGCCCCACTGCTCCACTGGCAAAAGGTAAACCTACTCACCCTGTCTTGCTAGTATACTGTAGTCATTAATCTAAAACCCCATCATGTCTGTTAATCCCCCTTCCCTCAATCATTCACCTTCTCTCTCCTTGTCATCCCTCTCTCAATCCATCACTCGTCCCCTAACTCCCTTATGTTTTATTGAAGCAGAACACACAGATCATAAAATTGTTTTTACTTGACACATAAATGTTTTATTGTTTTTGGTGTAAACATTAATTTTCACTTTGCTGCATTGCTTTTTATTTTCTATACATGTTTTTCGCCGTTATGACAAAAGAACTTGTTCAGGGTAGTAAAAAACACAATAATAAAAGTCGGACATGTAATTTAATTTGATTTACAGCCGTGTTGCAGACGTTTTGTCCCCGCCAACACTTGAATAATTGAATGATGTGAATACTCACAACCCATTTTATAGAGGAAAACCATACACAGAGAGCCTGTGGGGAAATGTAACAGAAAAAAAAAACTTTTGTGAAATATTGCACTTCAAATTGGCTGTAATGATATTTACTGCAGGTGGTCTGCATTTCATTGAAACATTGTGGGAAATGTAACTATTGAAAGAAATACTCCTGCCAGATGACCAGATTGCTTCGAATGGAAATGAAACATAGCGGCTCCAGGGAGTTTGTCACCACTGCTGTTAAATTTCCATGAGACTTATCGTTGAAAGTGAGCTCCTTTCATGTGATTTAGAAGTTGTTGTTTTTTTGTACAGTCTGACCCTTTTTTAACATTTCAAGCCAATTGTTTCAGTACATTTTTTCCATTTGCTCATGTCTGACTCAATCGTACTTTGGTCAACATTGATGCGGAACAAAAAAACTCAAAAGATCTTTTACAACAGTGAAAACTAAAAATGATTTAAGTGATTTGAATATATTTAAATGGACCATTACTTGCTGGTCACAACTCATCATGAAAAAGCACATTTTGTTATATATCATTGCTTATTCACAGTGCTGAGCAAGTTGAGAATGAACTGTGTCTGACTTTTTCCCCTTTTAAAAGTAGGAAGATTACCTTACTTGTTCCTTCTAGGGCTGGAAATCCGAGGGTAGCTCATGATTGAGCTGGATCCATGGTCCTGTATGTTGGTAATATCATGGTACAGGGAATACTTGGCAATCAATTTATTCCTAAACTAGAAAAGCACTCGGAGAACGCAGACCTCCGCCAGCGCCACAGTCCTCAGCCATATTGATTTTGACCATAAATATTAGTCCTACCTTTATTTCATCGAAATATTTAGATTCCTTGACCATGAAAACATACCATTAGCAATTGGATTCATAATGATATCTATTTTAGTTCAGTAGTTATTCACAGAAATCACATTTTTCGCCATGGTGGCCAGATGCTGATCCAGATCAACACCAAAATCGTGAACATTTCCTGAAAATTTCATCAAAATCCATCCATTGCTTTTTGAGTCATTTTGTTCACAGACAGACGGACAGACAGACAAACAAACTCTCCCGAAAACATAACCTCCTTGGCTGAGGTAGCCATCATACGAAGATATGTTCAGATATCTGATGAACTAATGCAGTGGTACCCAAACTTTTCACAGCCTGTGCCCCTTCAGACACTTGACCTCCAGCCATGTACCCCTCACTCTCACACACTTATAGCAGCTGGAAAAACAAATGTGTCTGTAAGCCTGCCGCCACCCCCACCTCCCACATTTAACACGCATAACATACAAATAAAATCTCTTAAAGTGAATTATTTCTGATTCAACCTTTATTTACCAGCAGTGTCAATGGGCAACACCAGTCCACTTTTGATAAGAAATATACATTTCTGGAACATATTCAGTTATGAACTTGAAGCTGTCACAAACTCAACACAGCTTTAATGAGAAGACTGTCTGACTGGACTTATGTTACAATAAGAATCTTAGATAATTCAGGACAGATTTCCTTCTCCAAGGTGCCTCACCAATCCATCCTCCAGCCTCTCTGCCAATATTTCAGGCCTTTATCAAAGGTCATGATACAAACATTTGCCAGAATTTGACTGAAATAACTGCTCGAAACCTGACATGTAAAAAGTATAGAAAGGAAGTAGGATTCATGGATTTACTCAGCTATTTTTTCTGATTTTTGCAGTGCTAATATGTGTTGTATGTGTTGTTGTATGTATTTTTAAATGGGATCAGCAAAATTATACAGCTGTTCATAACATATTTTAGAACAAAGCATTAAACATTTGTGAAATTTATTCAACTCATTTCGGCAAACCTTATGAATAACTTGTATTTTTTTCATAAGGTCAAACAGTACAAATTGCAAATTCGTGCAAGTTTTCAACTTGTCTGAAGAGTTTAACTGTGAGTGTATCTGCTGATTGATATAATCAACGTCTCAATGTACCCTCTGAGTACTGGTGTTATAGTAATCAATGTGTTTTTTCATCTCAACAAAGCAAAACATACATCTTCTCGGTATCATATTGGCATACTATATGTGTCTTTAAAACATCATTTTTCTGTAACTGGAATTATGAGGCTAAGTTTTATTCCTCTAATGAAATCATTCCCGTGCATCAACAATGCATTCACTGACTCAAACTTGATCCGTCGTTATTGTCCTGTCATTTTAATCTTGAACTAGCACTTGCACATGCATGTTATTTTTTCTCATAAGTACAAACCTGTACATGCAGACAGTTGAACAGCTGTATTAATAATGCACAGCATTATCAGCTTAGATAATTTATCAGTCAATCACTTGAAGGCTAAATGAATAAGGATGAGTCAATAAAAACAGCTTTTGTTTGGGGACAAACTGCTCTCTTCAGATCCTGATGCTGTTCGTACGTCCCTCACTGATTCCTCAGCTGTTAATGGTAGTCACTGCAGCATGTTAGGAATCATAGCTCCACCCTGCAGCTTGAAAAGCCAATCAGATTTCACCGCTTCTAGAAAGGGTTGAGGTGTTGAAAGAGCATTAACTCTTTGATGGCTGATGAATAACAGCAAAGCATACAAATAAGATCATTGTTGGGGAATATTACTGCTTTTCACACCTTGTGTTGATTAGAAGACGTTCACGCACACAGTTATTAATAGCGTCACAATTTTTCATTCAGCTCCCTCTCACTGCCTCTTTTACTCCGATCTTTTTATAATACTATTTGATCCTCTACCTTTTGCGTCTCTCTTATCTATTTTTTCCTCCCCAGATTTTTGCAGTCCCTTTTGCTTCAAACGTCTGTTAGTCAGGCTTTTTTCTACATCCTACCTTTCTTTCCCTCCTACCCTCAAATGTTTTTCTCTGTCTGTCTAGCATATAACCCTCCCAATCCCTCTTGAGCTTCATTCATGAAAATGCAGATCCACAGCAGGGCAGGAAAAAACGTCAACAGACGTAAACTCCCCTGCTCCACCAACCAGAAAAGGCGCACTATAAAAAATAGGCAGCAGCAACCAGGCGACCCTAATTCAGTGCAGCCTCCACCAGAAATAGCAACTCATGCATGTATTAATCCCCTACAAGCCAAAAATATGTGATTGAAGGAACTCTGCTGCCATTTATTGCAAGGGACAACTCCTCTGCCACAGGAAAGTGCTATTTATCATCGTCTCCTCACTTGGGTTGCTGTCTAAAGTCTGACTCACATTTGCTAAATATTGCATTTTGATATTAGGAGCCATATATAAATCACTCATTCACCTTTGTATTTAGTGTTCTCACTTCCTTTATGTGCTGGCATTTTTCCTTTTCTAGCCTCCTGCTTAACCCCCACCACACCACTGCAGGAAATGTCAGGAGTGTAATAGTTCTCATAATGCCATGCAGAAAGTGATTCAACCTTGTTTTTTTCCCAGGAGAAGACTGCTGTCATTTTCAAATGAAGTAGCACGATGTGGCAAAAATAGCTGAATAAAAATGTGGCATAGCCATCAATCAGTTAGCTTATTATCCAAACCATTTTAGTGTTTGGAACTGCTAATGATGAAGAAATGGTCTTGTTTTTACAACAACACAAAAATGGATTATGCTGAGTATTGTTTTCTTGAAATAAGTCACTAGATACAAGTTTTACCATCTTCAACATTAAAGTCAATCAAAATGTTGTCTAGCAGTGGAAGCAGAATCTGATCTTTAATCTGCCAGTCTTGTCCACTGCAGTGTTTTCCACATTTTGACGCTGTACTTAGAGGTAGGGCTGACAGGCTACATCATCATACCTGGCTGTAAATGTAGTTTTTTAATTTGTATTTCTGCTCTTGTGACAGAAATTATCACCAGCCCATTACATTAAGACACTCAGATAAGATAATAATTGTTTCCAAAAGCTTTACTCAATATTTTGTAGTCACCTGGTTGCTGCTGAAATTTCGCCTGTACATGTGAAAAAAAACTATATTTGACATAACATGACTAAAATCTTGCTAGATCATTCATGCTGTAAGATAGCCTTAACAGTAGGGCTGGGACAATACGCTTTTCTCCCGATTCAATTTTTTTCCAATTTTATTTGGTGCCGTTTCAATTTAAATTGCAATTCCATGATATTGCCAATTTTTGCAGTCGTTAGTTAGCTTTTTTTAACACCAGCAACAAAGATGAACAATGATGATGCCTACAGACTATACCAGGAAAAATACGCAACACATGTGAGTCCATTTTTAGGATTTATTCAGCAACATATTTTACCCGGCTGTTTATACTCTCTCTTCAAAAGCCTGGATTGCATTTAAAAGTAGCTTATTAACACAGACTGAAATGAAGCATTTAAATTTGTGAGAAAAAATCGTTAAAAAAAACAAATCAAGAAAAGATTGTCAAACAAAATATTGCGATGTGAATCGATTTTTTTCCCCCACCCCTACTTGACAGTCAATATTTGATTATTGGGAATCTGACAGACTTTGTCATCTTTGCTTATTATTTAATTACAAATTGACCCTGTGAAAAGTGTTGTTTCCTTCTTTGGCTGCACTCAAGGACTCCAAATTTACTTTGCAAGTCTCTTACTTGGTCAATCAAACAAATAAATGCACTGCTCTCCAGTGTTTAGAATTATGAAATGCACTCACCATTGTTTGCTTTATTGGGTCTGCAAAAAAAAAAAAAATTATCTGATTTTTTTTTTTTTTTTTTTGTATTTCGCATTTTTGTAATGCTGTCAGAAAAAGCAAGATGACTGGAGAAGCTTGGATTGTGTTTAAAAACATCATAGAGGATAATTGGCAGTACTTATTTTCCAGGACTTGTTATTAGTTTGAGGTCAGTGAAACAACTTGGAAAATGTGTGTAGTTTGTGTGAAGGTTTTAGCAATTATTTTTTTATGCATCCCAGGAGGTCACCAAATCTCAATATCAATTGGCTGTCTCTTCACAGGATCATGGGAATTTTCTTCTTAGAAGAACCAAATACACAAATGGGATCTTTGTGGCATCGTTTGTTATCATGCATTAAAAATGCAATGCTTATGGCTAAATTATATCCTGCCATTTTTTAAAAACATTTATTCAACTTGGACCTCAGCTTTTGCAAACATAACCAAACTCACACACATGTCTTCTCAAAACTGTTATTAACTATTAGGTTATTATTCTAACCTAATCCTGCACACTGAATTTCTCTGTGGCTCTTGATTGAGAACTTTTTCATGAACTGATGAATAAATGTATATTTATCCTATTAATCTGTTTATTGTTAATGTTTTGCCATTGTTTGTTTAGATGGAGAAAAAGGAGTAGATACAAAACTGGAACCAGCTCTCAAAGTGCCCGTAAGGAGAAACCTGTGTGCTTTGTCGCTCGGGAGTCCTCGGATTGTGGACAATGCCCAAAAGTTTGAGGAGGGTCTGTTCCCGCTACAGTGCACTCCAGAACCTGCAAAACAGAATATCAGTCATCTACCAGCAAGCTCCACCATAGATCCAAACATGACATTTGATGTGATGGACAATGATGATCAAACTGCATGCAATGCAACCATCACACTAAGCGGGGATAGTCCCTGTGAAGCATCAAGGTCCACCAACTTCTCCGGCTCTAGTCGAACGCTTCATCCTGCCAAAACCAATGAGGGGAGCCAAGCTTCAATAAAAAAGTAAGACCATGTTCATGATCTAATTGATTTTGCTTTGATTTTTTATCATTTAGAGTTCTAGGTTATGGCTGATTTGTTGACTTATGATTTGTAATATCAGAGAGTTGACGAGGTATGGTAATCAAGAACCAGTTCCGGTTGAGAATCTGTATTAACTGGTGCAGGTAACCAATATCAGTTGCCCTTTTGCTCAACATTTCCTCCATCAATATCCATCCAGTTCTCAGCCCCTGGTAAAAAATGTGTCTCTCTTCTGTAAAGCAGACTTCACAAACAACCATGATTACTTCTTTAACTCCTTTGTTGAAGATAGGATACAGAGTTTTGCAGTATGATGCCAAGAACTCGACGCACAGAATCTGCACTCTAAAGCAACAATGGAGCTTTTGCAACTTGCTGAAAACTTCTATTTATGCAGCAATGCTTTTAGTCATTAACCCTTTCATAGCCAAATTATTAGCAATGACCTGGTTGGGCACAGCCATGTAAACATCAATAACCCATTTGAAAAACTCCAAAATCACCCTTGGGTCACGCCTTTTATAACCCCAATATTTTGATATGTAAATGCCTATCGGGATATCTCCATCGAAAGGAACATTAATTTGCTTTCTGCCCGTGTTCTTTTCGCAAGGAATCTTGGTCTTTTGAGTACAGCGAGTACTTGTGAAATAGCACAGCTACTTCTTCCCGTTCTCGCCTTCCATTAATGAAGAAACTGATAAAGAATAGTGTCAAGTACTGGGGGTGGGTCAGAACCAGCACCAAAGCGCAAGCAAAGGCAACAGCTGCCTGCTCCAGGCTGTTCATTATCTACTGTGCTGCTGCTGTTCTTGTTGTTGCTATTGGATACAGGAAGAAGAGGTGGAAATGACATGTATCATGACAATCTCTGTGCGTCCAGATGTCCATGCGTTGCTGTTTTG
The DNA here is from genome assembly GCA_036419115.1 of Scarus forsteni. Taxonomy (NCBI): domain Eukaryota; kingdom Metazoa; phylum Chordata; class Actinopteri; order Labriformes; family Labridae; genus Scarus; species Scarus forsteni. The sequence continues at coordinate 4,431,205 of JAZDUH010000354.1, read as the reverse complement.
ATCAGGACACCATTTACACAGGAATGACCCTGTTTGGTCACGTATGTAAACGGGTTATTCCGAATGTTTCGGAAACCGGAATACTGACCTTAACTCAAATATTGACTACGTATAAACACAGCCAATGAAATATCAATATGTACTAGAGCCAGGTATGTCCAGCAACCTTGTGATGCGATGTGTGTCCAGGTGCAGCAACCAGGACATGATGCATACGCTATTTGCATAAAATGTGGTCATGTAAATGTATGTCCATTAGCCAAGCCATTTTTTGTCACACAGAAGTTGCTCGAGATTTAGAATGTGCGCTTAATCGTAAGGTTTGGCTTGGTTCAATCAATTAGCTCATTATCTCTCATTATTGAGAGGTCTGTTTTAATATGTCTCTGCGTAAGTGACAATAATTTTCTTTTTTAACATTTTAAACACAGCCTTAATATGCACCAATTTTTCTAAACAGATAATATCAGGGGACAAATGGATGACAATACAGCATTTTACCTACGATGATCTGTCTATATCTTTTACATCCTGTGGTTTGACAATTTCAAGACATTTTATTCCATGCCAATGTCAATCATGTAACATCTGGAGTCTTGAATTTTTATAAAGACTATGTTTTGACTCCAGCCCTAACTTTGGTCCTTTCTCCGGTCACATATGGTTTTCCATGCTGGAGTCGTAAATGAATGAATCTGTACACCAACACAGTGCTTATTGCACTCCTGTGGTTACTTCAGATTTACTGCTACAATAGTGGACACTTCTCTTCACATAAAAGCAAAATATTGCCCAAAAACCCTCCCCCTTCTGGGACTTTTAGGGAACCACCAAAGAAAATACTAATATACAGCAGAAACAAAAGCTGATAAAACCTAACAATGAAATTGGAGACACACATTCCTATAAGTCAGACTCTAAGGGGAGAATTGTACCATCTACAACAATGTTTCAGCACAGGCCGTTGTTCTTTCTTCTCTCGTATTGACCAAGCAGTTTATCTCAACATGTTTTCTTTTTGTTCAGAAAACACATTAGCCAAGTAGTGTTTTCTGCTGACCCTTTTGGTGCTGAAGAAAAGCTGTTCAAGTGAGCAATATAAGCATCATTACGTCATCTTTGCCTCTGACACATGAGGCATTTTGTTGGCAGACAAGAATTCATATTATCTTCTGAACATATGGTCTTAATAATGAGAGTTTCCAGACCTTAACTGCTAACTTATGCAGTACATACCTTAAATTCACAGTTCTGTATATGCATCGTATTCTTTCTCATGGCTGTTCTCATGGTGTTATGGTTAATCCATGTATAAATATATGATTTTAATCAAATATTTTTACTGTTTTATAAGCTAACCACTTAGCTACAAGCAGCCATTTGTTGAAGTAAATCTTTTTCTGAACAAGAAATGAAAAGACCTCTCATAGAAAAAAACAACAAAATGATTATAAGGTCAAAAAAGAAAGAAAGACACAAGTCTAAGTCCAATGTTCTTTGGTCAAATCTTAATGTCATACATGCACTTTAAGATACAATACAACAGGATGAGCAACATGTAAACAACAGGTGGTGCTGTATTTTCTGATGTTGATTTGCTGTAGACATGGACATTATTTCCATTATTTCTTCTATATTTTGAAATGATCCGTAAACTCTGAGTGGTCGCTCTCCTCTGTCGGTTCAAGCAGTTGTGGCGGAGTTTGACACGCACAGAGTTGAAGTGGCTCCCACTGAAATTAGACCCACCGCCCATGTCTAGCAATCCTGCTCATAGGTGCACTGCTGACACAATCTGCCGACAGATCGAGGTGCGGGATGTGGAAACTGACCATTTGAAGAGACCGGGGGTTGATTTGTTGCGTAGTGTGTGGTGCATACAGAACACTGCCCAGGCAGTCTATGTGGACATTGAGGGTTCCCCACAAAAAAGCTAATAGGGGAACCCCTAACTTTTATCAACAGCTAGCTAGTAATGGCATCGCAAACAAGACAATGCTTTAAAATTGGCCTACTGTTCATGAAAATTACAATGATAAATAACATGTTAATTCCACAGCACATCAGGTAGATTATCTTGTTGCCAATAAACAAACAGGTTTTTTTTGTTTATGGGAATGATCTGAGCCTTTGGCCTTATTTCCATCTCAAAGAATTTCAGCCATAGGGTAAAGCTATCCCTACAGATGGATTGTACCTTAACAATTTCAAAGAGGTACATTTTTAAAACCTATCTTGAGCAAAAGGGAGAGTGACATTCACATAAAACAACTTGCCACCTATTGGTAAATTCTCCCTGAATTATATTGTAGAGGCTGTGTCACCTCCACCAGATGAAGGACACTCCCTAAGCAAATTTGTTCTCTTGATGAAGTTTGTTGACCTCACCGGTTGCTGTAGTTAAAAGAATATGACTATGTATGTTTATGCAGTAACAGTAAACAGTGGGGCACATCAAATAAGCAAAAGCTACATCCACTCCCTGAGATGGGTGAGGTCAGGCAGCTCTTGAGCATTTACACCAAAATAGTTTGTTCTGAGCATACTATGAGACACTGATAGCATTACTTATTTTCCTCTGTTCAGAGACTCTTTAACTTTCTCAAAGTGAAGGCAATACAGGAAATTTGGTTCCTATTCCCTGAAATATCAACCAACAAAACCTCACAGATGTGATCCAGCAAGTGTTTGATTACACCCTTTAGAGGAATAAAAACAGGAACACCTGACCCTTAAGCATTGATATGCTCTTTAAATAGCTGGAGCCACCAGGGGAGGGAAGAAACAGCTTCAGAGAGACAGCAGAATTTGCATATCCAAATTTCTTATGCCAAACAAAGCATCACATCTCAAGAGTTCACACTCATTTAAACAACACCTCTGAAACTTAAGTGAAACAAAATGATTACTTCTAATCATCTTTTGTGTTCTTAGACTGAATACTGAGATCAATGTTCATAATCCCATGTGAGGTCCAAAAAGCAGAGCAGTCATGGTAATAAAGTAATGTGAAACTCTGTTCTGCAGACTACAACCGTCTTTACAAGATATAAGACGAGCAAACCCAACGTACATGAGCATGACCTCCGCTGCACAAGGAAAACGTAAATTCACCAGGTAATGTGTCTTTTCCTGTCATATTTATATTATACTTTATGACTGGCATGATATAAAACACTGCTGACGAACTGTATTTGATGAGATTTTTTTTTTTCCTCTTTCCGTTTGATTCACCACGACATAGCAGCATCAGAGAAGAGTTATCACGTACACTCTCTGCTCCGAAACGTATAAAGAAAGACCCATCAGTGGCCCGGAAACCACTAAGAGTGCATCGCTTCGGAGGTATGTATCAGTACAGCAAGACTCACTCTGGAAAAGACGAGTAGATATTATATGAATAGTTATAACAATTTGCTTTATTGACTTGACTGAGGATGTGTAGAAACATTAGCCTATACCCCTTTCAGGCTGACCAAAAAACCCATTAAAACCCAGTAACAACTGGCTCCTGTCGGCAGTTTGAAAGGGTTTAATCTGCATTTCAACCCGGATCATTTGACCCTGCAAGCGACACGGGTTTTAAACGGCTCACCTCCAATCGGCTTCAGTGAGAACATCACACCTGGGTCAACCCGATAATTTACGGATGACGTGGGCGTAACGTCTCCACTGCACAATATCGAGCCCGCCTCCTCCGCCTGGAACTTGGGTGACTCTTTGCCATTTCAGCAACAAATTTCTTCTGCCCTTGTATCATCAGCGCAGAGTTTGTACATTTTTACAGAGGGACAAAAGTACAAAGTTAAGAAAACCGCATCCACAGCCTCCATGCTCCTTTTTATTGTTTACATGGAGGGGCTACGTCCCACTGATGACATCAGTTTGATGCGCTAGAGGAATAAACAAAGCCATGCAGCTCGTCTGCTACCGATTAGACCTTGATCTGCTGGCAGTGGGAACAGAGTCACTTAAAAAACACGTGTTGACCCGCTAATTTTGGTGTGAAAGCGGTACAAATGCCTCTTCAAAGGCAGTGAATAAAATAGGTAGATTGATCAGTTGCTGGTTGGATGTCTTTTAGTTAGACTGACAATTTCACTTGTCAATCAGAGCAACAGCCCGTAGAAAAGGTTTGGGTATAGTCAGAACCTTTCAAAAGCATATCCAGCACGTAAAGAGGCAATCGTTTCATCAGTCTCGTTAATTATGGGCCAATCAGGTAATGTAGTAGGCAGACGCTGATACATTAAAAACATGAGCCATTTCGTAGAACAAACTCTAGCCACACATGTCAGAAGTGGTGCAGAAATATCTCTCTCTATTGAGAAATGCTATCAGTTTTATTTGTTTTTCATACAATAAAAAATGTGGTCCTGATCTGACAGAGCTGCTACTGAAGATATTAGCATCTTTGCTAATTTCTGTATGAACAGTCACTTCCTGCTGTTGCCATGCTCATGGCTCCCACCTCCTTTTTGTATATCAGAGCTTTGCAGGATGGATCTGTCTGATTACAGACATGAAATCCAACTGCTGAGCAAGGTAATAAAACATGGCTGTTGCATGAAATGATTCAAAGCTGTATGAAGTAAATATTTTTACATTTCTTTGTCTTCAGGCTCAGAGGAGGTAAAGCCTCGAAGGGTTGTGAGGAGCATCTCTGAAGGAAATCTGAACCTTCTTGAACCCAAGAAATCCAAGTCAATCTTTTATAAAACATCTCAGCAGTTCAAACGAGTCACCAAACAGATCTGAGGCAACACATTGGTCAAATGCTCCATTACATCTCCAAGCCAAGTGTAAATGAATAAAGATTAAGTGTAAACGTAAGCTTCATTACTTTGCTAGAATCTTTGAATATAGGTATGCACTGCATTGATGTTTTACTTGACTGTATATAAGTTTGATATGTTTATCTTATTTTAAAACTCATGTACACCCTAGCAGCAAGTAATAAAGCTGTCGTCTTGATTTCCTGTGTTTCTAACTTACTAGAACTACCCGTCCAATTAGTCACATTCTTCAAGGCAGCTAATTTTAAAAATCAACTTAAACCCGAATCACACATGCTCCAAACTCCTGTTCTATTACTCTGAATGAGCTCTGTTTGGGAATTTAAACAGCAAGATATTTTCCTTCAGAGTTTACCATTTATTCTTTTTCAAACATGCAACCCTAACATTTTCCATTTAAATACCTACCCAGATTTTTTTTTTCTTAAGTTAGATGTCAGTCTATGAGGAAGTGGGGGAAAATACTGAGTAAAACCTAAAACACACATGCAACCCTGAAATTTCCCCCGAAAAATCATTGTTCTTTTCCAAAAAATGTCCTGGGTAGACCGTCTTGTCTGTCAGAGCAGAAAGTTGCCTGTCGTGTGCATGTCTGTGAAACGAGGGGTGAGGAAGGGGAAATACAAGAGTACCAGCTTAGATATTTATGATTAAACTCTGGTTTAAAAAAAACATGCTGTTTGTATCCACACATGAAGTGCATCTGAACTTTTTCTGTTTTTTCAGCATGTTTTGATTGGGGGTTTAGCTTGTTGTTATGTTACCCTTTCCCCACCCCTACATCACATTAATGCAAACCCAGGAAAACTTCCTTCTTTGTGGGCTAAGTATGACCAAAATACTTTTTGTGCATGCATCCCTGAAATCCCTGAACACTTCATGGTAAACAATCCCCAAAATTTCCAGACTTGTTCACATTTGCCCCTCCTGCAGTCTGCATATCAGAAAAAATGTCTTGACCAGCAGAGACTGAACCTGTCGTTTGCATTTACACATGAACCCCACTCAGGTAAATTGAGGAATTTACAAGTTTTGCACATGTGGGAATGGGCTTCAAGACTCAAGAAATATTCAGGACCAATCAACATATAATGTGGGTATGTGTGTGAACAGGTCTTCACACTTTAGCATGTAACCCAATTCACGCTTGTAGGAAAAACAACTGAGATTATCCTGAAATTACTCAGGTGAGCTACATGTGTAAATGCAAATATCTGGGTTATTTACTCTAGAATTATCCTGATAATTACCTGCTGCTCACTTGGTGTTTTTGATGCTCCAGGGACTAATGTGCACAAAACCTCCTGCTGTGTGGGGCCAAGTTTGAGCAGGGGTGTCAGGAAAATGTCAGGGTGGGTTACGCAGATGTTTTCTGGGAAATATCAGGGTTCTATTTGTTAAAAGGGTTCATGTGCGACATTCAGGGTTACATGGCTGGGCTTTTTGTGTTGTATATTTTATTTTTTTTATTGTATTGTAAGTAACATGGGGTTACAGATGTTCCATTATGAAATGTCTTGTAACAGAATCTGTGGCTGTATTTTGATAAATAAATCCCTTTGTTAAAGGTTATATCATTTTTTCCCTTTAGAAGTTGAAGCTGAATGAAGTGTGGGTTACATGATGTTCCAGGGACAAATGAATGACACAGGACAGGTTCATGGAAGGTGAAAAGTACAATGTGAGGAAAAAGAATGAAGTGACCAAGACGTGACTCACAGTAACTTGGAACGATAACACTCATGTTGTCTTCCTTCCAAAAAAATATTTAAAAGATGACTGGTTTTGTGCCTGTGGCAAAAAGTAAATCCTGAGAGTTGTGATTGATCGGACGCTGTTTGTCGCAATGTCTCATGGGGTTTCAGACTGATAAGTGTATTTCACTGTTGGACTGAACACACTTCACATCAGGTCTTAAAAGACTTGTTACTAATAACTCAGATTCCCAAAACTTAAGAATTATTACATTAAGAAACATCAATGATATGGATAATGATTTCAAAATGTCCTTGTCCTTGAAAAGTGTACTCCTACACTTTTCTTATCTTAGTTAGACTAGTGTTTAAGTATTTTTTTAAGTAGGCTTAAATGCTTTTGTCCATCTTCATAACAGTTAAAAAATAGCTATTTTTTATATATATATAGAAGGAAATTAAGTCATCATTGCTATTGCTCCTCTGAAAATGCAAAGCAGGGTAGGGATTACTCTGCTTAACTGTACCAAACTGTGCTGAACAAACCAAACATCTTTGTGGAAATGCAGCTTAAGCCAGACACAATAATTACATGCAGAATCTCATCAATTTAGAGCCGTGGTTTCCAACCTGGCAGCTTTGGGCTTGTACAAATGTAGTTTACATCCATTATCTAAAACAGTGTTATCACACTTTCTTTAAATGCCATTGCACAATAATGAAGACAACATATTTTACTGTATTACAAATCCCTCACGGCAAATTCAGTTTTTACATTCGGTTGTTGAAACATGCCAAACACACAAAGACTAACAGACACATGCACAAACAGGTCCTCCAACAATGAATGAAAACAGAGATGCCAGAGTGTTGACGTGCTGCTCCTGAAGAATTGCTTCTGTGTAGTTTTCGGCTGAAGTGCCTTGCTCAATGGCACTTCGGCAGTGCCCAGAACTCATCTACCAAACCAACTTCCAAACATGGATCAGTCAGGACTTGAACTGGCAACCCTTCTATCTCCAACCCGAGCACTTCAGGACTGAGCTACTGTTACCCTAAATGTATGTAATATCATTCTATGTTTATTTTATACCTGAAAACAATTGATATTTGTTTTAACAGTCCTGTGCCATTTTATTGTGTGTGTGTCTGTAAGTCTAGGTCCCAATGAGAGATCAGCGCTTCTTATGTACAACTTAAAGGAGCTCCAAGGAAAGATGGTAAGGGTCCTCTAGTTCAAAAAATAGTATGAATAGAGAAGTTGTCACAGAGCCCTTTTGTTACCTACGCCAAGGAGGTTATGTTTTCGGGAGAGCTTGTTTGTCTGTCTGTCCATCTATGAGCCAAATAACTCAAAAAGTAATGGATGGATTTGGATGAAATTTTGAAAAGGAAGGAGGAGGATGAAAAGGAAGAACTGATTCAATTTTGGTGTTGATCTGGATCAGCATCTGGCTGCCATGGCGAAAAATGTGATTTCTGTGAATAACTACTGAACTAAAATAGATATCATTATGAATCCAATTGCTAATGGTATGTTTTCATGGTCAAGGAATCTAAATATTTTGATGAAATAAAGGTAGGACTAATATTTATGGTCAAAATCACAATATGGGTGGGGACTGTGGCGCTGGCAGAGGTCTGCACTCTCCGAGTGCTTTTCTAGTTTGTTAAATGTTTAAGCATTCATTGGGTACTGGGGGGCTTTTGCTGCAGGCTTTCGTCTTGTGCTTAGAAGTACTCAATCACACAGAGCAGATGTATTGAACATATTAAACTCAAAATTGACTCGGTAAGTAATGGATAATCAATCCACACAACTCAAACTTGGATTGGCTGGCAGCTGCAAGTAAAATGTTGTTTAGAAAATGTTGTAAAGAAAAAAAATAGTCCAAGTCGATGGCTAAGCAGAGACTAAAAAAATAAACAAATAGCTAAAATATTTACCACGGACAGAAGCAAAATAGTCTAGACAGTGAACTTGTGGTTTAAATTGAAAAGAAATTGAATGATTCATCAGAAAATATTGGATAATTTATAGAGACTGGTCTAAAAAGGAGAGAAACATGTTCTAATGACTGCCTTGAAGCATATCTATGCTAACTTGACTAACTCATCTTAAACCATACTATTTTAATGCAAGCATATTAATAACATATGTTTAAAAAGCCACTTGCCACTTTTTCCAAACTTAACTTCCTTGCAAACCTTACATATGCCTTTACCTATAGGGTTGATGGGCTATAAAAAAAATCTTAGCCAAGCCCTCTCTCCTCTGAATCTTATTCAAGGATATTTTAAGCTTTTCCTGTGTTGCATTCTTAGCCTCATCACTGTGAAAACTGTTGGGAACAAGCTATTTTTTCCGCTGAAAACTTGTGTCAAAAAATACCCCCTGGATCTATGATGAGGGTGGGACCTGCTTGCTCTGTCTGGAGAGAAGTAGACTTGTCACTTTGAATTCAGTCTTGCAACTTTCAGTGGCACAGCATTCATTGTGATCTTTATTTTTAGCTCAGGAGCTCAATGCATATATCAGCACTGTACTGCGCAAGCACTGACACCCTCTCATGCTCTCATTCACAAGAATCTCTCCGTAGTGTGTGAGAGAGGGAGAGTGAGGGAGAGTGTGTGCACGCACAAGGAGGCAGGTCTTGGCTAAAGTTTATTAACTTTTTCTCAGCCAATGGGGCGTCTTGTGCGTTTTTCCTGCTGACCAATGGGACAGATTGAGAGGTTGGAGGTGGGTGTTGCTTAGCAACTGCAGGTAGAATCTCAGATCATGTTGGACCCATTGTTTTATCATGCCTCCCTGAGAGACAACATGCTATGTGTTGTGATTTGTTAGTTAAAAAAAAAAACGCCTCTGTGCAAATGCGTCACAAAGTTGTTAACTCTACTTTTGCATTGTAAAACAGAGATCACAGTGATTTTAATGGCATTTTGCCCCAGAGTCAGAGCACTTTAATTGATATTTATTATGATACTACAGCTCTTATTTCCTCTGCACAGTCACTGGAGCTCAAACAAGTGTTTCTTTATTAAATTGGATTATTGTTCTTCTGAATAAAGGGATAAAACCTTTGCTGAAAGCTTATGCAGACTAAGATGACTGCAAATAAACAAAGACACAAACAAGGCTGCTAATTACGAAGACTCTTCATGTAGATAAAACATTTGCATCTGCTTTTGAAGCATTTACAGCATTAAAATCTCTGTACCCCAAGAGGCTGTAACGTTACCACACACACAAAAAGGACTGATGCAACTAATTATATCTCTTTATTATGTTTCTGAATCAGGAAACCTTGAGTGCTGGCCTAAATGAAATTGAGTTCATGATTTGCAGTGTTGAAAGCACTCTTTATAGATGTGCGTGGCTAGGAAAAGATAAAACCATGTACCTCATACAAATATAGGCATATGATCCTTCCTACAATGTTCCTGACTCCCACGAGGCAGCACGTCACAGCGGTGAACTTTTCATCCCCTTTCTAATTAGATGACTTGATATCTTGCTGTAAGCAGCAGTATGTCAGAAATATCTTACCTAGAACTGACCACTGGTTCGTTCTGTCCTTTTAACACTAAAGGTGCCACTTTGGCTTAACCACTGTCAGCCTAAAATCAGATGTACAAGTCACCTTAAAATAAATGGTGCACGCATGTTTTACTCTGCAGACTGTTCCAGTGAAAATAGGATTAATATTTAATTGATCATAACAATGATGTCCTTCCTGACAGCTTTCTTCAGGACAGTGGATGTAATGTATTTCTATTGTGCCTCCTTTCAAGATGAATGGTTTTCATTTTTCTGGGTAGTTAAATGTATGAAACCAGAAAATAGAGTATTAAATGTGAAAATATTACACTGAAGTGCATTGTGAAAAAAAAACAACAAACATATATTTTCTATTCCAGTAAAAAGTTTAGTTATGATTTTAGGCTCAAACAAGTTGCTCTTTTTTGTTGTCCTGCCGTGCTTGTCTGATGCAAATATTTAAATAGGGGTTATGGAAATTCCTGGGATGCACCCTGGATTTGTCATGTAAAGCAGGGCCGTGCAGGAAGATTGTTGTTTACACCCTGGACATTTGTGTTCCGTACAACCAGCAGTGTCAAGCAAAGAAAAATAAATACAAGTTAAAGTGCATTTTCTGATCTGTGGACATAAATCGATCACAGTTGGAATAGATCAACTCAAAAGGCTGTCAAAAATATTGACTCTGGAACAGGTAAGCTTTTACTTCTAACACTTTCACTGAGATTTAGACCTCTGCTGGAATGATTCCTCCATCATTTAATCTATCAATCAGAGAAAACAAATCTATCAGTTTAAACAAGCAAAGTTTGATGTCCAATTTTAGTGTTCAGCGCTTTTTAAAAAAAAATCCAATTAATTATCTTGAGCTCTTTGCAGTTTTCCTTCACAGTTTGGATCAGACTGTTTGCTGATAAGTAAAGATTAGTAGAAGGCCTTTATGCATAATAGAAGAAATAGTTGGCTCACTAATGCCCTTTTGACTTACAAACAAAATTTTTTTTAGATAAGCACTTTTTTACTTCTTCATAAATGAGATTAAAAAAACAGGAAAAGCAGGCTAAGTTCATAGCCAACACCCATTTTTAACGCTTTTTGTGTCTAACGAATAACTGAATTGCTACAGCTAAATCTAAATCCACCCCAGTGTATTTAAAAAATATATGACTTTGCCAAATACTGAGTAGAAGTATATGTGATAAAATCTTTTTTTTTGTTGTTGTTATTATCATAACACACCTCGCTGTTTGACATGAGGAAACGTTTTAATATTGTGGTCTCTTTCAGCACTCTAAACAGTAAACATAATGTGAGAAAGATTGTGGCAGCACACACACCTGGCCCCTTTTATCAATACATAGCTGACTGCTGGCAGGACCTTGTGCGGCGCTTATTGTGGGGGAGGGGTGAGATTTACAGTTTCCTTTACCAGGTAATGTCTCCTGTTGTGAAACAATGTGACAGAAAATCAGTACAGCTGTGATGGCTCAGCAGTGTTCTTTGCCCCTCTACAATCTCCTCCAGGAGCTTATCCAAAGCCCACCTCAAATGTACTGTATGTAGCCTGAGGATGACTCATCCTCAGGAGAATGAGCTGTATGGTGCAGGTAGCCTTGCAAATAAACATTTCACGATTTGCAGAGTCTACTGAAGTACTTTGCTGACTAACATAGTGAACCCACAGACCGCAAACACAAACTGACAAAGTGATCCAGCTTTATTCTGCCCGTAAAGCACTAGGGGTGAAACATCCTCCTGTGATAATATGTCGCTTTAGTGCCACACATGTAGTGATTTTCATTGCGAGACAACAACAGGGCATCACTTAAGGCGCCAGAATATTTGTGTTTTTTGATTGAGCAAACTTGTCATCATTGCACCAATCGCCATGGAGACAGGGTTAAGTCCCTAATCGACGGGAATCATACAGTGCATGAGTGTTCTCAATACCCTTTACTGCAACTTCCAGGAAACGGTGTGTGCTGTGTGGACGAATGGCTCCACCTCTGCAGGATGGTTGGGGAATATACAGTCATTCAAATGATCTCTGTTTTCCGGCAGGCGTTTACACCTGTTCCCCTCAAACGTCGAATGAATCCTCCCATGTTTCTCGTTAAGTTTGCAACATCCTGTTCCTTTGTTGTTTTTTATGGTTTGCCACAAATGGGAGGATTTTTTGCCTGATGACAATTTAGCTTACATTGAGATTTGAGGAGTGTGACTCCTGCTGGCCATCTTCACTGTTTCACCATTTCACCTGAGATAAATAAGTTCAGAGAGCTCAAACCAGGGCAAAATAGGGCTGGCTTGTTATTTCAGAACATCTGTTCAACCACATAAATAACTGGAGTACAGTAACCACGTCAGTGTCTAATTAAAAACTTTTTTTTTGCAATTTTATATGAAATAATTTTAAGTACAGGGCTAAAAAGTGGATGGAAGATACTATAGTGTCACTTTTTAAAGTGATCCATTCAAAGACTTGAATTCAATGCAGTGCTTCTGTTATAACAAAAAATATAAATCTGATGCTTTCAAGGTCCTATATTTCAGTAATTTTCAATATTAACACTGTCCAATGTCCAAGAAATGTATTTTAGAAGTTTTTGCCTAAAAATCTTCCAGGTAATGATTTTACCTTGCCTGTTGACCCATCCGTTTCAGCACTGCACAGAACAGCCTGTTTTTGTGAAATCCTTGTGAGCTGTGTATGATTGTATGATCGCACCCTCTCAGCAAGTGGATGTGGCTTTAACTTTTCAGCACTGTGCTCTAATGTTTACTGCGGCAGCACAGACAAGCCTAGACATGTTTCTTTTGCTGGAACAGCCAATTACATAAGCACCCAAGTCCGCCTTTTACCAAGAAATGCAAGACCAAAATGCTTGGACATGCATCTCTCAGCCATTACAGGTCATATATTGTGCAAAATACTTTTAATAGTAGTTTATACAAAAATGTCTGTCCATGGCCTGGCCACAAACATCCCCAATATGAAAAGCATTTCTCCTCTCCCTCTGTTGCTGGCTCTTCTCTTTCAGGGAATGTACATTAGATCCATCAGTCAGAACATTTACCCTTCACTAATGTCATTGGAGAACATGCAATTTCCCACAACTGAAGCCTTTACATCTGATGTGACAAGCCTGACCTGCTCCTTTCTGGGTGGCAGAAGGAGCGGGTTACTTGCTGGATACCAATGCAAAAAAAATGGTGGTCATATGCTTTCTGCATATTTACAAGAGTTGTGTCCAGTTGAGTAGGGGTACATCCAAAAACGTCTGAATTAGATACATTAGATAAATCATCTTGAGGAATATGATATCTTGCATATTCAACCGAAGCATCTTTTTTTCAAGCATTGGATGGGCAAATGTTAATGCTAGCAAACACTTGTTTAATGATGACTTTCAAGAAAATGAACTTTTAAATCAAAGAGAGAACATACAAGGTCATTTTTGTGTAGTTGTTGAATAAGACATTTTACTGAATCGTATTATTAAGCATGGCTGGCTTTTGTATCATTTGGGATCCTAGCCTGGCTACCAAGAAAAGTCTTCTTTAGTTCAATCCTTGCTTGTTTCTCTGTTTTTTGAGCACCCTGCTAATTTTATTACATTGCTTTTGTTACTTTTGTGGTGTAGAAGTGCATCTTGAATATCATTACGGACTGATAAGCATTTACAACAGCGGAAGTTCAGCTGTTATAGATGTCACATGACTGTGGGATGGACAGTCATCAGGAAGTCATATCCTTTGTTTTGTTTTATTATTTGTCTTATCGCCTTAATTGAACCGCTCAGTAAATCAGAATGAATCATGAGACACAAACAACTGACTCAGTAAAAGAAATGTTAAACACCTGTACTAGTCAGTACCAGTAACGAGACACACACATAGGTAATGTAAACCAGACACTGTTAAGAGGTTTGAAACCCACCTACAATAATTAAATTCCTTATTTGTATGATGGTTCTTGACACTGTGATAACTCATAAACTACAGTGGCATTAATACAGAGCGGTGCTTCTGTATATTTTGATTGCTTTTTTCACCTCCTCAGACATTCAAATGAAAGCAACATTTTGTTGTCTCAGATGTGAAATCTGTGTCTTTGTCTGTGGCAGGTACACTAATGCAGTCTCTCTGGACAGGGGATTAATTCTTCAACCATTTAGGCATTTTCATTCAGTGACCGGAAACTGTGCCTGCTTCTCTATCAGGAAATGAATTTCTCACGAGGATAAAGGATTGGCTAAACATGAGTGAATTGTTGGCAAAGCTTTTCAGGATTACATGTTCATTTGTTGGGCTGCTTATAATATTCATTAGACTGTTTGACCTGAGAAATTCATGACCTTTGTGGGGTACCCCGAAAGTCACTTTGTATGTCCCTGTTTGGAAAAGAGTTGTTAGAGGTGAAAGGAACTTGTCAGGTTGCAATGTATTACAAGATCTGAAAGCTAATTTACTTAAACTGATGAAGTTTTTTGTTAGATTTTAACTGCAGTTTTCAGCCATCGCTGTATAAGTGAAAGTGGTGTTATATTTCTTTTTATTCGTGAAGCAAAATGTTTTCAAAATAATTCTCTCTTTTTCAGAGTTGATTCTGTGTTCAAAGTGGTTGCCTATTAGTATCCTTGAAATGTTTCTTATTTAGCAGCTCTTAACCTTCAAAGCACCCAACAAATCCTCCCCTTTTTTCCTATAACTCAGTCTTGAGCATCATCTCTGCCTCTGATGGGTCATTTTCCCATTCAAATGACTGTTTACATTTCAGACTAATCCTGTTCTGTCAAACCCACAATAAGAGCATCTGATTCTCACAAGAACTGGTCATGAAAACTGAGAAAAAGGCAAAAGTTCAAACTGTTCAGACATACAGAAACCATAGAGATTACAACAATTCAACATTATTGCTAGAATTTCAAACTTGCAAATATGGCACAGATTTATTTAGAGGGGCTAACCTTCAGTTTTGTAAATTCCAGGTTTATTCACATTAATTCCCATGGAAAGTTTCGAACTTTGAAAATTCCCAAAATTTTGCTGCTGTTGTAGGTTGTGCATATAAGTCACGCCAAAGCATTAGCTGGAGGCAAAGCAGGAGAAAAACACCAAGTGTAGCCACAGGCCATTTGACAGCTAGTGTCTTAAAACATCTCTTGTGTTGAGTGCCAGAATAGAGGGGGGGAAAGTACTGGCTCAAACTCAATTTAGCTGTGTTACTTTTTTAGATTACACTGTTCAAAAGAGCAACTGACCTCATATATTCAAAGGGACTTGCACTTTCCTCAAACATTGTTAAAAACATCCAAATAAGTGATTACTACATCACTGGCTGGCATGTCTAAAGAGCAGAGACAAGACATTTAGCGGAACTACCACAAAACATTATTTCTGATGTCTGGTTGATAACAGTGTAAAGAGACTGCGCTCCTCTGCTAAATAGCCTTAATTTTAAGTAGATTTAACCCAAACAAAGCACAAAACCAAGTAGTGCATCCGTCGTGTTTCAGGCCATCTGAGAGAGGACAAGGTTGCTCAGTTTTCAGATAAAAAATCACAACATTTTTATATCTCTTATTATAATATAGACTTTAATTATTCAATTTTGGTGACTTTTTCATATTAGTGGCTGTCTCCACTAATCACAAGTGTCCATTTGAATCTCAAAGATTGTAGGTTG
Organism: Scarus forsteni; assembly: GCA_036419115.1. NCBI lineage: Eukaryota > Metazoa > Chordata > Actinopteri > Labriformes > Labridae > Scarus > Scarus forsteni. The sequence goes on along the minus strand of JAZDUH010000354.1, from coordinate 4,415,485 downwards.
TGTGTTTCTTCCCCAGGTCTGCAAACAATCACTCTTTCCTCCAAACAAGGTTGAAGCTATATATGTAGTTGTGTTAATGGGGTGCTGGTTTGGCGGAGTGGTTTGCAACCATGCGCTTCCCATTTACATACTTCTGCCAGTCCGGGTTTGAATCCAGCCTGTGGCCACTTTGCAGAGTGTCTTCCCCTACTCTCTCACCCCCCTTCACAAGCATATCCACTGTCTCTATCCTATCAATAAAGGCACGAAATGCTCAAAAGATGTAGCTGTGTTAACAACAGGAGCATATACCAGTTTTTTATACTTGTGTAGCTCATGGTGAGTCTGTATTAGATAGTTATGACATTATGGTAAGCACCTGAGAAAGTTTATTAGATTTAATTTGCAAGACCACATCGTTGGGCTCTATTCCTGTATTTACACAGAATTGATCTGATATTTATACCTGCTGCCCTTTCATTTTGCCTGTCAGTGTTCTGAGAAAA